>SWKJ01000232.1:0-518493 GCA_019425465.1 Colletotrichum falcatum | reverse complement strand
GCACCTGGACGCCCGCTACAACAGCATCGATGGCGAAAACCTGGCGCGCGACGAGATCGGCATCCTCCACTATTCCGACATGGGCACGCAGTTCTCGCACCGCTACGCGATGCCGCGCCTGCGCGCAGAGGGCCGCCAGCACTGGTTCGACGGCGAGGTGGTGACGCACGCCCGTGCCGACCTGGCCGAGCTGTTCGATCGCTACTACCAGGAAGCGCTGGCCGCCGGCCATTCGCCCGACGACTACCGCAACGACGCGCCGTTCGGCAACGTGGTCAAGGCCTCGCAGAAGAACTACACCGGCAACCGGCCGCGTCCGGCGCGCCGCTCGTGGGTGCAGCGGCTGTGGGCCAGCGCGCTGGGCAGTTGAAGCCGGGCGGGTTTGGGCTCTAATAGGGCCATGCCCACCGCCCCCCTCGTTTCGTATTTCTGGAGCGGCGACGCGCTGCGCAGCCGCAGCGTCGGCGCCGCCGTGCGCACCGCCACGCTCGCCCTGCCCGCGCCGCCGGCGCGCCTGGTCGCCGACTGGGCGCGGGAAATCGACACCCGGCTCGAACTCGAACCCGGCGACGTCGAGCAGATGCCGCTGGCGCGCACCATGGCCCGCTGGCCCGAATACGGCGCCTGCGTGCGGGCCATGCGCGACTGGAGCGCCGCGCTCGGGCTGGGCGACCTGCTGGCCGACTGCGACATCGCGCTGATGGCCTGCCGCGGCGCCCGCTACCATCACGACGGCAATCAATACGGCGGCGCGGCCTTCTGCAATCTTTTCCTGAGCGAAGACAAGGAACTGGACCTGTTTTTTGCGCAGACCGGCCAGCGCATCGCGCTGACCCGCGGCACCGCCGTGCTGTTCGACACCTGCCAGCCGCATGGCGTGGTGCCGCGCGGCGCTCGCGCGTTCCGCGAAAGCGACTTCGCGCCGCGACCAGACCTGTCGCAACTATTCCTGACCTGGGAATTGCCCATCGAGGACCCGCGCGTGGCCGCCGCGCTGGACATCCGTTTTGACACAGACCCGGCTGGCGCAGCCGGGCTCGCTGAGGAGCAGGTGCGGCGCGGCGGCGCGCGCCTGGCCGTGCGGCCCGGCAGCGGCGATTGGGAAGCCGCCGCCTGACGGATCATGGACCGGGCCGGGCGTCATCGTGATGCGCCTCGTGTCCGTGCCACGGGGCCTGCGCCTGCGGGTTGTCGAACAGCTCGTCGAGCGACTCGATGCATTGCGTCGCCACAGCCGCCGCGCAGTCCAGCATCGCGGCCTCGCTGCGGCGCTGCGCGGCGCGCCAATCGTCGCCACTGACCAGCGCCTCGGCCAGCTCCGCCGCATCCAGCATCGCCAGGTTCACGCCGACCCCTAAAGGCGGCATCACATGCGCGGCGTCGCCCACCGCGGTCAACCCCGTCCGATGGGGCCAGCGCGTGCCCGCGGGCAACGACACGATGGGCCGCACCGCCGCGATCCGGTCCGCCTCGGCAATCAGCGCCAACAATGACGGCGACCAGCCGGCAAAGCGCGCCAGCAGCGCGTCCTTGCCGATGCCCGCCAGGGCCGGGTCCGGACGGCTGCCCGCCTGCGGCCCGGTGCGCAAGGCCGCGTAGACGCGCACGGTCGCGTTGCCGTTGCGCTGCGCCACGATGCCGTTGCCGCGATGCCGGGAGAACATCGTGCCGTGCCCGACCCGGGCGGCCGCCTCGGGATGGCGGCGGTCCACATCGTGCAGCCACAACTCGACGAAAGTGACGCCGCAGTACACCGGCTGCGCCGGCGTCAGCGCCGCGCGCACCCGCGACCAGGCCCCATCGGCGCCGATCACCAGGTCATAGGGTCCCATCTCGCCGCCGGCGCAGCGCAAGCCATGGCGCCCGTCGGCGCGAGGGATGACGTCCTCTAGCCGCCGCCCCCAACGCACGGTGCCGGCGTCCAGCGGCCGCAGCAGCAACTGGCGCAGCGCCAGGCGGTCGATCTCAGGCCGCTCTCCCATCCCCGCGGCTGGAATCTCCTCGCGCAGGACCGCGCCAGTGGCGTGATGCACCAGCCGTGTTTCCTGGTCCTCGTGGCGCGCCACCGCCATGAACGCGTCCAGCAGGCCCGCCTGCGCCAGGGCCCGCTGCCCCTGCCCCGGATGCAGATCGAGCGATCCGCCCTGGTCGCGCGCGTCGATCGCGGCGTCGGCCTCGAACACATCGGCGCGCCAGCCATGGCGTTGCAGGATATTGGCGAGGGTGAGGCCGGCCGGGCCGGCGCCGATGATCGCGATGGTGGGGACTTGCGGCATGACGGCCTTTCCCTTAATTTAATAGGCACCTATGCATAGTACATAGGTGCCTATTAATTTAAAAGAGGACGTATGGCCACTCCCCCCGACTGGCAGCCAGGACGGATGCCCACGCTGTTGATCCACCGCTATGCGCGGCTGATGGCGCGGCGGGTGGACGAGGAACTCAAGCCCATCGGCATCACCGCCTCGCAACTGCCGGTCCTGGTGGCCCTGAAGGACGGCGCGCGGCTGACGCAGAAAGAACTGGCGCAAGCCTGCGACGTGGAGCAACCCAGCATGGCGCAGTTGCTGACGCGCATGGAACGCGATGGACTGGTGCAACGCGAACCTTCGCCGACCGATGGCCGCAGCAGCCTGCTGTCACTGACCGCCGCCGCCCGGCGCAAGCTGGAGCCGGGGCGCGCCATCCTGCGCCGGATTGACGAGCGGGCCTGCGCCGTGCTGACGCCGGCCGAGCGCGAAGCGCTGGCCGGCATGATGCTGCGGCTCCTGGAAGACGCCTACCAGTAGATGTCCTGGTTGTAGTACTTGTGCAGGTCACGCGCCCAGGTCTCGTCGGCCATGCTGGGCCAGTTGTCCTTGTCGAACCCCGGCGCGTTCTTGAGCGTCTCCTTGTCGACGTTGAGCACGAAGCACTTGCGGTCGGTGTCCAGCGTCAACGCGTTCCAGGGAATGGCGAACAGTTTTTCGCCCATTCCCAGCACGCCGCCGCGCGCCAGCACCGCATAAGCCACCCGGCCGCGCGGCACGTCGATCATGATGGCCTTCACGTCCCCCAGGCTCTCGCCGGCCGCGTTGTAGACGTCGTTGCCTTCCAGGGTATTGGCGGCCATGACTTCCGGTCCAGGGCCCAGCGCCTTGGTTTTCGGCCCGCCGACGATATTCGATTGATGTTCCATGGTGTCGCTCCCGCGCGGTTGCCCGCAGCATGTGGTGAAATGAATCGATAAAAAAGGATCGCTCAGCGACGGCGCGATTCCGCCATCAGGCAGGCGCCGGCCAGCGCGCCCACCAGCACGGCGCCGGCGATGGTCTTCCAGGCGTTTTCATGCACATAGCCATCGGTGGCGGCCGATACCTCGCGGGCCCGCCGCCAGGCATGCCGGCCCCGCTCGCGGGCCTCGGCGCGCGCGGCGTCGAGCTGGTGCTTGAGCCGATCACGCGCCGCCTCGATCTCCGCGCCGCCGTAGCTGGCGGTGCTGCGCAGCAGATTCTCGGTTCCCGATACCAGTTCACGCAGCGTGTTGCTGCCATTTTGTGTAGCCATGACCTCTCCTTGAAAAAATGACTGCCGGACGTCGGCCGGTTCAGGCGGCGGCCGCGCCCCTCTAAACCGTTAGCAAGTCGCGTGCCGCGCGCTCAGCCAGCCCACCATTGCTTGAGCGTGGCGCGCAGCGCCGCGGCACCGGCGCCATCGCTTTCCTTGCCCAGCGCGGCCAGGTAGGCGCGCGCCTGCTTGAGCGATACGTGGGGCGGCAGCGGCGGTATCTCCGGATCGGTCACCACTTCCAGCACGACCGGCCGCCCCGCCGCCAGGGCCTGGTCCCAGGCCGGTCTGACCTGATCCGGCGCGGTCACGCGAATACCTTCCAGGCCAAGCAGGCGGCCATAGTCGGCATAGGAGAACTGCGGCAGCCACTGCGAATCGGCAAAGCGCGGATCTCCGCCGATGACACGCTGCTCCCAGGTCACCAGGTTCAGATCGCCGTTGTTGAGCACCATCACCACCAGCGTTGGATTGCTCCATTCATGCCAGCGGTGGGCGATGGTGATGAGCTCGTTGATGCCCAGCATCTGCATCGCGCCGTCGCCCACCAGCGCGATCACCGGACGGCTGGGATAGGCCAGCTTGGCCGCCACGGCGTATGGCACGCCGCAGCCCATGCTCGCCAGGCCTCCCGATACCGAGCCCATCATGCCTTCACGCAACTGCACGTCGCGCGCGTACCAATTGGCCGCCGAGCCGGAGTCGCAGGTGACAATGCAGTCCGTTGGCAGACGCTCGGACAATTCCAGGAAAGGCAACTGCGGGTTGACCGGATTGGCCGCGACCGACGCGCGCGCGTGCACCTTTTCGCGCCACCATCCCACCCGCTTTTCGATGTGGCCGCGCCATTGGTCGGCGGCCTTGGGCCGCAGCAGGGGCAGCAGCGCTTCCAGCGTCAGCCGGGCGTCGCCGACCAGCCCGACCTCGGCGGGATAGCGCAGGCTCAACTGGCGCCCGTCCAGGTCGATCTGCACGCAACGCGCCTGCCCTTCGCGCGGCAGGAATTCGGCGTAGGGAAACGAGGTGCCCACCATCAGCAGGGTGTCGCATTCGTTCATCATTTCCCAACTGGGCTGGGTGCCCAGCAGGCCGATGGCGCCGGTAACGTATGGCAATGCATCCGGCAGCACCGCCTTGCCCAGCAGCGCCTTGGCCACGCCCGCGCCCAGGCGCTCGGCCACCGCCCGGACTTCGTTGCCTGCCGCCAGCGCGCCCGCGCCCACCAGCATCGCCACCCGCTCGCCGCGATTGAGGATGTCCGCCGCGTTCTCGAGCGCGGCAGCCGGGGGCACGGACGCGTGCGAGGTGACGCCGATGCCGGTGTGCACCGTGCCGTGCTCGCGCGGCGGCGCGGGCACGGCTTCGAGATCCTGCACGTCGTTCGGAAAGATCAGGCAGGTGACGCTGCGCCGTTCCATGGCGATGCGCATGGCGCGATCGACCATGTGCCGCGCCTGCAGCGGCGAGGTCACCATGTGCACGAAATCGTGCGCCACGTCCTTGAACAGATTGGCGAGGTCCACCTCCTGCTGGTAGTCGCCGCCCAGCGCGCTGCGAGCCTGCTGGCCCACGATCGCCACCACCGGCTGATGGTCCATCTTGGCGTCGTACAGGCCGTTGAGCAGGTGGATCGCTCCGGGTCCGGAGGTGGCCATGCAGACCCCGACCTGCCCGGTGAACTTGGCGTGGGCACACGCCATGAAGGCCGCGGCTTCCTCGTGCCGGGCCTGCACGAATTGCAGCGCCTGGTTGCGGCCGAAGGCGCCGATCAGTCCATTGATGCCGTCCCCTGGATAGCCATAGATGCGTTGCACGCCCCACTGGCCGAGGCGGTCCAGCACGAAGTCGGATACGGTTTGCACGGGGTTCTCCTTGCGATTGCGATGATGCAATCACCCGCCTGCGCAATTGCCGTTCCCTCCCCCGGCCCCCGGCGCGGTGGCGGCGGACAGGCCTCCCATGGCATCCCTTACAAGGACCGGTAATTAACGGCCCCCGCGCCGGGCCCGACCAACGCTTCGTTCGGGCTGCCGGCGGCTTGAGCGTCACCGGGAGGTTGGCGCGGCCTTCAACCGCGCACCGCCGACTCGATGCCGGCGACGTCGATCTTGCCCATCTGCATCATGGCCTCGAAGGCACGCCTGGCGGCGGCGCGGTCCGGCGACACCAGCGCCTCGGTCAGCACCCGCGGGGTGATCTGCCAGGACAAGCCCCAGCGGTCCTGGCACCAGCCGCACACGTTTTCCTGGCCGCCGTTGCCGACGATCGCGTTCCACAGGCGATCGGTCTCCGCCTGGTCATCGGTGGCGACCTGGAACGAGAAAGCCTGGTTGTGCAGGATGCCGGGGCCGCCATTCAAGCCGAGACAGGGAATGCCGGCCACCGTGAACTCCACCGTCAGGACATCGCCCTCGCGCCCGGACGGATAGTCGGCGGGCGCATGCATCACGCGGCCCACGGCGCTGTCGGGAAATGTCTGCGCGTAGAACCGGGCCGCGTCCAGCGCGTCACGGTCGTACCAGAGGCAAATCGTATTCTTGCTGATCATCATCGGTCTCCTGCGATGAGAAGCGACACACGAAACGAAACGCGCGCGAAACGAAACACGCGCCGCGCGAACCCGCGCGCAACGCGCGAGCTCGACACGCGCCGGCGAAGTCCGCGCGCCGCGCGCTGAAGAATGCTGCCTGGTCGAGCATAACGCCGGCCCTGGCGCGCAGACGTTACGAAGCGTTGGCAATCTCGCCGTGCCCCGCCACGGCGATCCGCCCACCGAGGTGACAGACCGTCGCCGCTCTGCGCATAATCCCGGCCATTCCGTCCTTCCGCAGGAGCCTACCTGCATGTCCTCCCCTACGCTGGCTTCGGCGCGTCTTGCCGTCCTTCGCATGCGCTACGCGCTTTGCTGCGCCGCCGCACTCTTGTGGCTGGCCTGCGCGGCCCCCGCCCAGGCCTTCGACCGACAGGCCCAGACGCAGCGCTACCAGCAATGGCTGGCCGATTTCGAGCGCGACCTGCGCCGGCTGGCCGCCGTGCCCACCCCCACCGACGCCGACGTCGAGCGCATTTTCGCCGACACCGTGGTGCCGTCATCGCGCGCGGTGGCCCTCGTGCGCCAATTGGCCGCGCAGCCGGCCGGCACGGTGTCGGGAGAGATTGCCTACCAGGGGCGGACGCGCCTGCTGCTTGGCCTGTTGCGGCAATCGGTGGTGGCGGGCGACGGCGGCCCCTACACCGACACGCCGCCGGGCAAGGCGCCCCTACAGTTGCGCGCCTGGTATCTGCATATCGACGGCGGCGGCCGGCTGGAGCCCCATTTCAACGACCCCGACGCCTATAAGCCCTATCGCCTGCCGCCCGACGGCAAGCTCGAGCGCGACGCCTATCCCTTCCTGGTGTTCGACGACGGGCCACGCCTGCGACTGGGCGCCATGACGCGGGAATACTGGGACGTGGTGCGCTTTCTGGACGGGCTGCAACATGGCTGACGCGACGATGTCCCGCCGCTGGCCGCGCCGTCTCGGCGCCGCGCTGCTGGCCGCGGCGCCGACGCTGGGCTGGGCCGCCTGCGCGCCCATCGACACGCCGTTCGGCGCCGAGCCGGCGGGCGCCGCGTTGCGCCCCCAGCCGCTGGCGCTGGCGCTGGACGGCTCGCGCGTGCTGCTGGGCCTGCATGGCGAACGCGTGCAAGCCGACACCCGGCTGATCACCGTGGCCGAGGACGGCGATCTCACGCCGCGCCTCTGGACCGACGCGGTGGACTGGAGCGTCTACGCCAGTCGCGCCGGCGAGCCCGGCGCGACTGTGTTGCAGCGCGATGCCGACGGCCGGCTGTGCCGCATCGACCGCTACCGGCAGGTGCGCGGACGCCAGGTCGAGGATGGCGGCTACCGGCTCGCCTACGATGCCCAGGGCCGGCTGGCGGCCTACGCCGAATTCACGTCGGCGCGCAGTGGCAAGGGCGCGCTGCAGCAGGCTTGCGTCGCCCGCGACGGCCAGGGCCGCGTCACGGCCGTGTTCCTGGACGATTGCGGCGGCACGCCATCGCGGCCGGTGTACTACGTGCGCGACGATGCCGGCGCCCTGCTGCGCATCATCGACCTGCGCGCCGGGCCGCTCGGCGCGCGGGTGCGGCGCTTGAACGCCGATGGCACGACGCGCGCGGTCTACCGGTCGCGTCCCGATCCCGACCGGGACGGCGCGATGATCGCCTATGCCCTGCCGGCCAATCCGCAGGACCGGATCCTGCCGGTGGCGCCCGGCGCCTCGCCGATCGTCATCACCGAGATCCCCGACGAGCCCTGGCGCGTGGTGCGCGTGCCGGCCGACACGGTCGAGGGCGACGGCCTGCCGTCGTGGGATCCGAAGGTGCAGACCGTGCTGCTCAAGGGCGTCAGCAATGCCCAGGGCCGTGTGCTGCTGGCGTCCTCGCAGATCGCGCCGTTCCACCGGGCCTTGCGCGAGACCCCGGGCCGGGTGTTCCTGTATGTGCACGACATGACCCGCTTCCTGCCCGTCACGGCGCTGGATGCCAAGGCCTGGGGCCGCTGCGTCGATCCGGCCCGGCGTGACGCCGGCGCCTGCGACTGAGCCCGCGGGCCGTCTCGTTCAGGGACTGGCCTGCGTCTCGACCGTCAGATGCGACAGGCCGGCGATATGCGCCAGCTTGGCCTTGTAGAAGGCGCTGTCGCGCGGATGGCGCGTAACCAGCGACACGATCGCGGCATAGTGGCCCGGACCGACCTGCCACACATGCAGGTCGGCGATCTCGCCGTCGCCGGCATCCAGGGCCTGTTCGATGTCGCGCCGCATTTTTCCGCTCTGCGGCGCGGCGTCGAGCAGCACGGTGCCGGAATCGCGGATCAGGCCCCACGACCAGCGCGCGATGACCAGCGCGCCGACCACGCCCATCGCCGGATCCGCCCATAGCCAGCCGTAGCTGCGGCCCAGCAGCAAGGCCGCGATGGCGAGCACCGAGGTCAAGGCATCGGCCAGCACGTGGACGTAGGCGGAGCGCAGGTTGTTGTCACGGACCCGCGCGGGATGGCCATGACCGGCGGCTGGCGCGCGGCCGTGGTCGTGGTCGTGGTCGTGGTCGTGGTCGTGGTCGTGGTCGTGCCCATGATGGCCGCGATCATGGGCGCCATGGACATGACGCCCATGATCATGGTCAGGCCTATGGCCGCCATGGCCGTGCGCATGACCATGGTCATCCTTCAGCAGCCAGGCCGATACCAGGTTGACCAGCAGCCCGGCGACCGCGATGGCGATGGCCTCGTCGAAACGGATGGGCACCGGATCGACCAGCCGCGCCAGGCTGTCCCAGCCGATGATCAGGGCGATCAGCGCCAGCACGATGGCGCTGGCGAAACCCGCCAGCTCGCCCAGCTTGCCGGTGCCGAAGGTGAAGCGCGGATTGCGGGCCTGGCGGCGCGCATAGCCGTAGGCCAGCGCGGTGATCAGCATGGCGCCGGCATGGGTCGACATGTGCCAGCCATCGGCCACCAGGGCCATCGACCCGTAGAGATTGCCGGCGATGATTTCGACGACCATCATGCTGGCGGTCAGGGCGATGACCCACCATACCTGGCGCTCGTTGCGCCGATGGTCCTGGCCGAGGAAGACATGATCGTGGGACGGGGAATGATTCATGGGGTTGCTCCTGCTGCCCGCCAGGCCCGTGACCGACGGCCCGGCGCCGGCGGGCGGTTATTTCATATAGGCCCGGATGACATCCATCATTTCCCGCGCCGCCTGGACCCGCTCGGATTCGGACGGCGCGTGCACCACGTGCTCGTCCAGATGGCCCTGCATCACCTCGGCAGTCAAGCCGCTGAGCGCGCCGCGCGCGGAAGCCAATTGGCGCAATACCTCGCCGCAGGGCGTCTCGGCCTCCAGAGCGCGCTCCAGGCCATCGAGCTGGCCGCGGATGCGGCGCACGCGGGCGATGAGTTTTTCTTTCTGGCGGATGGTGTGGGCCATGGCGGATGAATGCCGGAATATAGTCTAGGGGACTATATTATAGATACCACGACGCAAAAGGAATGCCCCTGCTGGCGCCCCCGAAAAGCGGACGAAGGCAAGCAGTCCGGGCCCGAACGCCCAAGGATGCCCCGGCGCCGCGTGGCGAAACGGCCGGCAATGACACGGTGCGTCTATCCGATTCAGGCTGAAATGACCCGATTCGGGTAGAAATAACAATAACAATCATTATCATCAATGAATTCGCGGCGCGTTCCCTCCCGGGCTTGCCGCCTTCGCCCCGCGCCGCCCCCGAGCGGCACGCCCGGCATCCGCCTGCTCACTCCTCCGGAGAATCTTCCCCGTGCCATCGCGCCGCGCCTGGGCCTTGCTGGCCAGCCTCTACAGCACCCAGTTCCTGGGGCTGATGTTCTTCGTCATCGCCATGGTGGCCATCCTGCGCGACGGCGGGGCCAGCCTGGACACCCTCGGCCTGGTCTACCTGATAGGCATGGCCTGGCCGCTGAAGGCACTGTACGCCCCCTGGATCGACCGCCACGCCACCGGCCTGCGCGGCCACTACCGAGGCTGGCTGCTGGTGACCCAGGCAGGGCTGGTGCTGTGCCTGGCCCTGATCGGCATGCTCGACCTGCGGACCGACTTCACGGCGGTCTACCTGTTGTGCTGGGCCACCGCCTTGTTCTCGGGCGCCCAGGACGTGGCGCTCGACGGCCTGGCCTGCCGGCTGCTGACCCGCCCGGCCGATCGCGGCTTCGGCAATGGCCTGCAGATCGCCGGCGGCCTGATTGGCAACCTGGTCGGCGGCGGCATGATGCTGATGCTGTATCCACGGCTGGGCTGGCGCGGCTGCTGCCTGTTGCTGGCCGCGCTCACGGCGGTGTCGTGGATCCAGCTTCTGGGTTACCGCGAACCGCAATGGCCCCGCAGCGCCGGCCCCGCCAGCCATGCGCGCCTGCTGGCCTTCTGGCGCGGCCCGCAACGCAAGCGCTGGTTGCTGTTGCTGGTGCTCTATCCGGCCTCCGCGTCGCTGGGGTATGCCGTCATCATGCCCTCGCTGATCGACACCGGCTGGTCGCTCGCCGACATCGGGCTGGTCCTCAACGTAGTCGGCGCCAGCGCCGGCCTGCTCGTGGCGCTGGCCTACGGCCGCCTGCTCAAGCGCTGGTCGCGGCGCGGCGCCACCCTGTCGGCGGCGCTGTTGCAGGTCGCGGGCATCGCCGGGCTGGCGTTGCCCGCCATGGCCTGGGGGTCGCATGCCACGGCGGGCGTGGCGGTGGTGCTGTACTACATGCTGTACACCCCGGCCGCCACGGTGCTGTGCACGCTGATCATGGATCAGGCGTCGCCGCAAAGCCCCGCCACCGACTACACCCTGCAGATGAGCGTGAGCCATTTCTTCGCGATGCTGCTGACCTCGGCCGGCACCCTGATGGCCGGCCGCATCGGCTACGGCGGGGTGGTCGGCGCGGCGGTCGCGCTGGCGGTGCTCGGCCTGCTCGCCGCCATGCGCTGGGTTCCCCGGGAGGCGGCATGAACAAGCCCTGGGAAATCATGCGGCCGGTGCGCGGCCGGATCCGCCTGGCCATGGGCCTGGCGGTGGCCGGCGTGCTGTGCAGCCTGGCGAGCCTGGGCTGCCTGGCCCTGGCCATGCGCGACCTGCTGCGGGCCTCGGTCGTCTACCCCTGGCCCGCGTTCCTGGGCGCACTGGCCTGCACCCTGCTGGCCTGCTTCCTGCGGCTGCAGGCCTTCAACCAGTCGCACTATGCCGCCTTCCGCCTGGAAGTGATCCTGCGCAACGACCTGGTCCGGCACCTTGCACGGCTGTCATTCGGCGAATTGCAGGCGCTGGGCAGCGGTCCGCTGGCCAAGGTGGTGCAGAACGACGTGCAGGCGCTGCACGTGTTCGTGGCCGACAGCACGCCGCTGTTCGCCCGCGCCTACGCCATGCCGGTGTTCAGCGCGGCGCTGCTGTTCGCGCTGGACTGGCGCATGGCGCTGGCCGCCGTGGGCGTGCTGGCGGTGGGCGCCGGCGGGCTGTCGCTGGCGATGCGCGGGCGCGAAACCATGACGCGGCGCTACCACCAGGCGCGCGAACAGGTCAGCGCGTCGGTCATCGAATACGTGCAGGCGATGCCGGTGGTGCGCACCTTCGATACCGGCCAGACCACCTTCGGCCGCTACCATCGCGCCCTGGAGCGCTACCTGGTCGTGCTGACCGATTGGTACCGCGGCGCCAGCTTCAGCTCGCGCTTCGCGATCGCCGTGCTGGGCCCGCTGCCGACGCTGGCGGCGCTGCTGTGGCTGGGCGCCTGGTGGACGGCGCAGGGCCAGCTCGATTTTCCCGTCTGGCTGGCCTTGCTACTGTTTGGCATGGGCATGGCCGAGGCCATGTTCCCGATGATGTCGCTGGCGCACATGATCGACCAGGCCAAGCTGAGCGTGGCGCGCATCCAGCAGGTGCTGGCGATCGCGCCGCTGCCGCCGGGGCGCGCGCCGGAACGTCGTCCTGCCGACGCCAGCGTGCGCTTCGAGGATGTGCGCTTCGGCTATGGCGGCGCCCCCGCGCTGGACGGCCTGAGCTTCACCGCGCGCGCCGGCCAGTTGACGGCGCTGGTGGGTCGCTCCGGCGCCGGCAAGAGCACCGTGGCGCGGCTGATCGCGCGCTTCTGGGACATCGACGCCGGGCGCCTGCTGGTGGGCGGCGTCGACGTGCGCGACCTGGAACGCGAGACCCTGTTCGAGCACGTCGCCTTCGTGTTCCAGGACAACTTTCTGTTCTCCGGCAGCGTGGCCGAGAACATCGCCATGGGCCGTCCCGACGCCAGCTCCGCCGAGATCGAGGCCGCCGCCCGGGCCGCGCAGGCGCACGACTTCATCCTGGCGCTGCCCGACGGCTACGCCACCGTGCTGCGCGAGGGCGGCAAGGACCTGTCCGGCGGCCAGCGCCAGCGCCTGACGATCGCCCGCGCCGTGCTGATGAACCGCCCGATCCTGGTGCTGGACGAGGCCACCGCCGCCACCGATCCCGAAAACGAACGCGCGGTCGGCGCCGCGCTGGCCGCGCTGATGCGCGGCCGCACCGTGATCATGGTCGCGCACCGGCTCGCCAGCATCCGCCACGCCGACCAGATCCTGGTGCTGGACCGTGGCCGGCTGGCCGAATGCGGCACGCACGACACCCTGGTCGCGGCCGGCGGCCTCTATGCCCAGTTGTGGAACAACCATCAACGCGCCCGTCGCTGGACCCTGGGCGACCAAGCCTCATGACAACACCTCCCGCTCCCTGGCGCGACACCTATCGACGCCTTCTCCGCAGCGCCGGCAGCCAGGCCGGCCGCCTGCGCGCCAGCCTGTGCCTGCTGCTGCTCGCCGCCGTGTGCCAGGGCCTGTCGCTGGCCTGCATCGTGCCCCTGTTCGTCCATGTGACCCGCGGCGATCCCTGGCGCGCCGCGCTGGCCTGGCTGGCGGGCTTCACCCTGCTGGCGGCGGCCGCCATCGTCCTGCGCTGGCGGGCGCAGGGCTTCGATTATCGCGGCCACATGGCGCGCGCCACGCACGAACTGCGCGTGCTGCTGGGAGAACAGTTGCGGCGCATGCCGCTGGAGGCGCTGCAGGCCCACCGCACCGGCGGCATCGCCGCCAAGCTGCTGGGCGGCGTCGACGAACAGATGAACTACGCGCTGACGGTGATCAACCTGATCCTGGGCGCCATCGTCACGCCGGCCGCGGCCGCCGTGGCGCTGCTGGCCTGGGACTGGCGGCTGGGCGTGGCGCTGATGCTGGTGTTCCCCGCCATCGTGCCGCTCTACCGCTGGCGCCGGCCGGCGCTGGACCGAGGCCACGACGCCACCGGGCGCGCCAACGAGGCCCTGAACGCCGAACTGCTCGAATACATGCAAGGGCTGCCCGTGTGCCTGGCGACGGGCCGCGCCGGCGCCGCCAACGAACGCCTGCGCGCCGGCTTCGAGCAGCTCGAGCAATTGCAGCGCGAACACCACCGGCGCGGCGCCAAGCCGTCTCTGATGGTGGCCGCCGTCGTCGAATCCGGCATGCTGGCGATCCTGGGCTGCGGCATGCTGTGGGTCACGCAGGGCAGCCTGGCGCCCGCGGCGCTTGGCGCGGTGCTGGTGCTGGTGGCGCGCTTTGCCGAACCGCTGGCGACCTTTGTGAACTTCACCACGGTCCTGGCGCTGATCGAAGCCGCGCTGGCCCGCATCGAGGAGCTGCGCGCGGTGGCGCCGCTGCCGCAATGGCCCTCGCAGGGCGGCCCGGCCGGGCCGGCGGACATCCGCATCGAAGGCCTGGAGTTCCGCTACGCCGGCGGCACTGCCCCGGCGCTGCGCGACATCGACCTGGACCTGCCGGCGCGCGGCCTGACCGCGCTGGTGGGGCCGTCCGGTTCCGGCAAGACCACGCTGACGCGCCTGCTGATGCGCCACGCCGACCCGCAGCGCGGCGCGATCCGGATCGGCGGCGTGGATATCCGCGGCCTGCCGCCCGCGGACCTGAACCGCCTGATCTCGACCGTGTTCCAGGACGTGCACCTGTTCGACGACAGCGTGATCGGCAACATCGGCATGGCGCGGCCCGAGGCCGGCGAGGCCGAGGTGCGGGCGGCGGCGCGCGCCGCCCATTGCCTGGACTTCATCGAGCGCCTGCCGCAAGGCTGGCAGACCCGCCTGGGCGAGGCGGGCGGCAAGCTGTCGGGCGGGGAACGCCAGCGCCTGTCGATCGCGCGCGCGATCCTCAAGGATGCGCCGATCGTGATCCTGGACGAACCCACCGCCGCGCTCGACACCGAAAGCGAACTGGCGGTGCAGGCGGCCATCGACACCCTGGTGGCCGAGCGCAGCGTCATCGTCATCGCCCATCGCCTGTCGACCATCGTCGCGGCCGATCGCATCCTGGTGTTCGAGGACGGCCGCATCATCCAGCGGGGCACGCACGCTGAGCTGCTGGCGCAGCCGGGGCGCTATCGGCGGATGTGGCAGGCGCAGCAGGGGTAACCCGCGGCAGCCCCCCTTCGCGATTCCTCGTCCGGCGCCCTCATCGCGCGCGTGCGCCGACCTCGATCGCGACGCCTTCCACGCAGGCGACGACGCGCCCGTCGTCGCGATCGGCCGGATAGCCGCCGGTGAAGTCCGAAAAGGCCGGCAGGATCGTGAGACCGGAACGCAGCCAGAACGCCGGCCAACTGCGCGGCACGCCGCGCACGGATGTCTTCGGATGCATGTGACCGGCGATGACGTGCCGGCCGTCTGGGTCCGCCCGCGGGACATGGCTGAACAGGAACGGGCCGTCAATGTGCGTCTCGCCCAACTGCCGCACGCCGAACGCCGGGCCATCCAGGGCGCGGTCATGATTGCCCGCCAGCACCGCGACATCCAGCGCCGCATGGTCACGCCGCCACGCCATCCAGGTATCGCGCCACCCCGCCTGCCCCGCGGGCCCGTGCAACAGGTCGCCCACGATCCACAGCTCGCGGGCGGCGGTGCGCGCGATCACATCCGCCAGGCGATCCAGGTCGCCGCGCGTGGCGCCGCTGGGCACCGCGATGCCCGCGCGCCGGAACGCATGGCTCTTGCCCAGGTGCAGGTCGGCGATCACCAGGCGCGAACGCGCCGGCCAGAACAGGGCACGGGTTCCCAACAGCCACAGGGGCTCGCCGCCCAGCAACGCCTGCAACGCGCCGTCAGGCAAGGCGCTCATAGCGCTTCTCCAGTTGCTGCGCGGCGCGCCTGACGCGCGCCTGCCAGGTCTCGGTGCTGAGTTGCCCGCGCATGCTTTCGGTCCACAGCGGGAACGACAGGGGCGTCAGCGCGCGCGGTTCGCACAGCGCCAGTTCGCGCCGCTGGCAGTCGTGCAACGCCGCCAGCAGGCGCGGCGCCTCCAGTTGCAATTCGAACACCTCGCGCTCGGCTTGCGCCAGCAGCAGGTGGTCCGGATCGTAGCGGCGCAGCACATCGTAGAGCAGCCCGCTGGAGGCCTGCACCTGCCGCAGCGAGCGTGCCGCCTGGCCGGGCAATGAAGGCGTCAACAGGCCCGCCACGCGCGCGATCTCGCGGAACTGGCGGCGCGCCATTTCGCCCAGGTTGACGCCGTCGCGCAGGTCTTCGGCCATGTGTTCGGGGCTGAGCAACTGGCGCAGCAGCGCCGCGTCCAGCGCGGCCGGCTCGGCCAGCGTCAGCATCAGCCCGTAGTCGTTGACCGTATAGGAGATCGTGTTGGCCTGCCGCCGGCCCCAGCGCAGCGCGATCATTGCCGCGATGCCTTCGTGCACGGCGCGGCCGGCGAACGGAAACAGGAACAGATGCATGCCGCGCCGCGTGCCGATGCGTTCTGCCACCAGCCGCCCCCGGTCCGGCAATGCGCTGGCCTGCGCCTGGATCCGCAGCAGCGGCGCGACGGCGCGCATCTCCGGATGCGTGCCGGGATGCGAATACAGGCTTTCCACTTCGCTGGCCAGTTGCGTCGACAGGGGCATGCGCCCGCCCTGCCAGGTGGCGACCGGGCCATCGCCGCCCTTGGCGCGGCGCACATAGGCCACCATGCCTTCCAGCCGCACGAGTTCCAGCGTGCGGCCGGCGAACTGGAAGCGGTCGCCACGCCGCAGGCGCGCCAGGAAGCCTTCCTCCACCGAGCCCAGGCTGCCCCCGCGCAGGTATTTGACGGCCACGGCGCCGTCGGCGGTGATGGTGCCGATGGACAAACGATGGCGGAACGCGACGCGCCGGTCGTGCACGCGATAGCGGCCGTCGTCGTCGCGCACCACGCGTTGATAGTCCGGATACTTGGCCAGCGCGCGGCCGCCCTGCACGATGAAGTCCAGCACCGCCTGCCAGGTGGCGCGATCGAGCGAGGCATAGGCATGCGTGGCGCGCACTTCCTGGTACAGCGCGTCGGCCTCGAAGCCGCCGCCCAGCGCCAGCGTGACGGCATGCTGGGCCAGCACGTCCAGGCTGCCGACCGGCGGCGGCCGGGATTCGATCTCGCCGCGCGCGATGGCCTGCCGGGCGGCGGCGTACTCGATCAGTTCGAGCGCCTGCGCCGGCACGCACACCACGTTGCCGGACTCGCCCGGCCGATGGCGGGCGCGGCCGGCGCGTTGCAGCAGGCGCGCCACGCCCTTGGGGCTGCCGATCTGCAGCACCTGGTCCACCGCCGGAAAATCCACGCCCAGGTCCAGGCTGGAGGTGGCCACCACGCAGCGCATCGTCCCGTCGCGCAGGCCCTGCTCCACCGCCGCGCGCAGCTTGGGATCGAGCGAGCCGTGATGCAGCGCCAGGGTGCCCGGCGCCTCGGGCCAGATCGATTCCAGCGCGCGATGCCAGAGCTCGGCCTGCGCGCGGGTGTTGGTGAACAGCAGGGTCGCGCGCACGTCGAACAGGCGCTTGAAGACCCGTTCGAGCTGCGACAGCCCCAGGTGCCCCGCCCACGGCAGGGCGCGGCTGCGCTCGGGCAGCAGGGTCGATATCTGTATCTTGCGCGGCCGCGCGCCCGCCACCAGGGCGCTGTCGGGCGCATGCGGCAGCAGCACCGCGCGGGCCTGGTCCAGGTTGCCCAGCGTGGCCGACAGGCCCCAGGTGCGGGCGCCGGGCGACAGGCAGCGCAGGCGCGCCAGGCATAACTGCAGCAGCACGCCGCGCTTGTTGCCCAGCAGCTCGTGCCATTCGTCAACCACGATGCCGCGCAGGGCGCGAAAGCGCTGCGACGCATCGGCGTAGGACAGCAGCAGCGCCAGGGACTCGGGCGTGATGACCAGCACATCCGCCTTGCCCTGGCGCGCCAGGCGCTTGTCGCGCGCGCTGGCGTCGCCGGTGCGCAGCGCCACCGTCCACGCCAGGCCCAGCTCGGCCGCTGTCTGTGCCAGGGCGCGCGTGGTGTCCGCGGCCAGCGCCCGCAACGGCGTCACCCACAACACGCGCGGCCCCTCGCCCGCCGCCGCGCGCGCCGGCGCCGGATCGGCCAGCGCCTCCAGCAGCGGGCCGCCGAACGCGGCCAGCGTCTTGCCGCTGCCGGTGGGCGTATGCAGCAGGCCGGATTCGCCGGCCAGATAGCGCCGCCAGGTTTCGCGCTGGAACGCGGCGGGCTTCCAGCCGCGCGCCGCGAACCACGCCAGCAAGGGGCCGTCCCGCCGCGCGGCGCTCATCGCGCCAGGGCCTTCAGGGTATCGAGCCGGTCGGCCTGGTCGGCGCGCTTGTCGTGACGCCAGCGCAGGATGCGCGGAAAGCGCACCGCCACGCCGGACTTGTGCCGTTTGGACAGGTTGACGCCCTCGAAGCCCAGCTCGAACACCTGCACCGGGTCGACCGAGCGCACCGGGCCGAAGCGCTCGCGCGTGTGGGCGCGCAGCCAGCGGTCCAGTTCCAGGATCTCCTTGTCGTCCAGGCCCGAGTAGGCCTTGGCGATGGGCACCAGCGCGTCGCCGTCCCATACGCCGAAGGTGTAATCGGTGTAGAGCGTGCTGCGGCGGCCGTGGCCGGACTGCGCATACAGCAGCACCGCGTCGATGGTGAGCGGATCGATCTTCCACTTCCACCAGTCGCCGCGCCGCCGGCCGCTCTGGTAGGGCGCGCCGCGGCGCTTGAGCATGAAGCCCTCCACGCCGCGCTCGCGCGATTGCGCGCGCAGCACGTGGGCTTCGTCCCAGCTCGCCGGCGCCACCAGCGGCGACAGGCCCAGGCGCGGGTCGGCGCGCTCGCGCAGCAGCGCTTCCAGCCGCGCGCGGCGCGCGGCCTGCGGCTCGTCGCGCAGATCGGCGCCGTCCAGCTCCAGCAGGTCGTAGGCGAGCAGCCGCACCGGCGCCTCAGCCAGCCACTTGGGTCCGGGCTTGAGCCGCTGGATGCGCGTCTGCAGGGCCGAGAACGGCATGGGATCGACGCTGTCTTCCTGCCAGGCCAGCAGTTCGCCGTCGACGACGCAGTCCACCGCCAAGGCGGCCGCGGCCGCTTCGACTTCCGGAAAGCGGCCGTCCAGGCGCTCTTCGCCGCGCGACCACAGCGCCACCTCGCCGCGCCGCCGGATCAGTTGCGCGCGGATGCCGTCCCACTTCCACTCCAGCAGCCAGTCGTCGATCGGCCCCAGCAGCGCCGGGTCGCCTTCGAGCGGCGAGGCCAGGAAAAAGGGATAGGGCTGCTGGCGGTCGCCGGGCAGTTCGTCGGCGCTGAGCAGGTCGCGCAGGAACGCGGGGCTGGGCGACCATGCGCCCAGCATGCGCTGCGCGATGCGGGCGATGGGCACGCCCGACAACTCCGCCAGCGCCTGCTGCACCATGCGTTGCGACACGCCGACGCGCAGCGCGCCGGTCAGCAGCTTGTTGAAGACCAGGCGCTCGATGTAGGGCAGCCCCAGCCAGGCCGCGACGATGACTTCGCGGCGCTCGGCCTCGTCGCGGTTGGCGACCGGCACCAGGATCTCCTCGATCCAATCGGCCAGGCCGCGCTCGGGCGCGGCGGTGCGCGGGTCGGGCACCAGCAGCGCCAGCGTCTCGGCCAGGTCGCCGACCTGGTCGTAGCAGGCGTCCACCAGCCAGGGCGCGGTATCGGAGGCGGTCGCGGCCCAGGCGCGCAACTCGCCGACGGCGGCGATCTTGCGGCGCGCGCTGGTGATCTTGCCGCCCGCCAGCAGGTACAAGGCCCAGGCCGCGTCGCGCGGCGGCGCATCGCGGAAGTACGCCACCAGCGCCGCGCGCTTGTCCAAGGTGGCGGTGCTGCGGTCCAGTTCCTGATACAACGCCGCGAATCGCTTCATGCCTGGATCCGTTCCCCTGTCGCTACGAAAATGGCGCGGCGCGCCGTGCTAGTCGTCTTCGCCATATTGCGTGGCCAGCGTCTCGGCGGCGATGCCCGATTCATTCAACGTGCGCACCAGCGCGTCGGTGTCGCCATGCGTGGCGATGACGCGGCGCGCGCCCGTCTGGCGGATCGTGCGCAGCAGGTCGGGCCAGTCGGCGTGGTCAGAAACGACGAAGCCCCGGTCCATGTTGCGCCGGCGCCGGTTGCCGCGCAACCGCATCCAGCCAGACGCGAAACCGTGCTGCGCCTTGCGGAAGCGCCGCAGCCACGCGCTGCCGGCCGCCGACGGCGGCGCCAGCACCAGCTCGCCAGCAAATCCCGTGCCCGCGGCCGCCGGCGCGCCGTCCGCCTCGATGACCAGGCGCGTGTCGGGCAGCGCGATGCCGGCCTCGCGGTAGACGTCCACGCCCGCGGCAATCGCGCCATGCAGGTAGACGGGCCGGTCGACGAACGGCATCAACTCGGCCAGCACCCGCTGCGCCTTGCCCAGCGCGTAGCAGTAGAGAATGGCCGCCTCGCCGCGCGCGGCGCAATGGTCGCGCCACTGCACGATGTCGCGCGCCACTTCCGCGGTGTCCGGCCAGCGATAGATCGGCAGGCCGAAGGTGGCTTCGGTGATGAAGGTGTCGCACGGCACCACCTCGAACGGCGCGCAGGTGGGATCGGGCTGGCGCTTGTAGTCGCCCGACACGACCCACACCTGGCCGTCGACCTCGATGCGCACTTGCGCGGAGCCCAGCACGTGGCCCGCGGAATGCAGCGAAACGCGCGCCCGGCCCAGCGTGAACGGCTCGCCATAGGCGTGGACGCGGTAGTCCTGTTCGCGCAGGCGCCATTGCAGGATCGGCAGGCCTTCGGCGCTGGTGTGGTAGCAACCCATGCCGGCGCGCGCGTGGTCGCCATGGCCATGCGTGAGAACGGCGACGTCCACGGGGCGCCAGGGGTCGATGTAGAACTGGCCCGCGGCGCAGTACAGACCCTCCGGACGCAATTGGACGATGTCGGGCATGGGCAATCTCCCGCCGTGGAGGGAGCGTCTCGCGCGAGGCGCGTGAAACGCGGCACGGCATCAGTCCGTTATACCGCGAATGCCGTATCCGGCCAAAGCCGCTATGCTGCCCGCCGCGCGGCGGCCCCGGCGGGATCCCAACCCCGGCCCGGCACCGCCGCCAGCAATGCCTGGGTATAGGAATGCGACGGCTGGCCGAAGACCTCGGCGCAAGGCCCCGCTTCCACCACCTTGCCGTCCTTCATCACCGCGACGTGGTCGCACACCTGCGCCGCGACCCGCAGGTCGTGGGTGATGAACAGGATCGACAGGCCCAGTTGCTCGCGCAGGCGCGCCAGCAGCGCCAGCACCTGGGCCTGGACCGACACGTCCAGCGCCGACACCGGCTCGTCGGCGATCAGTACGCGCGGCCGCATCGCCAGGGCCCGCGCCAGTCCCACGCGCTGGCGCTGTCCGCCCGAGAACTCGTGCGGATAGCGATTGATCGCGTCCGGCGACAGGCCGACCAGTTCGAACAACTCCCGCGCCTGGGCCCAGGCCTCGCGCCGCGGCGCGCCATGCACGATGGGGCCGCGCGCGACGATCTCGCCGACGCGCTGGCGCGGGTTGAGCGAGCCATAGGGGTCCTGGAACACCATCTGCACCCGCCGGGCGTGCGCGCGCCGCGCGGCGGCGCCCTTGAACGCCAGCGGTTCCCCGGCCAGCGTGATGGCGCCGGCATCCGGCGGCAAGAGCCCCAGCAGGGTACGCGCCAGGGTGGATTTGCCCGAACCGCTTTCGCCGACGATGCCGAGCGTGCCGCCTTCGCGCAACGTCAATGACACCCCGTCCAACGCGTGGGTCACCCGCCCGGGCTGGCCGAACCAGCCGCGCTTGCGATAGGTCTTGGACAATCCGTCCGTGGTGAGAATGGCGGGCTTTTCCGGGGCGCCCGGGGCGCGCGCGGCTGCCGGCGCCAAGGGCGGCACGGCCGCGATCAGGGCCCGGGTATAGGGATGGCGCGGATGCCTGAGCACCTCCTCGGCGCGGCCGCTCTCCACCAGCTCGCCGCGCTGCATGACCGCGACGCGGTCGGCGATCTCCGCCACCACGCCGAAGTCGTGGGTAATGAACAGCACCGCGGTGCCGCGGCGGCGTTGCAGGTCGTGTATCAGGCTCAGGATCTGCGCCTGCGTGGTGACATCGAGCGCCGTGGTCGGCTCGTCGGCGATCAGCAGCGCCGGCTCCAGCGCCAGCGCCATGGCGATCATGGCGCGCTGGCGCTGGCCGCCGGACAGTTCGTGCGGATAGGCGCCGAACGCATGGGCGGGATCAGGCAGGCGCACCGAGTCGAGCAACCCGAGCGTGCGCCGCCGGATTTCGCCGCCTGGCAGGCGCGTGTGGGTGCGGAAGACCTCGCCGATCTGGTCGCCGATGGTGCGCAGCGGATTGAGCGCCGTCATCGGCTCCTGGAAGATCATGCCGATGCGCTGGCCGCGCAGGCGGCGCATGGCGGCCGGGGACAGGCGCAGCAGGTCCTCGCCTTCCCACAGCACCTGCCCGCCGCTGGCGCGCACGCCCTGCGGCAGCAGGCCCAGGATGGCGCCGGCGGTCAGCGATTTCCCGGATCCGCTCTCGCCGACGACGCAAACGATCTCGCCGGCGTTGACGGACAGGGACAGGTCGTGAATCGCGTGGCGCCGGTCGGCGCCGGCCGGCAGGTCCACCGTCAGGTTCTGGATGCGTAGCAGTTCGGTCATGGGATGCCGATGGTAAAGCGCACCGGGACAGCGGCTAACGACAGATCGGCGATTAGCAAATGCCCGCAGGCGTGATCCTGCGGGCCGAACTTGCTAAGATGCCCGCAATCGGTGGTTTCATACCCCGGCCTATCGGAGCGACGCCCCTTTGACGCGGACCCTCACGACCTTGCTTTCCTTTTTCGGCCAGGCGCTGCTGCTCGCCTGCCTGGCCTGCTCCGCCGCGTTCGCCGCCCCGCCCACCCTGGCGCAGTGCAATGGCATCAAGGACCTGGCCTTCGTCGCCCACCTGGATGACGACCTGCTGTTCATGAATCCGGACATCGCCTCCAACATCGCGGCGGGCGGCTGCGTGCGGGTGGTCTACCTGACCGCCAGCGATGCCGGCGAGGGCGACACCTACATGCTGGGCCGGGAGCGCGGCGTGCGCGCGGCCTATGCCTATATGGCGCGCCAGCCCGACCTGTGGAAGGAAAGCGCCGGCCATGCGGGCCCGCGCCAGATCGCGCGTTTCACCCTGTCCGGCAATCCGCGCGTGCAACTGTGGCATCTGCGGCTGAAGGACCCGTGGCTGGGCAAGGGCTGGGGCAGCCTCACGCCGCTGAGCCGCACGGAATCGGAACCGGGACAGACGGTGGACACGCTGGGGCCGTATCCGGAGGTCTACTCGCGCGAACAACTGATCGACACCCTGGCCGAACTGATCCGCCAGTACCAGCCGACCACGGTGCGGCACCTGGACGACACCATCAGCGTGCCATACACGCAACTGTGCTGGCGCTGCGCCGGCCACGGGCATCCCGACCATATCGCCAGCGCGCGGCTGGTCCGCGCCGCCATGCTGCGCGCGCCCGGCAACTACGCCGAGACCGGCTACATCGACTACCCCAGCCAGGAACGCGCCAGCAACCTCGCCGACAACGAGATCGCCAGCAAATCGGTGATCTTCCAGCACTACGCCTGGAACGACTATCACTATTGCGCAGGCCCCACCGGCTGCAAGGAGCCCGCCGGGCCCGCGGCCGCCTGGGTGCAGCGCGCGTATTACGTCTCGCGCCAGGACATGCCGCCGCAGATCTATCCGGACGGCCGCAACGGCCTGGTGGTATTCGCCGCCGGCGAGACCAACGCGGCCGCCAATCGCTGGGACGCGGGCCAGCGCCGCTGGCAGAGCCTGGGCGGGCGCACCAGCGGCCCGCTGGTGACATTCGGGCATGCCGACGGCACCGCCGGCCTGATGGCGCGCGATCCGCTGGGCGGCGTGTGGGCCAACAAACAGCGCCACGACGGCACCTGGCAGGGCTGGCAGGCCCTGGCCGGCGTGCGCGTCAGCCAGATCCCGGCCGTGGCGCCGCGCGGCGAGGCCGCCGCGGTGGCGCTCGGCTACGACGGCCTGCTGCACTGGATCGCGCCGTCCGGCATCGACGGCAGTTGGGCGCCGTGGCAGAGCCTGCCGCCCCTGGACGGCGCCACCGGCGCGCCGGCGGTCGTGCGCGGCGATGACGGCCGCTACATCGTGTTCGCATCGGCTGGCGGCGGCCAACTGTTCTACACACGCCAATTGCCGGCGCCCAAGGGCCAACGCCCCGAGTGGCATTCCTGGCGCCGCGTGCAGGCCCCCCAGGCCGCCGGCGGGCTGGCCGCGATCCGCAACCACGAGCACCGCGTCGAACTCTATTTCCGCCAGCGCGCCAACAATCACCTGACGCGGCTGGAAGAAACCGGCGACACCACCGACCTGGACATGGAATGGAGCGCGCCGACCGACCTGGGCGTGCCCTACATCGGCCGGCCCGCCATCGACGCCGATGCGCAGGGCAATGTGATCGTGGCGATCCTGGAACGCGCCGACGGACCGCTCTGGCTGGTGGAGCACGGCAAGCCGGCCAGGCTCGACGCCGAAGCCGCCTCGCCGCCGGCCATCCATCTCATCGACGGCACCTTGTACGTGGTGGCGCGCATGGCCGGCGGCCCGCAGCGCTACCAGGTGCTGTCGCGCCGCGGCGGCGTCTGGGCGGCCACCCTGACGCTGGACGGCCTGCCCGCCGCCGGCGGCGGACCGTTCGCGACCCTGGCCGCGCGGCCCGCCGACCTGCCCAAGCTGGGCGCCAACGACGCCCAGCACACGGTCGTGCTGCGGCCGTCCGCCACCGAACCGGGCACCCTGGCACAAGAAGCGATGCCCACGCAGGCCTCGCGCGCCGCCACGCCCACCCACGTGCAATAAACCAAGAGATCCCCCTCATGATCCGTCATCTGGTCCTTGCCGCGCCGCTGGCGCTGGCCGCCCTGCTCGTCCCCGGCGCCGCGCAGGCCGCCCGTGGCGCCTGCCCGCAGGCCGCGGCTGTCGTGCGCATGGCCTACCCCGAGGCGCCCGCCCCCGACGGCGAAGGCAACCTGCGCCTCGGGCGGGACAATATCGTCATCCGGATCGCCGACGCCGACGACGGCGAACCCTTCGCCGTGACGTGCAAGACCTGGCCGGCCCAGCCTGGCCTTCTGCTGGCGGCGATTCCGCTGATGCAGGACACGCCGAACCAGGACGACGGCCACACCGGCGACCTGCGGATCCTGGTGCTGGACAGCTCCTCCCTGGAAATCCGTCATGACATCCGGCTGGAAGGACTGATGTCGGACGATGCGGTACGCCTGACCAGCGTGTCCTTCGACACCGCCCGCTACGACCTCGCGCCCGGCCGCCGCGCCTTCGGCTTGCGCATCTCGCGCGTCGGCGCCTCGCGCGCCAACCCCTTCGACGAAACCAGCCTGCGCCTGTTCGACATCGGCCCCAAGGGCCTGGCGATGGTGCTCGATGGCTTGTCCGTCGCGCGCTCGAACGGCGAATGGGACACCAACTGCGCGGGGAGATTCACCAGCCGCGCCGTGACCCTGTCCATGGCCGACACGGTCACGCAGGGATACCGCGACATCGCCACGAGTGAATCGCGCGAGTCGAGCCGGGCGGCCGTGGTGCGCGGCGATTGCGAGGAAAAAGTCGTCGACAAGGGCAAGACGCCGCGCACGCTGAAATTCGACGGCCAGCGCTATCGGATTCCGCAACCATTGCGGTCGATGGACCGCGACGGCGCGGAATAACACGCCCGCCCGACCGATCGGCGATCAGCAGATCGCCGATCGCCAGATTGCCCGGCGCCAAGGCCGGCTGGCACGAAATCCGCATATCGACATGCGAAAAACGTCCTTCTGGCAGCCGCCCTGACTGCTTAGGATCGGTCTTTTGCAAAGCCCGCCTGCCGGCGCTCCGCGAGACCCCTGCGCTTTTTCCTCCCCTGCCCACATGTCCCACTCCCCCTCTGAGTCCGCCTCGACGGCGCCGGTGCGCGTTGCCGTCGACGTAGGCGGCACGTTCACCGATATCGTCCTCGAACAGGAACCACAACGCTGGTCGGCCAAGCTGCTGACCACGCCCGACGCGCCCGAAACCGCGGTGCTGCAAGGCATCGAAGAGCTGCTCGGCCAGGCCGGCCTGGCGTGGCCGCGGGTCGACCTCCTGATCCTGGGCACCACGCTGGCCACCAATGCGCTGATCGAGCGCAAGGGCGCCCGCACCGCGCTGCTGACGACCGCGGGTTTCCGCGACCTGGTCGAGATCGGCCTGGAAGACCGCTTCGCGCAGTACGACATCTTCCTGGACAAGCCCGAGCCGCTGGTGCCGCGGCCCTGGCGCTTCGGCGTCACCGAGCGCGTCGATGCGCACGGCCAGGTGCTGACGCCGCTGGACGAGGCCCAGGTGATCGCGCTGGCCGGGGAACTGACCCGCGCCGGCATCGAGAGCGTGGCGGTGTGCCTGCTGCACAGCTACGCCCATCCCGGCCACGAACGCCGCATCCGCGCGCTGCTCAAGCAACACGCGCCGCAGCTTTGGGTGTCGCTGTCTTCCGACGTCTGCGCCGAGATCCGCGAGTATCCGCGCCTGTCCACCGTCAGCGCCAACGCCTACGTGCAGCCGCAGGTGTCCGGCTACCTGCGCCGGCTGAACGACGCGGCGCGCCAACGCGGACTGCGCGACGAGCCGTTCCTGATGACCTCGGGCGGCGCCATCGCCACCTTGCAGACCGGCATCGACGAGCCGGTGCGGCTGGTGGAGTCCGGACCGGCGGGCGGCGCGATCCTGGCCCAACACATCGCCGAACAGACCGGCGCGGCGCGCGCGCTGTCGTTCGACATGGGCGGCACCACGGCCAAGATCTGCTACATCGACGACTTCGAGCCGCAGGTCAGCCGCAGCTTCGAATTCGGCCGCGCGCACCGTCACCTGAAGGGCTCGGGCCTGCCGATCCGCATCCCGGTGATCGAGATGGTGGAGATCGGCGCCGGCGGCGGCTCGATCGCGCGCGTCAACCACCTGGGCGTGGTGCAGGTCGGCCCGGACAGCGCCGGCTCGTCGCCCGGCCCCGCCGCGTATGGCAATGGCGGCGAACTGCCCACCGTCACCGATGCCCACGCGCTGATCGGCACCGTCACGCCGGAACGCTTTGCCGTCGGCAAGGTCAGCCTGCAACCCGAGCGCGCGCGCCATGCCATCGAAACCCACCTGGCGCGCCCCGCCGGGCTGGAAGCGCCGCAGGCCGCCCAGGCCATCATCGAGGTGGTCAGCGAGAACATGGCCAACGCCGCCCGCGTGCATGCTTCCGAGCTGGGCAAGGCGGCCGAGGAACACACCCTGATCGCCTTCGGCGGCGCCGCGCCGCTGCATGCCGCCGGCCTGGCGCGCAAGCTCGGCATCGGCCGCGTCATCATCCCGGAATCGGCTGGCGTGGGGTCGGCCGTGGGCTTCCTGTGGGCGCCGATCGCCTACCAGGCGGTGCGCAGCTTCCACCAGCGCCTGGCCGACATCGACCATGCCGCGGTGCAGCGTCTGCTGGACGAGCTGACCGCCGGGGTCGACACCGTGGTGCGGCGCGCCGCGCCCGAAGCGCCGCTGAGCCACAAGCGGGTGGTCTTCATGCGCTACAGCGGCCAGGGCCACGAGATTGCCGTGGACCTGCCGGATGGCCCTTTCGACGCCGCCGCCAGCGCGCGGCTGGGCGCGGCCTTCGCCGAACGCTATGCCCAACTGTACGGCCGCAGCCTGCCGCACGTGGCGCCCGAGGCCGTCAGTTGGTCGGTCGCCGCCCAGGCCGGCGAGCGCCGCGCGCGGCCGCGTGACCACATCGCCAGCGGCCCGGCCACGGCGGCGCGCCAGGCCGGCACGCGCCGGCTCTACGACTTCGACCGCAACGACTGGATCGAGGTGCCGACCTACGAACGCCAGGCGCTGGACGCCGAGCAGAAGCTGACCGGCCCCGCCCTCGTCGTGGAAGACGAGACCACCACTTTCGTGCCCGCGGGCTTCGAAGCGCGGCGCAGCCGGCTCGGCTCGCTGGTGCTGGTCGATATCAAGGCGGCCGCCGCGCGCGCCGCAAAGGACCCCGCATGAGCACCGCGCAACCCACGCCCCAGCAACGCATCCGCTTTCAACTGGCCTGGAATCGCCTGCTGTCGGTGGTGGAGGAACAGGCCCAGGTGCTGATCCGCTCGGCCTTCGGCACCGCCACGCGCGAAGCCGGCGACCTGTCGGCCGGCGTGTTCCTGCCCGACGGCCGCATGATCGCCCAGGCCGTCACCGGCACCCCCGGCCACGTCAACGCCATGGCCGAATCGGTCAAGCACTTTCTCAAGGTGTTTCCGCCGGAGACCCTGAAGGACGGCGACGTGCTGCTGACCAACGATCCGTGGAAGGGCACCGGCCACCTGTTCGACATGACCATGGTGTCGCCGGTGTTCCATGACGGCGCCCTGGTGGCGCTGTTCGCCTCGACCCTGCACGTGATCGACATCGGCGGCATCGGCAGCAGCGCCGACGGCCTGGAGGTCTATCACGAAGGCCTGTTCCTGCCGATCCTGCGCTTCTTCCACCAGCACCAGGTCGACCCGGGCGTGCTGGCCATCATCCGCGCCAATGTGCGCGAACCGGAACAGGTCGAGGGCGACCTGTACGCGCTGGTGGCCTGCAACGACATCGGCGGGCGCCGCCTGAAGTCGCTGTTGACCGAGTTCCAGTTGGGCGACCTGGAATCGCTGGGCGGCTACATCATCGAGCAATCGGCGCGAGCCATGCGCCAGGCCATCGCGCAATGGCCGCAGGGCACCTGGCACAACACGCTGGTGATCGATGGCTACGACGCGCCGATCACGCTGCAGGCGAGCGTGACGGTGCGGGATGGCAAGATCCTGGTGGACTTCGACGGCACTTCGCCCAGCGTGGCGCGCGGCATCAACGTGGTCAAGGCCTATACCGACGCCTACACCTCGTTCGGCATCCGCTGCCTGATCGGCGCCGACGTGCCCAACAACGCCGGCTCGCTGTCGCTGGTGGAAGTGGCCGCGCCGGAAGGCTCGATCCTGAACGCCCGCTTCCCGGCCGCGGTGACGGCGCGCCACATCATCGGCCAGTTGCTGCCCGACGCCGTGTTCGGCGCGCTGCGCCAGGCGCGGCCCGACCAGGTGCCGGCCGAGGGCGCCTCGTCGCTGTGGAACCTGCACCTGGTCGGCGGCGAGCCGCTGGCCGGCGCCACGCAGGATGAACAGCGGGCGTTGCTGGCGGGTCCGCGCTTCAATGCGGTCAGTTTCTCCACCGGCGGCACCGGCGCCCGGCCCGGCAAGGACGGGCTGTCCGTCACTTCGTATCCCAGCGGCGTGCGCAACGTGTCGCTGGAGATCCTGGAAAGCGCCAATCCGCTGGTGTTCGAACAGAAGGAATACCGCGCCGATTCCGGCGGTCCGGGCACGGTGCGCGGCGGCCTCGGCCAGACCATCGTGGTGCGCCACGCGGATCCGCAGGCGGCCATGATCATCGCCGCCGCCTTCGACCGCGTGGTGCATCCGGCCCGCGGCGCGCTTGGCGGGCACGCCGGCGCCGGCGGCGCCCTGGGGCTGGTCGGCGGCGCGAGTCTGCGCGCCAAGGGCCGCCAACTGGTCCCGGCCGGCGAACGCCTGGTGGTGCACACCCCGGGCGGCGGCGGCCTGGGCGACCCGGCCCGCCGCGACGCCGCGCGCGTCGAACGCGACGTGCGCTACGGCCTGGTCAGCGCGGAGCAGGCCGGCAGCACCTACCAGCACACCGGCACCTGAGCACGACCCTTTCCATCCCGCCCCGGGCGCGCCCCGGGGCCCTCATCATTTCCCCGCCCGACGATCATGAAGCCAACCCGCCGTTCCTTCCTCAGCCTGACCCTTGCCGGCCTGCTGCTGGCCGCCAGTCCGTACACCCATGCGGAACCCGCCCGCGGCGGCACGCTGACGCTGCTGCTGCCGTCCGAACCCACCGCGCTCGTCACCGTGGGCAACGTCGCCACGCCGATCCTGAGCGTCAGCGCCAAGGTCACCGAAGGCCTGCTCAAATACGACTACGACCTGACTCCCGAACCTCAGCTTGCCACCGCCTGGAACATCAGCCCCGACGGCACCGTGTACACCTTCACGCTGCGCCAGGGCGTCAAGTGGCATGACGGCAAGCCGTTCACGGCGGCGGACGTGGCCTTCTCCATCGAGCTGCTCAAGAAGATCCACCCGCGCGGCCGCAACACCTTCGCCAACGTCACCGCCATCGAGACGCCGGACGACCACACCGTGGTGCTGCGCCTGTCCAAGCCGGCGCCCTACCTGATCCGCGCCTTCGTCGCGACCGAAACGCCGATCATCCCCAAGCACATCTACGAAGGCACCGATCCGCTGACCAATCCGGCCACCTCGGCGCCGATCGGCACCGGCCCGTACAAGTTCAAGGAATGGGTGCGCGGCAGCCATATCGTCTACGAGCGCAACCCGGACTACTGGGACAAGCCCAAGCCCTACATCGACCGCCTGATCGTGCGCATCGTCGCCGACCCGGCCGCGGCCGCCATCGCCTTCGAGACCGGCACGGCCGACCTGGGCTACCGCACGCCCGTGCCGCTGGCCGACCTGGCGCGCCTGAAGGCCGTGCCGTCGCTGCGCTTCGAGACCAAGGGCAACAGCTACTCCTACAACGTGACGCGCCTGGAGTTCAATCTGGACGATCCGCACTTCAAGAATGAGAAGGTGCGCCAGGCGGTGGCCCACGCCGTCGACCGCAACGTCATCCTGAAGGTGGTGAACTACGGCGTCGGCCAGGTGGCGTATTCGCCCATCGCGCCCGGCCTGAAGACCTACAACGACCCGACGCCCACGCCCTACCCCTTCGATCTCAAGCGCGCCAACGCATTGCTGGACGAGGCCGGCTATCCCAAGGGCGCCGACGGCGTGCGCTTTCGCGTGACGCTGGACTACAACCCGATCGGCGCCGACGGCCCGCGCCTGGCCGACTACCTGCGCACCACGCTGGCGCGCGTCGGCATCGCGGTGACGGTGCGGGCCCAGGACGCCTCGGCCTTCATCAAGCGCGTCTACACCGACCGCGACTTCGCCTTCACCACCAACGGCGCCAGCAACCTGTTCGACCCCACCGTCGGCGTGCAGCGGCTGTACTGGTCGAAGAACTTCATCAAGGGAGTGCCGTTCTCCAATGGCACGCATTACCAGAACCCGAAGGTGGACCAGTTGCTGGAAGCCGCCGCGGTCGAGAACGACCCGGCCCGCCGCGTGCAGCTTTTCAAGGAGTTCCAGCAGATCGTGGCGCGCGAGGTGCCCGACCTGAACCTGTACCAGCCGGAATTCATCACCATCGCCAACCAGCGCGTGCATGACCACTCGCTGACGGCCGACGGCGTCGAGTCCAATCTGGCCGACGTCTATCTGCAGCCATGACGGCGCATCGTTCATTGCGGGTCCTGGGACGGTCGCTGCTGCAAGCGGTGCCGACCGTCATCGGCGTCGTGCTGCTCAGTTTCTTCCTGCTGCAGGCGGTGCCGGGCGATGCCGCCGACGTGATCGCGGCGGAGTCCGGTTCGGCCACCGAGGCCAGCATGGCAGCGCTGCGCAGCCACTTCGGGCTGGACCAGCCGGTGCTGCAACAACTGGGCGCCTATCTGCGGGACCTGGCCACGCTCAACCTGGGCGTGTCGCCGCGCTACAACCTGCCGGTGTCGGAGCTGATCTTCAGCCGGCTGGGCAACACCGTGCTGCTGATGGGCAGCGCGTTGGCGTGCGCGCTGGCGGCCGGCATCGCATTGGGCGCGGTCATGGCCAGCTTTGCCGGCCGCTGGCTCGACCGCGTGCTGTCGCTGGCGGCGCTGCTGCTGTATTCCACGCCCGGCTTCTGGCTCGGGCTGATGGCCATCATCCTGCTCTCGGTCAAGCTGGGCTGGCTGCCGCCCGGCGGCGTATCCACCATCGGCTCGGGCGCCACGGGCTGGGCCCACGCGCTGGACGTGGCGCGCCACCTGGTGCTGCCGACCCTGGCGCTGACCGGCTTCTACGTGGCCATCTTCGCCCGTCTCACGCGCGCCTCGATGCTCGAGGTGAACCGCCAGGACTTCGTCCGCACCGCCCACGCCAAGGGCCTGACGCCGCGCGCGGTAGCGCTGCGTCACGTGCTGCGCAACGCGCTCATCCCGGTCACCACCGTGGCCGGCCTGAACGTCGGCACGCTGCTGGGCGGCGCCGTGGTGGTGGAGACGGTGTTCAGTTGGCCCGGCCTGGGCCGCCTGGCCTACGAGTCCGTGATGGCGCGCGACTTCGTGGTGCTGCTGGGCATCCTGGTGCTGTCGTCGCTGCTGGTGATCCTGGCCAACATCCTCGTCGACCTGCTGCAGACCTTGCTCGACCCGCGCATCCGCGTGCGCTGACTCCTTCATTTCCCGACTCGCCATGACCGCTCAATCCGCTTCCGCGCCGGCGCCCGGCGCTCCTCTGCCCCGCCTGCGCCGCGGCGCGCTGGGCCGCCTGCTGGCCAACCCGGCCGCCGTGGCCGGCGCGCTGCTGCTGCTCTTGATCCTGCTGGCCGCGGCCACCGCGCCGTGGATCTTTCCGCACGATCCGCTCGACATGGTGGGGCCGCCCATTCTGTGGCCCGGGCAGGACCATGAATTCTGGCTCGGCACCGACACCATGGGCCGCGACGTGGCCGCCGGCCTGGCGCATGGCGCGCGAGTGTCGCTCACGGTGGGCGTCACCGCGGCGCTGCTGAGCCTGGTGATCGGCATCGCCATCGGCGCGGCGGCCGGCTACTTCGGCGGCTGGGTCGACGTGGCGCTGATGCGCGTGACCGAGCTGCTGCAGACCATCCCCGCCTTTTTGCTGGTGGTGGTGATCGTGGCGATCGCCCGCCCCTCGGTGACGGTGATCGCGCTGTCCATCGGGGTCGCCTCCTGGCCCGTGGTGGCGCGGCTGGTGCGGGCCGAGTTCCGCACCCTGCGCGAATCCGAATTCGTGCAGGCGGCGCGCAGCCTGGGTTTCAGCCACGCCCGCATCGCCCTGCTCGAAATCCTGCCCAATGCGCTGCCGCCGGTGATCGTGACCACCTCGGTCCTGGTGGCCAACGCCATCCTGATGGAATCGGCGCTGTCGTTCATGAACATGGGCGATCCCAACGCGGTGTCGTGGGGCAGCATGATCGGTGACGCCCGCGAGATGCTGCGCACGGCCTGGTACCTGGCGGCGCTGCCGGGCGTGTCCATCATCCTGACGGTGCTGTCGCTGAACCTGCTGGGCGACGCATTGAACGACGCGTTCAATCCCCGGCTGTCGCGCTGAAGCCTTGCCGGCCCGGCGCATCGGTGGCGGGTCGGCGGCGAAAGAAGCGGAAGTAGACAAACTTTTCTAGAACATTTATTCTAGATCGACTTTTTGTCGACTTCCCCGCTTCATGACCGTCTCCCCTTCCGCCACCGCCAAGCCCACCAGCGCCGAACTCGACGTGTTGCAGGCGCTCTGGGAAACCGGTCCCGCCACCGTCAAGCAGGTCCACGCCGCGATGGCCGCCGGGCGCGACGGCCTGACCTACGCCAACGTGCTGCGGCTGATGCAGATCATGCACGGCAAGGGCCTGCTGACGCGCGACGAAAGCGAACGCTCGCACGTCTACGCCGCCGCCCAGAGCCAGAAGGCGACCCAGGGCGGCCTCATCAAGGACCTGATCGGCAAGGCCTTCGCCGGCTCCGGCAAGGCGCTGGTGCTGGCCGCGCTGCGCGAAGGCCACGTCAGCAAAAAGGAACGCGCGGAAATCGAAGCCCTGCTGCGCGACGACAAGCTGTGACCGACTTCCTGCTCGCCACGGCCTGGACCCTCGGCGGCAGCCTGCCGGCGCTGGCCTGGAAAATCCTGTGCCTGCACGCCGCCACGCTGGCGCTGCTGACGCTGACGCGCCCCCACGATGCCCGGCTGCGCTACCTGCTGCTGGGCGCGGCGCTGTTCGCCGGCGTGGGCATCGGCGTGGCCGACGTGGCGCTGGCCTGGCGCGGCCCGCCGGCCCCGCTGCCCGCCGCGGCCGCGCCCACGGCGGAAACGACCGCCACGGCCTGGCCGCTATGGCTGGCGCTGGCCTGGCTGGCCGGCAGCGCGCTGGCGGCGCTGCGGCTGCTGTTCGGACTGGGCTGGTTGCGCGGCGTGCTGCGCGCCAGCCAGCCCTGGCAGGATCCCGCCTGGCAGGCGCGCGTGGCGGACATGGCGCGCCGCCTGCGGCTGTCGCGGGCGGTCGGCCTGCGCGTGGCGCGCAACCTGTCCACGCCGGTCACCGCCGGCTGGCTCAAGCCGGTGATCCTGGTGCCGGCCTCGCTCGTCACCGGCATGCCGGCGGACCTGCTGGCCGCGCTGCTGGCGCATGAGCTGGCCCACGTGCGGCGCCACGATTACCTGGTGAACCTGCTGCAGCACGCGGCCGAGGTGCTGTTGTTCTTCCATCCGTCGATCTGGTGGCTGTCGCGCCGCCTGCGGATCGAACGCGAGCGCATCGCCGATCAGATGGCCGCGGCGCTGATCGGCGGTCCCATGCCGCTGGCGCGGGCCCTCCACGCCCTGGAGCGCGCCAACGAAGCGCCGGCGCCGGTGGCGCCCGCCGCGCGCGACGGCGACCTGCTCGACCGCATCCGCCGCCTGGTCCGACCCGACACGCTCGCCGCCCACCGCGCGGTGGCCCTGCCCGTGCTGGCCATGTCGTGCGCATTGGCGGGGTTTGGCGCCTGGTCGGCGCTGACGACGGGGCCGACGCAGCCGCTGTCCGCGCAGGAGGCGCAACGCCTCATGGCGCGGCTGCCCGCGGTCCAGGCGCTGATCTCGGCCAGCGGCGCCTCCCACGTACTGGTGCAGGACACCCGCTCCGGCGCCACCCTGCTCGGCCGCGCCGAGAACGATGCCGTGCCGATCGCCTCGCTGACCAAGCTGATGACCGCCATGGTGGTGCTGGACACCGCGCCGGACCTGTCGCGCGCCATCCGCATCGATGAGCGCGACGCGCGCGCCACCGCCGCGGGCGCCGCCTCGCCGCTGCCGGTGGGCGCCAGCGTGACGCTGGACACGCTGCTCAGGCTGGCGCTGATGGCCTCGGACAACCGCGCCGCCCACGCCCTGGCCCGCACCTATCCAGGTGGCGAGGCGGCCTTCGCCCAGGCCCTGCGGCGCAAGACCGCGGCGCTGCATCTGGAACACACCACGCTGGAGGAGCCGACCGGCCTGTCGCCCGCCAATCGCGCCAGCGCCGCCGACGTCGGCCGCATCGTCAGCGCGGCCGCCGCGTATCCGCAGATCGCGCGCGACACCACCACCCCCGCCGAGACGGTGCACGCCGCCGGCGACTCGCTGCGCTATCGCAACACCAATCCGCTGGTCGGCGCGCAAGGCTGGGACATCCGCCTGTCCAAGACCGGCGCCTCGACCGAGGCCGGACGCTGCCTGGCCATGCGAATCCACATCGACGACCGCGACCTGACGCTGGTCCTGCTCGACGGCCGCGCCGACCGCGCCTGAACGCACCTTCCGTTTTTCCCCACCACGCTTCATCGATCATGCCCCTCCGACTCCCTCTGCGCGCCCTGGGCGCGGCCCTGTCCCTGTTCGCGCTGGCCGGCGCCCCCGCCAGCGCGGCGGTTTTGTGCACCGTGGTGGCCGACGCCGCCGACGGCCGCATCGTGTTCCAGCAAGGCACGCAGGCGGCCTGCGCCGAGCGCTACACGCCTGCCTCGACCTTCAAGCTGCCGATCGCGCTGATGGGCGCGGACGCGGGCATCCTGCAAGGCGCGCACGCGCCGGTCTGGAACTACCAGCCGGGCTACCCCGACTGGGGCGGCGACGCCTGGCGCCAGCCGACGGACCCGGCGCGCTGGATCAAGTATTCGGTGGTCTGGTACTCACAAATGACCGCCCGGGCGCTGGGGCAGGAGCGCTTCCAGCGCTACGCCTCGGCCTTCCAGTACGGCAACGAGGACGTCTCGGGCGAGCCCGGCAAGCACAACGGCCTGGACGGCGCGTGGATCAACTCGTCGCTGCGCATTTCGCCGCTGGAACAACTGGCGTTCCTGCGCAAGCTGGTCAACCGCCAATTGCCGCTCAAGCCCGCGGCCTACGATCTGGCCGAGACGCTGTTCGACGCCGGCGAGGCCGGCGGCTGGCGCCTGTATGGCAAGACCGGCACCGGCTCGCCGGGCGGCAACGGCGTCTACACGCCGGACAACGCCTACGGCTGGTTCGTCGGCTGGGCGCGCAAGGACGGCCGCCAACTGGTGTTCGCGCGCCTGCTGCAGGACGAGAAAGCGACCCGGCCCAATGCCGGTCTGCGCGCCCGCGACGAGCTGTTGCGCGAGTGGCCAGCCATGGCCGACGCGCCCCGCCAGTAGGCCGGCGCCGAGCATGAACGCCGCCCCCCGCGATGACGCCATCGACATGCTGCGCGGCCTGTCGATCCTGCTGGTGCTGCTGCATCATGTCAACATCGCCTATCCGCTGCGCGACACGGCGCTGGCCGGCGTTATCGGCTGGCCGCTGCTGCACGCCATCGCGCGCAATGGCAACTACGGGGTGACGATCTTCTTTGTCATCTCGGGGTTCCTGATCACCCGCAATGCGCTCGAGCGCTGGGGCAGCTTGAACGCCATCCGGCCTGCCCCGTTCTGGCGCTTGCGACTGGCGCGGATCGTGCCCACGCTGGCGCTGACGCTGCTGGCCGTCGATGCGCTGGCGCTGGCCGGCCTGCCACTGTTCGCCAACCGCGCAGGCAGCGCGGTGTCGCTCTGGACCGCCAACGCCGCCGCCCTCGGCGCCTGGATGAACGTGCTGGTCATCCGCGAAGGATGGATCAACTACGCGCTGGGCGTGATGTGGTCGCTGTCGGTGGAGATGGCCTTCTACCTGCTGTTTCCGCTGGCCTGCGCGTGGCTGCGGCCTGGCGCGGGGTTGCGGACGCTGGCCGCGCTGCTGATCGTGGCAGGCCCGCTCTATCGCCTCGCCAACCAGGGCGAGAGCGAGGCGTACCTCTACGGCTATCTGGCCTGCTTCGACGCCATCGCCATCGGCTGCTGCGCCGCGGTGCTGTGGCAACGGCAGGCGATGCCGGCGTTGCGGCAGCCCTGGGTTCGTCCGCTTGCCGGCTTCGCCATGGCCGCGCTCTACCTCGCGTGGCCGATCAGCCAGAGCAACGTCCTGGGCGCCAGCGCAATGGCGCTGGGCTCAGCCGTGCTGCTGCTCGGCCGACCCATGACGCCCCCGCCTTCGCCCGGCCTGGCGCGACGCCTGCTGGCGCGCTGCGGCCGCGACTGCTACGAGATCTACCTGCTGCATCTGCTCGTGCTGGGCCTGCTGCGCACCTGGCTGCCGCCCGCGCAATATCCGGGGGATGCCAGGCTCGGCCTGCTGCTGGCGTGCGTCATCGGCTCGTGCCTGCTGGGCGCGCTGGTGTCGCTCGGCTATTCCACACCTCTGAATCGCGGGCTGCGACGGTGGTTCGGCGCGGCGCGCTAAGCGCGCCGGATACCGGCCGCATCGCGCCGGAAAAAAATCCACAATGATTCAATAATCGTTGTATTATCGAATCATGAATGAAGACCACGTCATCTCCGCCCTCGGCGCCCTCGCCCACGCCCAACGCCTGCGCACCTTCCGCGCGCTGGTCGTGGCCGGCCTGCCAGGCCTTACCCCCAGCGTGCTCGCGGAGCAATTGGGCATCGCCCGCAATGCGCTCTCGTTCCACCTGAAGGAGCTGGCGCACGCCGGCCTGGTCACGGTCGAACAACAGGGCCGCAACCTGATCTACCGCGCCGACTACTCGCGCATGAATGGCCTGCTCGGCTATCTCACCGAACACTGCTGCCAGGGCGCCCCCTGCGACCTCACCGATCCCGGCGCCTGCACCAACTGCTAACCAGGAGTTATCCCCATGTCATCCGTTCCGTTCAACGTGCTGTTTCTCTGCACCGGCAATTCCGCCCGCTCGATCCTGGCCGAAGGGCTGCTGCGGGGTCTGGGCGGGGAGCGTTTTCGCGCCTACTCCGCGGGCAGCGCGCCCAAGGGCGAGGTCCATCCCCTCGCGCTCGCCACGCTCCAGGCCTATTCGCTGCCGGCCGACGGCTACCGCAGCAAGCCCTGGGATGAATTCGCGGGCCCCGGCGCGCCGACGATGGACTTCATCATCACCGTCTGCGACAACGCCGCGGGCGAAGCCTGCCCGGTCTGGCCGGGCAGGCCGGCCACGGCGCACTGGGGCGTTCCCGACCCCGCGGCCGAGACCGGCGACGAGGCGCGCCGCCTGAAGGCCTTCCACGACGCCGCGCGCACGCTCAAGCGCCGCATCGAACTGTTCCTGTCCCTGCCGCTGGACAAGCTCGACGCCCTGTCGCTGCAGGCCGAGCTGCGCGGCATCGGCGCCTCGCGGGAGTAAAGCCATGTCGCTTTCCAGACAGCAGGCGGCCGTCCGGCGGCCGCCCGCGGGGCTGAGTGTTTTCGAGCGCTATCTCACGCTCTGGGTCGTGCTCTGCATCGTGCTGGGCATCGCGCTCGGGCAACTCATGCCGTCCCTGTTCCAGGCCGTCGGCCGGCTCGAGGTCGCCCAGGTCAATCTGCCGGTGGGATTGCTGATCTGGGTGATGATCATCCCGATGCTGCTCAAGGTCGACTTCGGCGCGATGCGCCAGGTTGGCCGCCACTGGCGCGGCATCGGCGTGACGCTGTTCATCAACTGGGCGGTCAAGCCGTTCTCGATGGCGTTGCTGGGCTGGGTCTTCATCCGCCAGGTGTTCGCGCCGTGGCTGCCGGCCGACCAGCTCGACAGCTACATCGCCGGCCTGATCCTGCTGGCCGCGGCCCCCTGCACCGCCATGGTGTTCGTCTGGAGCCGGCTGACCGGCGGCGACGCGACGTTCACGCTGTCGCAGGTCGCGCTCAACGACGCCATCATGGTGTTCGCCTTCGCGCCCGTGGTCGGCCTGCTGCTGGGCCTGTCCGCCATCACCGTGCCGTGGGACACGCTGCTGGTGTCGGTGGGCTTGTACATCGTCATTCCAGTCATCCTCGCGCAGTTGTGGCGCCGTGCGCTGCAACGGCGCGGCCAGGCGGCCTTCGACGCGGCCCTGGCCCGGATCGCGCCGTTCTCCATGGCGGCGCTGCTGCTGACGCTGGTGCTGCTGTTCGCCTTCCAGGGCCGCGCGATCCTGGCCCAGCCGCTGGTGATCGCCATGCTGGCGGTGCCGATCCTGATCCAGGTGCTGTTCAATTCGGGCCTGGCGTACTGGCTGAACCGCCGCGTCGGCGAACGCCACGAGATCGCCGGCCCGTCGGCCCTGATCGGCGCGTCCAACTTCTTCGAGCTTGCCGTGGCGGCCGCGATCAGCCTGTTCGGCTTCCAGTCCGGCGCGGCGCTGGCCACGGTAGTGGGCGTGCTGATCGAGGTGCCGGTAATGCTGCTGGTGGTGCGCGTGGTCAACCAGAGTAAGGGCTGGTACGACGCCGGCCCCCGACGGCGCTGAGCCATGGCTGGCGTTGCCCACACCGCGGCGCCCACACTGAGATTCCACCACGCATCACGAGGCATTGCATGCATTCCAAGCCGCACTCCGATCTTCCCAACCTCGACGCCGCGCGGTTCGAGGCGCCGGACCGGGCGCGCCTGTTGACGCCCGAACGCGCCGCCCATGCGCCGCGATTCCTGCTGCTGTACGGCTCTTTGCGCGAGCTCTCCTACAGCCGCCTGGTGGCCGAGGAAGCCGCGCGGCTGCTGCGCGCGCTGGGCGGCGAGACCCGCCTGTTCGACCCCTCCGGGCTGCCGCTGGTCGATGACGCCGGCAGCGAAGACCACCCCAAGGTGCGGGAACTGCACGCGCTGGTCCAGTGGGCCGAGGGCATGGTCTGGTGCTCGCCCGAGCGCCACGGCGCCATGACCGGCCTGATGAAGACGCAGATCGACTGGATTCCGCTGTCGGTCGGCGCCGTGCGGCCGACCCAGGGCAAGACGCTCGCCGTCATGCAGGTATCCGGCGGCTCGCAGTCCTTCAACGCGGTGAACCAGATGCGCATCCTGGGCCGCTGGATGCGCATGCTGACCATCCCCAACCAATCGTCGGTCGCCAAGGCCTACCAGGAGTTCGACGAGGCTGGCCGCATGAAGCCTTCTCCGTACTATGACCGCATCGTCGACGTGGTCGAAGAACTGATGAAGTTCACGCTGCTCACCCGCGACGCCTCGCCGTACCTGACGGACCGCTATAGCGAGCGCAAGGAAAGCGCGCAGGCGCTGTCGGCGCGAATGAGGCAATCGTCGATCTGACAGGCCGCCCGCGCGGCCGCCCAGCGCTCGCGCAGGGCGTCAATAACCCGCGCGGCATGCCGCCTAGCGCGCGCGGTCGCCCGGTTCCGCCGCCCGTGCGCGCTGTTGCGACAAGGCAATCAGCATGCGCTCCAGGACGGAAAAATCAACCGGCTTGACCAGGTGGTGATCGAAACCCGCCTCCTGCGAACGGCGCCGGTCTTCGTCCTGCCCCCAGCCCGTCATGGCAATCAGCGCAATGTCCTGCCCCGCGGGGCCTGCGCGCACGCGCCGCGCCACCTCATAGCCATCGATGTCCGGCATGCCGATGTCCACCAGCATGACGTGCGGCGCAAAATCGACCAGCATGGCGAGCGCTTCGGCCCCATTGCGCGCGATCCGGACCTGCGCGCCAAAGCTCTCGAGCACCATGGCCGTCGTATCCCCGGAATCGGGATTGTCGTCCACCACCAGGATCCGGCCCGGCGCACGCCCTGGCGTGTCCGCGCCGTCCGTTTGCGGCAACGCCTGCGACGCGCCGCCTTGAACGGGCAGGCGAACCACGATTTCGCTGCCCGTTCCCGGGCCCGCGCTATGGGCCTGCACGCTGCCGCCGTGCAAGGCCACCAAGCGCGCCACCAGCGTCAGGCCGACGCCCAGCCCCCCGGATCCGCGACGCCCATCGACCTGGACGAACGGTTCGAAGACGCGCGTCAGCATGTCCACCGGAATGCCGCGGCCATTATCGCGGACCGACAGGACGAACTTGCCCCGGCCATCGCACGCGCCATTCAGGGTGATGTGGCCGCCACGGTCGGTATATTTGGCCGCGTTGTTGAGCAGATTGGAAACCACCTGCGTCAGGCGCACCGCATCGGCCTCGGCCATCACCGGCTCGGCGGGCAGCGTCACGTTGAGCGCGTGCCCGGCCGCGTCGATCACGCCGCGGCTCGCTTCCAGGGCATTGCGCAGCAGCGCCACCAGGTCCACGGGAGCCTTTCGCAGCAGTATCTTGCCGCTGTTGATGCGGGCGATATCCAGCAGGTCATCGACCAGCCTTGCGATGTGGCTGACCTGGCGCGCCAGCATCTCATGGATGCGCCGGACATCCGCTTCGCCGGCGCGCGCGCGCAGCAACAGTTGCAATCCGTTGTGCAGGGGCGCCAACGGATTGCGCAACTCATGGGCCAGCATGGCAAGGAATTCGTCCTTGCGCTCGTTGGCGTCGCGCAGCGCCGCCTGGGTTTCCTGCCGCAGCAACGACAAGCGCAAATGCGCGCCCACGCGCGCTCGCAGTTCGGCCGGCGAGAACGGCTTGACGAGGTAGTCGTCGGCCCCGGCGTCCATCCCCTCGACACGCGCTTCCTGGCCGGCGCGCGCCGATAACAGGATCACCGGCACCGTGCGCGTTCGCGCATCGCTGCGCAACGCCTGCAACAGCGTCAGGCCGTCCATACCCGGCATCATGATGTCGGTGATGACCAGGTCGGGCGGAACCTGCCGCGCATCGCGCAACGCCGTCTGGCCGTCGGCGGCGATCGTCAGGTCATAGTCCTGCGCCAACAGGCCGCGCAGGTATTCGCGCAGATCGGCGTTGTCATCGACGCAGAGTATGCGTGGGCGGTCGCCCGTTGCCACGGACACGGACAACGGGGATGCGTTGGCCAGCCAGCGCGACGCCTCCTGACGCGCCTGGAGGGCCGCGCGGCCCAGGCGCGGCCCTTGTGGCTCCCGCGGCTCGCCTGGCTGATGTGGCCCGCCCGGCTCATGCGACCGTTCGCCGGCCGCGCTCGGCGCCTGCCTCTTGGGCAGCGTGACGATGAACCGGCTACCGACACCGGGCTCGCTCTCGACGGTGATGCCCCCTCCCTGCAGCTTCACCAATTCGTGCACCAGCGCCAGGCCGATGCCCGACCCCTCATGGCTTCTGGCGGCGGAGCTGTGCCCCCGCTGAAAGCGCTGGAAGATTCTGGCCAGATCGGCCTGCTCGATGCCGACGCCGGTATCGCGCACGGACAGCACGACCTCGTTCCCGCCATCGCGCAAGGTCACGTCAATCGCGCCCCGCAAGGTGTACTTGAACGCGTTGGACAGCAGGTTCAACACGATCCGCTCGTACCAGTCGCGGTCGACGTAGACCTCGGGCAGCGCGTCGCACTGCACCGACAGTGTGAGGCCGGCGCCCTCGATCGCGGATCGGAATGCGCTGGCGTGATCGAGGGTGGCGCGCGCCAGGTCGGTCGGCTCGAGGCGCGCGACCATGCCCCCGCCTTCGATGCGCGAGAAGTCCAGCAGCGAATTCACCAGCTTCTGCAGCCGCAGCGCATTGCGGAACAGCAACTCGAGCGTCTCGTGGCCGAGGCTTGCCCGCGGCTCGGCCAAAGCCTGTTCCAACGGGCCCAGGATCAACGTGAGTGGCGTGCGGAATTCGTGGCTGACGTTCGAGAAAAAGGTCGTCTTGGCCCGATCCAGCTCCGCCAGCGCCTCGGCGCGCCGGGCCTCCTCTTCATAGGCGACGGCGCTGGCGATGGCGCTGGCCGAATGCCGGGCGACGAGGTCGAAAAAATCGCGGTACGCGCCGTCCAGCGGCCGACGCGCGCTGACCCCGAGCACCATGATGCCGGAGACCGAGCCGTCCGCCGTCCAGCGGATCGGCAAAATGCGCGCCCATTCGGCCCGATCGGGCCAGGGGCCGCCAGGCAGGGCCAGCGCCCGGGACGCCAGCTCGACGGTCTGCGGCTCGCCCGTGCTGGCAACCTGCTCCAGCGGCCAATGGGCGGCGGCGCGCGCCTGGCCGTCCGCGCCGGTGGCGGACAGCAGCTCGAAGGCCGAATCGCCGCAACGGTAGATCAGGCAGAACGGCACGTCGCGCGGATTGCGGGCCAACACGTCGCAGATGCGGCGCGCGGTGGCCGCCGGCCCCGCGGTCGGCGGCTGCGCGCCCAGTTCGCGCAGGATCTCCAGGCGCCGCGCGCTGACAATCTTTTCGGTGGTCTCCGTGCAGGGGCAGAAAATTCCCTGGACGGTCACGCCATCGGTCGCCAGGATCGGACCGTAGGTGAAGGTGACGTAGACCTCTTCCCGCGGCAAGTGGCGATCGAAATAGAATTCCTGGTCATAGGACCACGTTGCCTGGCCGCTGCGATACACCCCGGCCAGCATGGGCCCGATTTCAGGCCAGATTTCACGCCAGCATTCCTGGCCCGGCCGCGCCAGCGCGCCAGGATGCTTGCTGGCGCCCAGGAAAGGAATATAGGCATCGTTGTACAGAATGCTGAAGTCTTCGCCCCACCACAACAGAATGGGGAAACGCGAACTCAGACACAGGCTCAACGCCGTGCGCAGGTTCTGCGGCCAGTGCTCGGGCGGTCCGATCGAGGTCGAGTGCCAATCCAGCCGCGCCAGATGCCGCGCGACCTCGCCGTGGTCCGGCAGGAAATTCAAACTCGTGTCGGGTAGCAAGGAGTCTCGCATGAAATAGGAGAAGGCCGCCGCGCGGCGGCCGCCGCAGTCTGTTCCGCACGCTTCGATGGTATCGCAGCACGATGCAAAATGAGCGCAAAGTCGTGAGTAGCCGTAACTGTCCTTGCCCGACTGCACAGCGGGGCCGGCGCGCGGCGCCAGCAGGCGATACGGCCCTGGGCGCGGAATACGAGTTCCCCCGACGAGCGGTGCAAATGTAATATCCCCGCCAAGGCCGGGAATAAACCCGACCGTCAGTCGTCTTACGGCAACCCTGTACCGTGAAAGGCTTGTTTCCCCATGACTGGCGGCTTTACCGACGATGATCTGCGCGAGGCGCTGCCGCGGCTGCGCCGCTTCGCGTTGTCGCTGACCCACGACGTGGCCAACGCCGACGACCTGGTGCAGTCGTGCATGGAGCGCGCGCTGTCGCGGGCCGCCGGCCGCCGCGCCGACGGCGACCTGCGGGCCTGGCTGTTCTCGATCATGTACCGGTGTTTCCTGGACGGCCAGCGGCGCGGCAAGCGTTACGCCCGCATCCTCGACTTCTTCAGCGGCGCGCCCGAGCCGGTGGCGCCGTCCGCCGAGGACGTCGCCCTGGCCCGCGCCGCGCTGGGCGACCTGGCGCGCCTGTCGGCCGACCAGCAGAGCCTGCTGCTGCTGGTGTCGGTGGAGGGCATGGGCTACCAGGAGGCCGCCGACGTGCTCGATATCCCCATCGGTACGGTAATGTCCCGGCTGTCGCGGGCGCGCAAGGCGCTGCGCGAGATCACGGAAGGCCATGTGGCCGCCAAGCCCGCCCTGCGATTGATGAAATGACCATGCCGACTCCCAGCGATCAAGAACTGCATGCCTACGCCGACGGCCAACTCGATACCGAGCGCCGCCGCGAGGTCGAGCGCTATCTGGCCGACCATCCGGACGCCGCGCGCGAGGTCGACGCGATCCGGCGGCAGACCGACGAACTACGCCGCCAGCATGCCGACCTGGGCCGCTTCGCGCCGCCGCCCCGGCTGGACCCGGCGCGGATCCGCCTGGCCCAGGCGACGCGCCGGCGCCGCGCCATGGCGCTGGCGGCCTCGCTGGTGCTGATGCTGGGGCTGGGCAGCGTGGGCGGCTGGCAGATCCGCGACGCCGCCCTCCGCGCCAGCTACCTGCCGATGGCCGACGCGGTGCAGGCCTATCGCATGTTCGCCTCGGACGCGGCGTCATCGATGGTCGACTTCCGTTCCAGCCAGCCGGCCGAATTGCAGGCCTGGCTGAACCGGCACTTCGTGCAGCCGGCGCCGTTGCCCGACTTCGACGCCTTCGGCTTCCAGCCGGTGGGCGCACGCCTGATGTCCTCGGAGTATGGGCCGGCGGCGATGGTGCTCTACCAGAACCCGGCCGGCGAGTCGGTGCTGTACTACGTGCGTCCGCCCGGCGGCGTGGTCAATTTCGGCGACGGCAAGCGGCGCGACGGCGACCTGACGGCGCAGTACTGGAAACAGGGGCGCTACTTCTACGGCGTGGTCAGCCCGAGCGACACGCCAGCCGCGCGCGCGGTGCAGCAGGCGGTCGCGCCGGACGCCTGAGCCGGCCAACCCAAGCCGCCGCGCCAGGCCCGCGCTCCCGCCGCCCCGAACCGGGCGGCTTTTTCTTTTTCATGTCGCGGGAATAAGCGCGAGGCCGGTTCGTCTTACGGCGGACAGGCAGACGCCGGCGACATCGCGCCGGACGCCCCAGGCCTGCATGCCCCTTGTCGACCGAGAACCGAAGGACATCCCATGAAGATCAAGCATTCCCTCATCGCCGCCGCCTTTGCCCTGGCCGGCGCCGGCCTCGCCCACGCCGCGTCCGCCGCCGAGGCCGCCCCCATCCGCAACGTCGTGCTGGTGCATGGCGCCTACGCCGACGGCTCGAGCTGGTCGGCCGTGATCGAGCGCCTGCAGAAGGCCGGCCTGCACGTGACCTCGGTGCAGAATCCGCTGACCTCGCTGGCCGACGATGCCGCCGCCACGCAACGCGCCCTGGCGCTGCAGGACGGCCCGACGATCCTGGTGGGCCACTCGTGGGCCGGCACCGTGATCAGCCAGGCCGGCAATGATCCCAAGGTGGCCGGGCTGGTGTACGTGGCGGCGCGCGCGCCCGACGCCGGCGAGGACTACGGCGCGCTGGCCGCCCGGTTCCCCACTCCGCCCGCCAGCGCGGGGCTGGTCAAGTCGGGCGGCTACGCGCAGTTGAACGAACAAGCCTTCCTGCATGATTTCGCCGGCGACCTCGACCCGGTCCAGGCGCGCGTGCTGTATGCCGAACAGGGCCGCATCTCGGACACGTTGTTCGCCTCGCGCACCACCGAGGCCGCCTGGCGCCACAAGCCGACGTGGTACGCGGTCTCGACCAACGACCGCACCACTTCGCCCGAGCTGGAACGCTTTCTGGCCAAGCGCATGAACGCTCACACCATCGAGCTGGCGTCGGGCCACCTGTCGCTGTTGTCGCATCCCGACGAGATCGCCGACCTGATCCTGCATGCCGCCGGCCGCAAGGGCTGAACCAGACAGGCCCGGCACGCGTCAGCGCGGGCCGAACACCTCTGCCAGCTTGCCGGCCTGCGGCATGCCGTTGTACTTCTTGAGCGCCCCGGCGTCGTCGCGCACGACGATGCCGGGCGTGCCGCGAAAGCCCAGCGACACCATCAACGCCTGGTTGTCGTCGAGTATCTTGCCGATGTTCTCGGGCACGCTCTTGGCGGGGGTGATGCCGCCCGCGTTGAACTTGTGCTCGTTCTCGAGCAAGGCGGCCGTAGGATCGGCGGCGCCCAGGATGGCGGCGGCCTTGGCCGGGCTGTCCTGACGGATGACGCCCACCATCACATGGCGCAATTGCACCTTGCCTGAATCGACCCATGGCCGCGCCGCCTCCCAGAACTTGTGGCAATAGGGGCAATTGGCGTCGCTGAAGGTATAGATGATGCGCGGCGCATCTTTCTTGCCGTCCAGCACCCAGGTCGATTTCTCGAGCTGCGCCCAGGCCTGCTCGCCCATCGGCTTGCTGACCAGCGCTTCCAGCTTGGCGTCGTCGAGCGGCTTGCCCTCGGCGTCCAGGCGGGCGCCGACAATGGCGTTGCCATCGCGGGTGACGTAGATCGCCACCGGCTGGTCGCCCGCCACGCCGGCGAACGCGCGCAGGTCGCCGCCGACCTTGAACTCTTCCACGACGCGCAGTCCGCGCGCCTCCAGCGCCTTGAGCACGGCGGGCCGATCCTGGGCGGCCAGGGCGCCGGCGGCGGCCAGCAGGGCCGCCAGGGCAAAAAGGAAACGGCTGGGCGCATGCGGACGGATCATGGGTACTCCTGGGCTTTTCAGAACAGTGCCAAAGGCGCCAATGATACCGGCAGCGTTGTCATCCACGCGTACAGGGCTACGGGAACAACCCGGCCTGCTGCAGGCGCCAGCGCGGGCGCGGCGGCGCGACAGGCGGCCAGGGGCTGGCGGACACGCAAGCAGCCCGCGGGCTGCCAGCTAAAATCCCGCCTGCGATCGGCCGGCCCCCCGCCGAGTCGACGTATTCCCCCTGCCCCTGTGGCGCCGCGCGCGACTCCTGCCGCCAGACTTAGAAAGAGACATGAAAAATACATTGATGGCCACGCACCTGCGACTGGTCGGCATGGCGGCGCTGTGGGGCGCCTCGTGGTCCTGGGGCAAGGTCGTGGCCCAATCGATGGCGCCGCTGGCAGCGGCCAGCCTGCGGTTCCTGCTGGCCAGCGTGGCGCTGGTGCTGTGGATGCACCGCGCCTCGGCGCTGCGCGGCCTGAAGTCGTTGACGCGCAATCAATGGCTTGGCCTGGCCGCCGCCGCGCTGGCCGGTGTGTTCGGCTACTCCAGTTTCTTCATGCTGAGCCTGCAACTGGTGCCGGCTGGCAAGGCCGCGATCGTGGTGACGCTGAACCCCGGCGCGACCCTGTTGCTGGCGGCGATCCTGTTTCGCGAGCACCTCAATGCCGCCATCCTGGCCGGCATGATCATGTCCGCCATCGGCGCGTATATCGCCATCGGCGGCGGTGGCCCGCAGGCCGCCACGGGCGCCGGCGTGGGCCTGGGTGAACTGCTGCTGCTCGGCTGCGTGGCGTGCTGGGTGGCCTACACCCTGGTTGGGCGGCTGGTGCTCAAAGGCGTGGACGCCCTGACCACCACCACCGTCACGACCGTGATCGGCGCGCTGATGCTGTTGCTGACCAGCCTGATGGTGGAAGGCGTGCCCGCCTGGGAGAAGCTGGGGCAGGCGCCGGCTAGCGCCTGGGGCAGCCTGCTGGCGTTGGCGTTTGGCGCAACCGCGATCGCCTACGCCTGGTACTTCGAGGGCGTGAAGGCGCTGGGCGCCGGCGCGGCCTCGGGCTACATCACGCTCGTGCCTGTCTTCGGCGTGCTGTTCTCCAGCCTCTGGCTGGACGAGGCCACGCCCGCGAACCTGTTCATCGGCGCCGCCCTCGCGATCTCGGGCATGGCGCTGATGCACGGCGGCCGGCGCCGTGCCGAGGCGCGGCAGCGCCGCTAGCCCGCCGCGCGACGGCTGCGCGCCGTGGCTGGCGCGGCACGGGTGGATTGACAAACGGCACAATGTTTCGTTGAATAAAATATATTCCATTCAATGAAACAACATGGCCACCTCCCCCGAAAGCACCCTGGTCACCCATCTGGCCGACCTGCAAAGGCGCCCGATCCCGCCCGTCACCCGCGCCCGCCTGGCGCAAGCCCTGCTCGACTGGTTCACTGCGGGCTGGTCGGCGGCGGCCACGCCGGCCGCGGACACCTACCGCCAGGTTGCCCGCGATTGCAACCCGGCCCCCGGAACGGCGCCGGTTTTCGGAGGGTTGCCGATGCACGCCAACGGCGCCGCGTTCGCCAATGCCGCCATCGCCCACGTCCGTGAGATCGACGATGCGCACCGGGCCGCGATGCTGCATCCCGGCGTGGTGTCGGTGACGCCGGCCCTGGCGCTGGCGGGCGCAGGCGGCATGACGCAACGGCAGGTGGCCGACGCCGTCATCGCCGGCTACGAGGTCTCGCTGCGGCTGGGCGAGGCGCTGGGGACGCGCCACGCGGCCGGCTTTCACGCCACGGCCACGGCCGGCGCGGTGGGCGCGGCGGCCGCGGCAGGCGTGGCCCTGCGGCTGGATGCCGCGCGGCTGCATCACGCGCTGGGCATCGGCGCCACCCAGGCCGCCGGCCTGTGGCAATTGGTGGACGACGGCGCGCACGAAGCCAAGTCGCTGCACCCCGCCTTCGCGGTACGCAACGGCATGGCCGCGGCCTACGCCGCGCGCGCCGGCCTGCCGGGCGCGCAGCGCTTCGCCAGCGGCGCGCGCGGACTGTATGCCTTGCTCGCGGGCGATGGTCCGCTGGATGCGCTCGACGGCGGCCTGGAGGCGAGCGAGCGGTTGAACACCGCCACCATCAAGGCCTGGCCGTGCTGCGCGCAACTGTTCACGCCGCTGGACGCCACCCGCGAATTGCTGGACCGGCATGCGCCGGCGCCCGACGCGATCGAATCGGTCGACGTCGAGATCTTCACCCACGCGCTCAGGATCGCCGGCGTCGATTGGCCGGCCAAGCCGGCGGAAACCTGCTTCTCGTTGCGCTACGTGGTGGCGCGCCTGCTGCTCACGGGCCGCTTGGGCATCGAGGACATGGAGACACCCGATCTGCGCGCGCCCGCCCTGCTGGCGCTGGCGCGCCGCATCACGGTGCGCACCAGCGACCAGTTCCAGCGCGACTTCCCGCGCCTGCGGCCATGCCGCGTGACACTGACGCTGAAAGACGGCCGCACGCTCAGCGCGTTGCGGCAACTGCGCCGGGGCGATCCCGAAGACCCGTATGACTGGCCGGCATTGCTGGCGCGCATGCGCGCCTTCGCGCCGGCCATGGATGACGAAACGGCCCGGGCCATCGCGGCCTGGTGCGAGGGCTTCACCGACGCGGATCGGGACTCACGGATCTGCCTGCCGCCGCCCGCCCTGTTCGGCGCCGCGCCGCGCGGCTGAAAGGCAGCCAGGCGCCTGCGCGGCGCGCCTCACTCCTGCGTCGGCGGCGTCCAGGATGCGGGCGGCGCGGTGCGGAATCCCTGCTGCGCCAGTTCGTGGCGCGCAATCTCCACCGCCTTGCGCTGGGCCGCCTCGTTATGCCGCGAGGCCAGTCCCAGCACCACCAGCGCGCCCACGAAGGCGTCGTCGGCATCGAAAACCGGCACGGCCACGGACGCCATTTCGGCGACACGCTCCGAACGGGTCATGGCATAGCCCTTTTCCTGGATGTCGCGCGCCAGCGGCGTCGTGCCGCCGGTGAAGGCGCGCAGCACGTGCGCCGACGAACCGCCGTCTTTCAGGCTGATGCGCGTGCCGACCTCGACGTGATGACGCACTTCCTTGGTGGTGTTTTCACGGTACAGGCAGATTCGGTCGTCGCCACTGCGCACGTACACGGCCACGGTCTCGCCGGTCTGCGCCACGATGTTGCGCAGCGCTGGCTGCAGGCGCGAGCCCAGGTCGAAGGTATCGCGATACAGCATGCCCATGTGCAGCAACGCCGGGCCCAGCGCGTAGGTGCTGCTGTCGTAGCGATGGATCATGCGCGCCTTGATGAACACGCCCAGCAGGCGCAGCAGCGTGGCCTTGTCCAGGCCTGTGCGGTCGGCCAGGTCGCGCAGCGACAGGCGCAGACGGTCTTCGCCAAAGCACTCCAGCACGGAGATACCGCGTTCGAGCACGCCGGCGGGCGGCTTAAGGGAATTCTCGCTTGACACGGTTTCGGATGCTTCCTATAGTTTTGTTCAATAAAACGTATTTTAATCAATGAAACGAAAGACGGCTACCGGACCAGGGAAATGCCGTCCTGGTTTCAACCCAGGAGACAAGCGTGGCGCGACCCCGCGAGCCTTACGCCCGCCGCCGCGCACCGTAGCATTATGCCGAATCAGATCGATGCATTCGCCGCCGCGCTGGGCGCCATCGTCGGGCCGTCCCACGTCCTGACCGGCGTGGCCGACACGGCCCGCTACACGGCGGACTGGCGCCGCAATTTCCCCGGCGTGGCACGCGCGGTGGTGCGTCCGGCCAATACGGCGGACGTCTCGCGAGTGGTGGCGCTGTGCGCCGCGCAAGGGGTGGCGGTGGTGCCGCAAGGCGGCAACACCGGCCTGGTGGGCGGCTCGACGCCCGACGCTTCGGGCCGCGAGGTGGTGCTGAGCCTGGACCGCATGACCGCCGTGCGCCGGGTCGATGCGCTGGACAACAGCATCATCCTGGAAGCCGGCTGCACCGTGCTGTCCGCCCAGCAGGCGGCCGCCGACGCCGGCCGGCTGTTCGCCCTGTCACTGGCCTCGGAAGGCAGCGCCACCATTGGCGGCGTGGTCGCCACCAACGCCGGCGGCGAACAGGTGCTGCGCTATGGCAATACCCGCGAGCTGACGCTGGGGCTGGAAGTGGTGCTGGCCGACGGCAGCGTGCTGCCGCTCCTGGGCACGCTGCGCAAAGACAACACCGGCTATGACCTGAAGCAACTGTTCATCGGCGCAGAGGGCACCCTGGGCGTGGTCACCGCGGCGGCCTTCCGGCTCTACGCCCTGCCGCGCAAGGTGGTGACCGTATGGGCCGCGGTGCCGACGCCGCAGGCGGCGGTGGAGCTGCTGGCGCGCCTGACCGACGCCGTCGGCGAGCGCGTCACGGCCTTTGAACTGATCGGCCGACAGACGCTGGAACAGGTGCTGGCGCACCCGCTGGACGGCATGCGCGATCCGCTGACCAGGCCCTCGCCCTGGGCGGTGCTGTTCGACGTCTCGGAGACCTCGGCGCGGATGGATCCCGAACCGGCGGTGGAAGGCGTGCTCGAGGCCGCGATGGAACAAGGCGGCGTGACCGACGCGGTGATCGCCGCCTCCGGCCGCCAGGCGCACGAACTGTGGGCGCTGCGCGAGCACGTGCCTGAAGCGCAGCGGCTGGACGGCCCCTCCATCAAGCACGACATTTCCGTGGCGGTGTCGCGCATCCCGGATTTCATCGCGCTCGCCGACGCACGGCTGCGGGCCCTCGTGCCAGGCATCCGCATCGTCTGCTTCGGCCACGTCGGCGATGGCAACCTGCACTACAACCAGAGCAAGCCGCTGGCGATGGACGACGCCGCCTTCCGGGCGCGAGAAGACGCCGTGCACGACATCGTGCACGAGGTCGCCGCGCAACTGGGCGGCTCGATCTCGGCCGAGCACGGCATCGGCCGCCTCAAGCAGCACGCCTTCCTGCAATACAAGCCCGCCGTCTCGGTCGACGTGATGCAACGCCTCAAGCACGCGCTCGACCCGCGCGGCACCTTCAACCCCGGCCGGCTCCTGCCGCGCCCCGCCCATCACGCCTAAGCCTCCAGGATCCTTACCATGCCCGTTTCCGTCTTCGACATGCAGTCGCTCCAGCACCTGTGGAGCACCGATGAATTGCGCGCCATCTTCTCGGAAGAGAACCGCATCCAGCAATGGCTGGAGTTCGAGGCCGCGCTGGCCGAGGCGCAGGCCGAGCTGGGCATCATCCCGGCCGCGGCCGCCGCGCAGATCCGCGCCCAGGCCTCGGTCGCCAACATCGATATCGCCGCGATGTCGGCCGAGATCCGCCGCATCAAGCATTCGCTGGTGCCGGCGCTCAAGCAACTGCAGGCGCGCTGCGGCCCCGACCACGGCGAATGGCTGCATTACGGCGCCACCACCCAGGACGTGGTCGACACCGGCGTGGCGCTGCAACTCAAGCAGGCGCACGCGGTGTTCCTGCGCGACCTTGCCGCCGTCGCGCGAGAGCTGGCGCGCCTGGCGCTCAGTCATCGCGACACGCCCATGGCCGGCCGCACGCATGGCGTGCAGGCGTTGCCCATCACGTTCGGGCACAAGTGCGCGGTATGGCTGGACGAGCTGGCGCGCCATCAGGCGCGCCTGAAGGAATGCGAGACACGGGTGCTGGTCGGCATGGTGGTCGGCGCGGTCGGCAGCCAGGCCTCGCTGGGCGAACAGGCCGCCGAGGTCGAACGCCGCACGCTGGCCAGGCTGGGCCTGGAGGCGGCGCCCATCAGTTGGGCGCCGGCGCGCGACCGCTACACCGAATACGCGCTGGTGCTGGCCATGATCGGCGCCACGCTGTCGAAGATCGGCAACGAACTATTCAACATGCAACGCAATGAATTCGCCGAAGTCGAGGAAGCCTTCTCCGAGGGCAAGCTGGGATCGTCGACCATGCCGCACAAGCGCAACCCAACCTCGGCCGAGAACCTCGCCGGCCTGTGCCGGCCGCTGCGCGCCAACGCCGCGCTGATGCTCGAAGGCATGGTGCAGGAAGGCGAGCGCGACGGCATCGCCTGGAAGATCGAATGGAAGGCGCTGCCCGAATGCTGCCTGATCGCCGGCGCCATGCTGTTCCAGGCCAGGAACCTGCTGGCCGGATTGCGCGTGGACGCCGACGCCATGGCGCTGAACCTGGACCGCATGCGCGGCTACCTGCTGTCCGAACACGTAATGCTGAACCTGTCCGAGCGCGTCGGCAAACAGACCGCGCACGAATGGATCTACGAGGCCTCGATGCACGGCATCACGCACAAGCTCGATTTCGCCCAGGCGCTGCGCCAGCACAAGGATCTGGCCAACCTGCTGGGCGAGGAAGAGATCCTGCGCCTGACCGATCCTGCGGGTTACCTGGGGCAGTGCGCCGCCTCGGTGGACAGGGTGGTGCAGCGACATCAAGCCGGCTGGCTGCGGGCCTGACGGTTCCCCCTGATAAAAAAATACACAGGAGACAAACACCATGGGCATTTCCTTCGCGAGCGGCGCCATGCGCCGGCTGGGGCGGCGCGCCGCCATCGCTGCGACGCTGGGCCTGGCCGCGCTGGCCGGCGGCCAGGCGCAGGCGGCATTTCCCGAGCGTCCCATCACCCTGGTGGTGGGCTTTCCGCCGGGCGGCGGCGGCGACCTCTACGGCCGCCTGATCGCCACCGCCATGGGCAAGACGCTGGGGCAGACCGTGATCGTCGAGAACCGGCCGGGCGCGGGCGGCAACATCGCCGCCGGCCTGGTCGCCAAGGCCGCCCCGGACGGCTACACCATCCTGCTGGCGATGAGCGGCAACCTGGCCGTGTCGCCGGCGCTCAAGCCGCAGAGCCTGCCGTACAAGGTGCCGGACGACTTCGCGCCGATCGGCCTGATCCTGGAGGCGCCGCACGGCCTGTTCGTGGCTACGCCCTCGCGCTTCAAGACGGCGCGCGAAGTGATCGACGCCGCCAAGCAGCGGGAGCTGACCTTTGCCTCGACCGGCACCGGCGGCGCCGCCCACATCGGCATGGAGACCATCAAGGAACTGGGTCACCTGAAGCTGCTGCACGTGCCATACAAGGGCTCCGGCCCCGCCATCACCGACATGCTGGGCGGACAGATCGACATGTTCTTTGCCACCGCCTCGCCGCTGGTGCCGCAGGTGCAGCAGGGCCAGTTACGCGTGCTGGCGCTGACCGGCCGCCAGCGCAGCCCGATCCTGCCCGAGGTGCCGACCTTCAAGGAACTCGGCATCGACATGACCATGACGCAGTGGTATGGCCTGGCCGCGCCCGCCGGCACGCCGCCGGCGGTGGTCAAGACGCTGTCAGAGCACCTGTCGCGCGCGCTGGCGGACCCCGCGGTGCAGAACACCATCCGCAAGGACGCCGCGATGGAGCGCGACCTGCCGATGGACCAGTTCAAGCAGTACATCGTCGAAGACATCGCCAACTACCGCAAAGCCGCCACGCCGGACCTGCTCAAGCAGATCGGGCAGTGACCCCGTTCCCCCCTTTCAGGATACCCACCCATGTTGCAGAACTGGACCGACACCCTCGCCAACAACCGCAAGGCCGCCGCCGCCTGCGTGTACTCGCTGCGTGCGATGGACGCGCTGGCCGCCGGCCAGGCCTGAGCGGGGAGCGACGCATGCAAACCACGCTGATCTGCGCGCAAGACCTGGCCCGGGCCTTGCAAGGCCCGCACCGCGAACGCATCCTGGTGCTGGACTGCGGCTTCGAATTGACCGACCCGCAGGCCGGCCGCCGTCACTACGACGCCGGCCACCTGCCGGGCGCCTTCTACGTCCACCTCGAAGACACCCTGAGCGGCCCCAAGACCGGCCGCAACGGCCGCCACCCCCTGCCCGACCGCGCCGCGCTGGCGAGGGCCCTGGCGGCGCTGGGCGTGAACCCGGACACCCAGGTGGTCGCCTACGACAACGCCGGCGGCATGTACGCGGCGCGCCTGTGGTGGCTGCTGCGCTGGATCGGCCACGAAGCCGTGGCGGTGCTGGACGGCGGCGCCGGCGCCTGGCAGGCGGCGGGCCTGCCGCTGACCACCGATGCGCCTGTCCCGCGCGCGGCAGGCGCGCTGGTCGCGCGCGACGGCCGCCAGCCGACCCTGGACTACGCCGGCTTGCGCGCAGCGCTGGCCGGGCACGACCGCCTGGTGCTCGATGCCCGCGCGCCCGACCGCTACCGGGGCGAAAACGAAACCCTGGACGCGGTCGGCGGCCACATCCCCGGCGCGCGCAACCGCTTCTTCCGCGACAACCTGGGCGCCGACGGACGGTTCCTGCCGCCTGCCGCGCTGCGCGAAGCGTTCCTGGCGCGCCTGGAAGGCCGCGCGCCGGACGCGGTGGTGTGCCAATGCGGTTCGGGCGTCACCGCATGCCACAATCTATTGGCCATGGAAGTCGCCGGCCTGCCCGGCGCGGCCCTCTACCCCGGCTCGTGGAGCGAATGGAGCGCGCAGCCCGGCGCGCCCATCGCCACGGGCGCCAACCCCTGACACGCCCATGATCGACGCCTCTTCCCAACCCGCCCGCGCCGACGACGGCCGCAAGCCCCACAGTGCGCATTGGGGCGTGTTCTCCGCGGCCTGGCGGGACGGCGTGCTGGACGTGCGGCCGCATCCGGGCGATCCGGATCCGAATCCGCTGATAGAGAACTTCACCAACGCGCTTGACCATCCCGCACGCGTGACCACGCCGATGGTGCGGCGCGGCTGGCTCGAACGCGGACCGGGGCCGGACCCGCGCCGGGGACGCGACGACTACGTGGCGGTCAGTTGGCCCGACGTGCTGGATCTGCTGGCCGCCGAACTGCGCAGGGTGCGCGACCAGCACGGCCCGCAGGCGGTGTTCGGCGGTTCGTATGGCTGGTCCAGCGCCGGCCGCTTCCATCATGCGCAGAGCCAGGTGCACCGCTTCCTGAACACGGCGCTGGGCGGCTACGTGCGTTCGGTCAACAGCTACAGCGCCGGCGCCTCGGCGGTCATCCTGCCGCACATCCTGGGCAGCATGGACGACGTGGCGCGCCGCAACGTCACCTGGGAGCAGATCGTCGCGCACACCGACGTGGTGCTGGCCTTCGGCGGCATGGCGCTGAAGAACTCGCGCGTGGCCAGCGGCGGCATCAGCCGCCACATCGAGCGCGACTCGATGCGCCAGGCCGCGCAGCGCGGCTGCCGCTTCCTGAACATCAGTCCGCTCGCCTCCGACCTGCCGGCGGAGGCGGCGGCGCAATGGGTGCGCGCGGCGCCAGGCACCGACGTGGCCCTGATGCTGGCGCTGGTGCATGAGCTGGTGGCCAATGGCTGGCATGACCAGGCGTTCCTGCGCGACTTCTGCGAGGGCTGGGATGGCTTCGAGGATTACCTGATGGGCCGCGCGGACGGCCAGGCCAAGGATCCGGCCTGGGCCGCGCCGATCTGCGGCGTGCCGGCCGCGGACATCGCGCGGATCGCGCGGTCGCTGCCGGGCAAGCGCGTGCTGGTGACCGTGTCGCATTCGCTGCAACGCGCCGAACATGGCGAACAACCGGTCTGGATGGGCGCGGTGCTGGCCGCGGCGCTGGGACAGTTGGGGCTGCCGGGCGGGGGCTACGCCTACGCGCTGGGCACGCTGGCGCATTACGGCAAGCGCAGCAACGCGGTGCCGGTGGCTTCGCTGCCCCAGGGGGTGAACGGCGTCAAGGACTTCATCCCCGTGGCCCGCATCGCCGACATGCTGCTGCATCCCGGCGAGCCGTTCGACTACAACGGCAAGCGCATGCATTATCCGCGTATCCGGCTGGCCTATTGGGCGGGCGGCAACCCCTTCCACCACCACCAGGACCTGAAGCGCCTCGCGCGCGCCTTCGCCACGCTCGACACCTTCGTGGTGCACGAGATCGGCTGGACCGCCACCGCGCGCCACGCCGACATCGTGCTGCCCTGCACGATGACGCTGGAACGCGAGGACATCGGCGGCGCGCCCACCGACCCGCTGCTGGTGGCCATGCACCGCATTGCCGCGCCCAACGGCCAGGCGCGCGACGACTACGACATCTTCACCGACCTGGCCGAACGGCTGGGCGCGCGCGAGGCCTTCACCGAAGGCCGCGGCAGCGCCGAATGGCTGCGCCACCTGTATGAAAGAACCCGCGCGGCCCTCGAGGAAAAAGGCCTGGACGCGCCGGACTTCGATCAGTTCTGGAAGCGCGGCGAATTGACGCTGCCGCAACAGGACGACGACGGCGGCATCCTGCGCGCCTTCCGCGACGATCCCGCCGGCAAGCCGCTGCCCACGCCCAGCGGCAAAGTGCAGATCAGCTCGCCGACCATCGCCGGCTTCGGCTATGCCGACTGCCCCGGCCATCCGGCGTGGCTGGCGCCGCAAGACGCGCCGACCCCGGCGCATCCCCTGTTCCTGGTGGCCAACCAGCCCGCCACCCGCCTGCACAGCCAACTGGATTTCGGCGCTCACAGCGCCGCGCGGAAGCGCCAGGGCCGCGAGGTCTGCACCCTGCATCCCGCCGACGCCGCGGCCCGCGGCATCGCCGAGGGCGACATCGTGCGGTTGTTCAACGAACGCGGCGCCTGCCTGGCCAGCGCCACGTTGAGCGAGGCCATCATGCCCGGCGTGGCGCAGTTGCCCACCGGCGCCTGGTACGACCCGGTGCGCGACGAAGACGGCGAGGTGACGCTGTGCGGCCACGGCAATCCCAACATCCTGACGCGCGACGTCGGCACCTCGTCGCTGGCGCAGGGCTGCAGCGGCCAGTTGACGGCGGTGCAGGTGGAACGCCATGACGGCGCGCTGCCGCCGATCCGGGCGTTCGACCGACCGCGCACGGACGGCTCGCCGCGGTGACGGCCGGGGCCCGGCCCGCGGCCGTCAGCGCGGCGGCGGCGCTCAGCGCAAGGGCATCGCCACCGGACGCAGCGGCGCGGCGTCGCCGCCGCGGATCTTCAGCGGCCCGCCGATGAAGGCGAACTCATAGACCTTGTCGCGCGACAGTTCGTCCAGCGCGGCCAGCTCGATGATCGGCACGCCCTGCTGCGCCAGCAGATAGGTATGCAGCGGCACGTAGTCGTCGGCGACCTCGGACGGGAAGGTCTCGAAGCTGAGGTTGTCCGCCCCCAGGATCATGGCGCCGCCCTCTTCCACCAGATAGCGCGCCGCTTCCAGGCCCATGCCGGGCGGCTGGGCCATGTAGGCGGCCGGATCGTGGTACAGCTTCATGCGGCCGGTGCGGATCAGCACGATGTCGCCCTGGCGCAGTTCGGTCTTCTGGCGCGCCAGCGCGGCCTTCAGGTCCTGGCGCGTGATGCGGTACGAATCCGGCAGCATGTCCACGCCCTTGAGCGCGGCCACGTCGATCAGCACGCCGCGCGCCACCAGCGGCGGGAATTTCTCGATGCCGGTGCGTTTCCAGCCGCGGTCGCCCAGGTGTTCGTCGGCGCGAAAGCCGTTCCAGATCTTGCCGTGGATGCCGAAGTGGTTCAGCGCGTCGATATGCGTGCCGGTGTGGCTGTACATCGAGAACGCGGTGCCGGTGTAGCTGCGCGTGGCGTTCATGTCCTTGCCCACGCCCATCGGATCGTCGACCTCGGTGCCGCGCGGCGTGTGCGTCATCCAGAACTGGTAGCGCGGATCACCGGCGTCCTGCCAACTGGGCATGCCCACGTAGTATTCGGTGGCCAGGTCATAGACCTTGTCGCCGGCCACGCGCGACATGACGGCGGCGCGCGATTCGGGCGTGATCAGGTTGAGGCGGCCGATCTCGTCATCGGGCCCCCAGGGGCTGACGCCCACTTCCTGGCTGGAGGCCGGGGCGCGCGACGGCGCGCCATGCGCGAACACGTTGCTGGCAAGAACGACGCCCAGCGCGAGGCCGAGCAGTTTGCGGGAGTAAGGGAGCGGCATAAGACACCTTGAGCAGGAAAGCCTCGTCCGGCGGACGGGCGGGATTGAGGAAAAGGAAAGGCGAGCGCTGACGACGCCGGATCGGCGTCAGCCGCGCGCGGGCATCAGCGCCGCCAGGCGCTGCCGCAGCTCGGCCAACGGCAAGGTCTGCAGGCGGGCCTGGTGCGGCCCCGCGACCAGCGTGGGGATGGAATCGATGCCCAGCCGCGCGGCGGCGGCGCGGTCGTCGCGCACGCGCCGCGAGGCGTCCTCGCCCTGCATGATGCGGGCGAATTCGGCGCGGTCGAAGCCTTGCGCCACGGCAATGTCCAGCAGGACCGCGGCGTCTCCGATGTTGCGATGCTCGCTCAGGTGGGCGCGCTGGATCGCGTCGAACAGGTCCCAATGCGCCGCGTCGCCCGCGAGCAGGTGGGCCGCCTGGCAGGCCAGGGCGCCGGCCAGGCCGCTGGGATAGTCGAAGGTCTCGGCGCGCATGCCCTCGACGTCGATGCGCGCCTCGTCATCGTGGCGGGCGCAGGCGTCCCAATGCCCCAGGATGACGCGCTTGGCGCGCTCCATCGAGCCGAACACCCGACGCATCTGCTCGGGCGATTCCTGCAGCACGAAACTGCGCTGGCGCACCGTGATGCCGAGTTCGGCGGCCACCTGACGCAGGCGCGGGGACATGACGTAGCACCAGCCGCAAACCACGTCGTGGAAGAAGTCCACGACCCGCGGCGCGGCGGGCGCGGGGTTGCCGGCGGGCGCGGCGGGGGTGGCGGGCAAGGTCGAAAACATGCGGGCATCCATCGGGTTTCAATGGATGCCAGCTTACGGACGGGGCGGCGCGCGAGTAAGGCGTTCGCCGGCAGGACTCTATTCGCTGGGCGTCAACAATCGCCGCCCATGGCGGCCGGCAGATGTTGCGCCAGGAAGTCCACGAAGGCCTTGACCTTGGGCTGGAGGTGACGGCTGGTGGGATACACCGCGTAGACCTGGCGCGGCGCGCTGGGCAGATCGGGCAGCACCCGCGCCAGCCGGCCTTCGGCGATGGCGGGCGCGGCCAGGAAGGACGGCAGCGCGCCGATTCCCAGGCCAGCTTCCAGCAGGTCGCGCAGCATCAGGCTGTTGTTGGCCTGGACCCGCGTCGGCACGCCGAACGGGTCGGCGGGATGGCTGGCATCGTCGTCCGGCACCGGGCCGGGGCTGTCGGCCAGGCTATAGCTGAGGCAGTCATGCCCCCGCAAGTCGTCCACGCTGCCGGGATGGCCGCGCTGGGCAAGATACGACGGCGCCGCGCACAGCACCTGCGTCAGCGACGCCAGCCGGCGGGCGATCAGCGAGGAATCATCCAGTTGCGCCCGCAGGCGGATCGACACATCGAAGCCCAGCCCCACGGCGTCGACCAGCCGGTCCTCCATGGCCAGGTCCAGCCGCAGCTCCGGATACTGCCGCAGGAAGCGCGCCAGCAAGGGCGACAGCACGCTCAGCGCGAACGACACCGGCGCATTCACCCGCAGCCGCCCGGCCACGCGCCCGGCCTGCTGCTTGATGGATTTTTCCAGGGTATCCAGTTCGTCGAGCAGGCGGCAGCATTCGGCATAGTAGGCGGCGCCGGTGTCGGTCAGGCTCATCTTGCGCGTGGTGCGCTGGATCAGCACCGCGCCCAGGTGGGCTTCCAGCGCGCGCAACTGCTTGCTGAGGCCGGCGGACGACATGTCCAGGTCCTCGGCCGCCTTGGCGAGGCTGCCCAGTTCCACGATGCGCCGGAAGGCGCGCATGTAGTTGAAGGTGTCCATGGCGGAAACGGAGAGAAGGGAATCCCGGGATTCTGCAGCGATCGGCGGTATTCGCCAAACGGGGCGCCGGCGACGGATCATGGCGGCATAATCGAGGCAGTATCCACGACAAGGAGACCCGACGCATGTCCATCATCCGCTCCTGGCGCGCCTTCCTTGCCGCCACCCTGCTGGCGGTCGCGGAGGGCAGTGCGGCCAGTTCGGGCGCGGCCGGCGAGACCGAGGCCGGCGCCGCCCTGTTGCAGGCCGCCGGCGACGGCGACGCCGCCCGCGTCCAGGCCCTGCTGGCCCGGGGCGCGCCGCTGGAAGCGCGCGACGCCGACGGCAACACGCCGCTGCTGCGCGCCACGCTGATCAACGCGGAGGCGGCCGCCTCGGCGCTCATCCAGGCCGGGGCCGACGTCAACGCCAAGAACGCCATGCAGGACAGCGCCTACCTGTACGCCGGCGCCCGCGGCCACAACGGCATCCTGGCGCAGACGCTGCGCCATGGCGCCGACCTGCGCAGCACCAACCGCTACGGCGGCACCGCGCTGATCCCGGCCTGCGAACGCGGCCTGGTCGAAACGGTGCGCATGCTGCTGGCGGCCGGCGTCGATCCGGACCATGTCAACCGGCTGGGCTGGACGGGGTTGCTGGAGGCCATCATCCTGAGCGATGGCGGGCCGGACCACCAGGCCGTGGTCGCGCTGCTGATCGCGGGCGGGGCCGATGTGAACCTGGCCGACGGCGATGGCCGCAGCCCCCTGTGGCACGCGCGCCAGCGCAGGCAGGCGGCGACGGCGCAGCTGCTGCTGGCCGCCGGGGCGCGCTGACGGCGCCGGCCGGCCCCTGTCTTCGATATGAGTTCGTGCGCAGGCGCGGGCCGAGCCCGGCGCGCGGTGAAACGGCGCTACGCGGCCAGGGCGGCCAATTCGCGGGTCTCGCCCGCCGCCAGGATCGGCGCGCCGGCGCGCGGCCGCCGCACGGGCGCCGGCGCCAGGCGGCGCACGGCCGCCAGCACATCCTGCGGCTCGGCGGGCTTGCGCATCAGGGTGGCGCGCCCTTCGCAGACCGCGGCGATCTCGGCTTGCGGACGGCCGCTCAGGACCAGCACCGGCGTATCGCCGAGGTAGGCGTTCTCGCGCATGGCAGTCAGCAAGGCGCCGCCATCCATGCCGGGCATGGACAGATCGGTGATGACCAGATCCGGCCGCACTTCGAGCATCTGCTGCAACGCGGTCAGGCCGTCCGTGTGCGTCGTGACGTCATAGCCTTCGCCGCTCAGGAATTCGCTCATCAGGGTGACCAGCACGGGCTGGTCGTCGACCAAAAGGATTTTCGTCATGGTTGTGCGCTGCCACGCGTGCGGGACGCCGGCGGGCAGACGGATAGGTGGAACCGGGTAGACGCCGAATCCTAGGACATGCGGACCCTTCATGTGTGAAGTAATTGTATCCGGACGAAACGAATGCCCCATCCGCCTGTATAGTCTCGCGGGTTTGGCCGGGCAGCCGGGATCGCGGCTCGTCCCTATAATTGTCGGCGCCGCCACCCCGCCCCGCGCGCCGTCCGTCCTGCCCGGCCCCGACCGCGCGCAGCAGCCGGCCCAGGTGGCCACTGCTGGAAAACCCCAACTCGGCGCTGACCCGCGCCAGGGGTTCGCCCAGCGCCAGCCGCTGGCGCGCGGCTTGCGCCAGGAGCTGGCGGCGCAGGGCGATGGGGGAGAGTCCGTAGGCTTGCTGGCAGGCGCGCTGCAGCGTGCGCGTGGTGGCGCCGAGCGCGCTGGCCGACTCCGCGATGGCGGGCAGCGGCTGCCCTTCCTCCAATCGACCGCGCAGCAGCGCCAGCCATTGCCGCGCCAACGGCAGCGGCGCCTGCGTCACGCGGGCGTGGGCCTGCAGCCGGTGATGCGCGTCGAGCTGCGCGATCAGCGCCGCGACCAGCATCGGCACGGCCGCGGCCGACAGCGCCGGCTTCCACAGCGCGTCCAGCATGGCCTGGGCCGCGCCGTCCAGTTGCAGCACTCCGCCGGCCTGGCAGTCGCGCAGCAGTTCGGGCGCCAGATAGAGTTCGCCATGCTGCTGCGCGGCGCTTTCGGCGCGCGTGCTGTGCTCAACGTGCGAGGGCAGCAGCAAGGCCTGGCCGCGAACCAGGCGACTGCGGCGGCGCGCGCCTTCCTCGTCCTGCCAGGCGCTGTCGAGCGCGCCGGCTCGCGGCCAGAGCAGCATGGCGCAGTCGTGCTCGTGCCAGTGAAAGGCGTAGTGCGGCTGGCGGCTGGCCGCAATGGCAAAGCCGGTCTGGGCGATCAGGTCCTGTTTGGACGAAAGCGGGACGGAACGCATGATGGGTCGGCGGCGCGGATGCCGCGCCGGCGGCAGGCCAACGCGGGCGGAAATGGACGTCGCCCCAGTATCGACGCGCGCCCGCGTCCACGCAAGCCCGGCGTCCGCGCCGCCGGGCCGCTGTCGTGTGCGGGATCGGCCCCTGTCGCGCCGTGGTTCGCCCGCGCGCGGGCCGCCCCCCTACGATCGGAGCGTTCAACCTATACAAGGGGATGTCCATGATCCGCGCATTGCCGCTCGCCCTGTTGTCCTTCGCCCCCCTGGCCCTGCCGCTCGCCGCCGCGGCGGCCGAACCGGCCTGGCCTGACAAACCGATCACGCTGATCGTGCCGTTCCCGGCCGGCGGCGGCACCGACCTGGTGGTGCGCACCCTGCAGCCGGCGTTGACGCGCCAATTGCGGCAGACCGTCATCATCCAGAACGCCGGCGGCGCCGGCGGCACGGTGGGCACCGGCCAGGCCGCGCGCGCCAGGCCCGACGGCTACACCGCCATCGCGGTCACCACCAGCACGGTCGCGCTCAGCGCCAGCCTGTACAGGAATCTGCCGTACAAGCCGGCCCACGATTTCGACTACGTCGGCTTCATCGGCACCTCGCCCTACGTGCTGGCCGCGCAGCCGGCCCTGAAGGCCACCACCCTGCCCGCGCTGGTCGCGGCACTCAAGGGCCGCAGCGTCACCTATGCCTCGGTGGGCGCCGGCACCGTGTCGCACCTGCTGGGCGAGATGTTCAAGAAAGACGAGCGCCTGGACCTGACCCACGTGCCCTACCGCGGCGCGGCGCCCGCCTACACCGACCTGATCGGCGGCCAGGTCGACATCATGTTCGACAACCCCGTGGGCCTGGCGCCCTTCGTGCAGAGCGGCAAGCTGGTCGCCGTGGCCACCACCGCCGCCACCCCGATCCTGCCGAACGTGCCGACGTTCGCCGCGCAAGGCATGCCCGCCTACACGCAATCGCTGTGGTACGGCCTGGCTTTCCCGAAGGGCACGCCGCCTGCCATCGTGCAGAAGATGAACCTTGCCCTGAACACGGTGCTGCGCGATCCGGCCATCGCGGCGGACCTGGCGGCCAAGGGCGTCGACGTGCACCCGGACACGGCCGACGCGCTGGCCCACACCGTCTCCCACGACCTCGCCTTCTGGGGCGAGCTCATCACCACCCTCGGAGTCCAGTTTGACTGACCTTCCCTCTCCCCGCGCACCCGCCCCGCCGGCCGCCGGCTCGGCCGCCCTGCTGCGCGTCTTCGTCGATCCCGCCCACGCCGGACGCGGCGGCAACCCCGTGCCGCTGGTGCTCGACGCGCTCGGCATGACGGCCGCCGACATGCAGGCCCTGGCCGCGCGCCACGGCCACGAATCGTCCTTCGTGGCGCCGGCCGAACGCGATGGCCACCTGTGCCGGCTGCGCTTCTTCGTGCCCGGCCATGAAATGGAGATGTGCGGCCACGCCACCGTCGGCACGCTCTGGGCGCTGCGGCAATGGGGGCACTGGCGCACGCCCGCCACGCGGGTCCAGACCCTGAGCGGCAGCGTGGACGTCGAATGGGACGAGGCCGGCGATCGGGCCTGGGTCTCGCAACCCGCTGCGACCACCCGCGCGCTGACGCCAGACCAGTGCCGCGCCGTCGCGGCCGTGCTGCGCATCGATCCGGCGCTGCCGGGCCTGCAGATGGTCAATGCCAGCACCAGCCGCGTCAAAACCCTGGTGCGGCTGCCCGACGCAGCCGCACTGGACGCGCTGGCCCCCGACTTCGATGCGATGCGCGGCCTGTGCGAGGCCATCGGCTCGACCGGCCTGTACCCCTACGCCTTGACGGCCGACGGCGCCAGCGCGCGGCAGTTTCCGAAGGCTTCCGGCTATCCCGAGGACGCCGCCACCGGCATCGCGGCGGCGGCATTGTGGGGCTATCTGGACAAGACCGGCGCCATCCCCGCCGGCCAGGTCTGCACGGTGCGCCAGGGCGTGGCTATGGGCTCCCCGTCGGCAATCCAGCTACGCGCGCGGGGCGATGGCGCCGGCTGCTGGCTGAGCGGCCTCACGCAATGGATGACGTGACATCGTCAGAAGTCCATCGATGCCGACAGCATGAAGGTGCGCGGCGCGCCCAGCGCCAGGCTCGACAACTGCGGCATGCCCCAATATGCCTTGTTGGTCAGGTTGTTGACGCTGGCCCGCAGGGTGAGCGGGCGGTCGGCCACCCTGGTGGCGTAACGCGCGCCGACGTCATAGGTGGCGCGGCCGGGCACCGACAGCGAATTGTCCGCGCTGATGTATTGCTTGGACACGGCGGTCGCGTTGGCGGTCAGCGTCAGCCCGTGCACGGCCGGCACATCCCACTCGATGCCAAGCTTGCCTTGCAGCTTGGGCACGCCGGTCGCCTGCCTGCCCTCGTTGACGGCCAGCGCGGCCTTCGTGACCTTCGGATCGATGTACGCCACGCCGCCCATCAGGCGCACGCCGCGCAGCGGTTCGCCGAAGAAGCCCCACTCCACACCGCGGTTGCGCTGTTCGCCGCCGAACGAAAACACATTGGTGACGGGATTGGTGTAGCTGCTCGGCCGCGTGATCTCGAACACGCCGAGGGTATGGGTGAAATCACCGAAATCGACCTTGATGCCGGCCTCCTTCTGCTTGGTCTTGTAGGGCGCGAAAAGCTCGCCGGCGTTGGCGGCGGTGGCTGGCGCCGTCTGCCCCTTGCTCAGCCCCTCGATGTAGTTGGCGTAGAGCGAGACATTGTCGGTGGCCTTGAACAGGATCGCCGCCGCCGGCGTGGTCGCGCTGGCGTCATAGCGGCTGGTGCGCGCGCCCGTGGCGACATTGAAGGTGTCCGAACGCACTTCCTGGCGACGCGCGCCCAGCGTCAACTGCAGCCGGTCCTCGGCGAACGACAACGTGTCCGCCAGGCCGTAGCTGATCAGGCGCGTTTCGGTATGCAGGATCGCCGGCCAGACGCCACTGACCTCCGGCCCCCAGACCGGCTTGTAGATATTGGTGGTCCAGTCCGCGCCCGGCACCGAGCGGCGGCCGTAGTCGCGTTCGGTATCGGTGTAGTAGGTGGCGTTCAGCACCCACTGATGCTTGATGCCGCCCGTCTGCAGCGTGCCTTTGACGCCGGCCTCCCCGGTGGTCTTCCTGATGCGCATGTTCAATTGGCCGATGGTGGTGCGCAGATCGCCCGCGGCATTTAGCACCTGGGCCGAGATGGCGCCGTTATAGGTGTATTCGGACCGGCTGGCGCCGATCGCGGCGTATGCCATCAGGTTGTCGCTGACGTCGACTTCGCCGCGCACCATCGCGCCGCGATCGCGGTTGTGCACATACGCCCAGTCGGGGTTCAGCAAGGTATCGGCCTTGGGCGGCTTGGGCACGGCCACGCCCGGCGCCAGATTGATGCCGCGGGTCACTCCGTCCACGCGCTCGTCGCTGTCGTACAGATCCGCCGACACGCGCACGCGCTCGCTGCGCCAGTCCAGCCCCACGGCGGCCAGTTGCGCCTTCTTGTCCTGGTCCTTGATCGCGCCGGCGCCGTCGCGATAGACGCCGTTGAAGCGGATGCCGAACTGCTTGTCCTCGCCGAAGCGGCGTCCCATGTCCAGGTGGCCGCCGAACTGCGCGTCCGACATGTAGGTCGCGGTCAGGCGCGTCAATGGCTCATCGCCGGCGCGCTTGGGGACCAGGTTGACCGTGCCCCCACCGAGCCGCCCGGCGGCATGCCGTTGAGCAGGGCCGACGGCCCCTTCAGCACCTCGATGCGCTCGAACATTTCCGGCGTGGTGCGATAGTACGGCGCCATGCCGAACAGCCCGCCGAAGGAGATATCGGTGGTGCTGGAGCTGAAACCGCGGATCGAGTAATTCTCGCTCCAGGCGCCGGTGACGCCGTTGCTGAACACCGACGGGTCGGTCCGGGCGATCACGTCGGTGATGTCCTGGGCCTGCAGGTCCTGGATGTACTTGTCGGTATAGCTGATGACCGAGAACGGCGTGCTCATGAAGTCCCGCTCGCCCAGGAAGCCGGCACGACCGCCGTAAGTGACCTGGCCGCCGGCATAGGGCGAGGCGGGCTCCTCGGACTGCCCCGTGACCCGTACCGCCGGCAGCGTCCTGACCCCGGCGACGGCCTGGTCCGGTTGCGCCTGCGACGCCGTCTCGCTGACGCGGGTTCGGTTATCGGCGGCCTGCTGCGCCTGCGCGGAGGAGGCCGCGATCAGGGCGGCGCCGGCCGTCAGGCCGAACAGGGCCGCGGTCAGGCCGTTGAGGGAAAAGGCGGTCCTGGCATGCGCGGCATGCGATGCGGGACGCGCGGCGCGGCCGCGATGGCGACGTGTGCTCATGGAATGCTCCGTTCAGTTGAGCGTGGCTTGCCCTTCATCGGCTTCATAATCAAGAATGAAAACAATGAAGAGAATGGGAATCGTTAATCAATAAAACCGTTAGCGCCGAAGCGCCGGTCGACCGGGTCAGTCCCGGTAACCCTTCATCACGTCGTCGATCACGATCCGCAGCGAATTCACACTGGCGGCCGTGACATACCAGGCCTCGGCGTCGGCAAAGACCACGCGGCCGTGCTTCCAGGCGGACGTCGCGCGCAGCAACGGGTTGCCCAGCGTCCCGGCGGTCAGCGCGGGCCGGCGTTCCATCACGGCGGTGCGATCCACCACGTAGATCACGTCGGGATTTGCCTGCTGGATGAATTCGCTGGAGATCGGCTGGCCATGCAGGCCGGCCTCCGCCATCGGGCCGGCCGGCTTCACGCCTAGCGCGTCGAAGACGAATCCGTAGCGCGACTGCGGGCCGAAGGACGTGAAAGCGCCGTTGTTGTGCAGCACGATCAGCGCCTTCTCGGGGCGGTCCTGGATCAGGCGCCGGGCCTGCTGGACCTTCTCGTCCAGCCCGGCCGCCTGCTGGCGCGCCAGGTCTTCCTTGCCGAAGATCCGTCCCAGCGTCAGCAGGTGGTCCTTGACGACCTCGATGTGATTGACCTGGCTGTCGCGGTAATCCACGTCGAAATGGATCGTCGGCGCGATCTGGCTCAGCTCCTTGTAGTGGCTGGCCTGCAGGGACGTGATCAGGATCAGGTCGGGCCTGGCCGCGTGCACCCGCTCCAGGTTGGGTTGCACGATCGCGCCCGTGTCCCGCACGTGCGGCGCGTCCCGGTACCTGGCCAGGAAGTGCGGCACGAAGTCCTTGGGCATGCCGGCCACGGGCACGCCCAGCAGGTCCAGGAAGTCGACCTCGTTCATATCCAGCGCCACCACGCGCTCGGGCTGCCTGTCGATGACGGTGACGCCGAGCTTGTGCCGCACCGTGATGGCGGCATAGGCCGGCGGCGCCTCCGCGCCGGACGACGGCGACGGTTGCGCCCCATTGGGCGCTGGCGCCGTTTCCTGGCCGCAGCCCTGCACCGCGATCGCGGCGGCCACCAGCAGGGCAAACGCCCAGGTCCTGTGCTTGCCGTTCATGTCAATTCTCCCGATGGGTTGAAGTAGTTGCACAGGCGGCCGCGCGCGCCGTGCGTGATCTCGAAATCCAGCCCATACAGTTCCCGCAAGCGGTCCTCGGTCACGACCTGCGCCACCGTGCCGGCGCATTGCACGGCGCCGTCTTTCATGGCGACGATGTGGTCGGAATAACTGGCCGCGAAGTTGATGTCGTGCACCACCAGGATGACGGTGCGGCCGTGCCTGTCGCACAGGCGGCGCAGCGCCCGCATGATCTGCACGGCGTGCTTGATGTCGAGGTTGTTCAGCGGCTCGTCGAGCAGCAGGCAGTCGGTCTGCTGGGCGATGGTCATGGCCAGGAACGCCATCTGCCGCTGCCCGCCGCTCAGTTCGTCGAGATAGGCCTGGCGCAGCGGCTGCAGCGACAGGAACGCGATGGCCTCGTCGATCACGCGCCGGTCCGCAGGCGTCAGCGCCCCCCGGCTGTAGGGGAAACGGCCGAACGCGACCAGCTCCTCGACCGTCAGGCGCAGGTTGAAATCGGGAGACTGGCGCAGCGTGGCCACGCGCCGGGCGTAGTCGCCGACGCGGATGTCCGACACGTCGCGGCCTTCAATCAGTATCTCGCCCCGGGTCGGCGCCAGCAGCCGCGCAATCATCATCAACAAGGTCGTCTTGCCCGCGCCATTGGGGCCGATCAGCGAGGTCAGCCGCCCCGCCGGAAACTGCGCGCTGACGTCGGACAACACGGCGCGCGCGCCATAGTGTCTGGAAAGATGCTTGACGGTAATCATGCTGTGCCCCGCGCCCGGGCCATCAGCGCGAGGAACCACGCGCCGCACGCCAGGTTGACCAGGATGCCGACGGTGGTCCGGTAGTTGAAGAGATGCTCCACCGCCAACTGGGCCAGCAGGAACAGGCCGATCGCAATGGCGCAGCCGGTGGGCAGCGTGACCCGATGCCGGCGCGTGCGCGCCAGGGCATAGGCCATGTTGGCGACGAAGATGCCCATGAACGCCGTGGGCCCCAGCAGGCTGGTCGACACCGCGACCAGCGTGGCGATCAGCGCCAGATTCTTCCGCACCTGACGCGGATAATCCACGCCCAGCGACATCGCCTGATCCCGCCCCAGCGACATCACGTCCAGTGTCGGAAGAGTCTTCAGGCCCGCCAGGCACACGCCCGCCACCAGCAGCCCTGACACCAGCAACTGCGCCGGCTCGATCTTGTTGAACGACGCCTGCGAAAAACCCATCAGGATCGAGAACTCGCCGGGGCTGGTCTTGAGCTGCGCGAACTGCGTGAAGGTGCCGATCACCATCGTCAGCACCAGCCCCGCCAACAACAGGAAATGGACGTTCTGCCGCCGCTGGCTGAACAGCCCGCGATGGATCAGCCACGAATAGCCCAGCATCACCGCCACGGACAGGAAGAAGTTGCCGTGCGCCCCCAACAGCACCAGGCTCTGCGCGCCCAGCCCCAGCACCAGCAGCGATTGCAGCAACAGGTAGACCGCCTCGTAGCCCATGACGGCCGGCGTCAGGATGCGATTGCCCGTCAATGTCTGGAACACGATCGACGACCAGGCGATGGCCACGCCGCCGATCAGCATGGCGGCCAGCCGCGCCAGCCGCTTGGGGATGACGTAGTCGAAATCGAAGTCGGCGCCCAGGAACAGGAACGCCAGCGCCAGGGCGATGACAAGCATCCAGGCCAGGTGCCGCGAAGCCAGGCGCGTCATCGATGTTTCCAGAAGATCAGCGCCAGGAACAGCAGGCCGCCCAACCCGCCCGCGGTCAGGCCGATGGGCACTTCGAACGGGTGGATCAGCAGGCGCCCGAGCACGTCGCATGCCAGCAGCAGCGACGCGCCGCCCAGCGCCACCACCGGCAGGGTGCGGCTCAGGCTATCGCCGTAATGCAGCGCCACCAGATTCGGCACCACCAGGCCGACGAAGGGAATCGCGCCGACCGTGATGACCGTGGCGGACACCGTCACGGCCACCAGCATCAGCCCCAGCGCCACGGTGGCGCCATAGTTCAGCCCCAGGCTCGACGCCATGCCCTCTCCCATGCCCAGCACGGTGAAACGGTGCGCATACAGATACGTCAGCGCGACGATCGGCAGGATCAGGTAGATGATCTCGTAGTTCCCCTGCACGATCCGAGAAAAATCGCCCAGCATCCACCCTTGCATACTCTGCAGGATGTTGTGACGATACGCATGGAACTCGGCCAGCGCGCTCAGCACGCCGCCGTACATCAGGCCGATCACCGGCACCAGCACGGTGTTCTTGAACTTCACCCGGCGCACGATCGCCACGAAGAGCAGGCTGGCGGCCAGGCAGAACGCCAGCGCGAAGAGCATCCGTACGGTCGCGCCGGCGGCGGGCGCCAGCGTCAGCGATACCAGGATGCCGAACTTGGCGGCGTCCAGCCCGCCCGAGGTGGCGGGCTCGACGAACTTGTTGCGCACCACGTGTTGCAGGATCACCCCGCAAACCGACAGCCCCACGCCCGTCAGCACCAGCGCCGCCAGGCGCGGCAGCCGGCTCGCCGTCAGCGTCAGCCAGGCGTCGCCCGACAGCGACAATGCCTGCGACCACGCCATCTGCCTCGCGCCCACCAGCAGTGACGCGCCGCACAGCGCGATGAACACGCCGACCAGCCCCGCGCGCATCAGTCGCCCACCTCGTCCAGCGCCGCGGCGGCGATGCGCCAGCCCTTGGCGGACCGGCGCTGCGCCAGGAATCGCGCATAGCGCCCCTGACTCGCGCGCAGCGACGCGGGCGCTCCCTGCTCGACGATGCGGCCCGCTTCCAGCACCACGATCTGGTCGGCCATCGCCACCGTGGACAATTGATGGGCAATCACTACCAGCGTGCAACGACCGCGCAGCCGCGCCAGCGCCTCGGTGACGACGTTCTGATTCTGCGCATCCAGCGCCGCGGTTGCCTCGTCCACCAGCAGGATCGGCGCTGGGCGGATCAGTGCGCGGGCGATGGCGACACGCTGGCGCTCGCCCCCCGACAGGTGCGCGCCGCCCTCGCCCACCATCGTGTCCAGGCCTTGCGGCAGGCGCTCGGCGATTCCGGCCACCCCCGACTGCAGCGCGGCCTCCATGACCTCGGCGTCGCTGGCGTCCGGTTTGCCGACGCGGATGTTGTCGGCGATGCTGCCCGAAAACAGATAGTTTTCCTGGAAGATCTGGCGGATATGGCCGGCCAGGCGCGCGCTGGCGATCTGTCTCACATCCACGCCGCCCACGCTGACGCTGCCCGCGGTCACGTCGAAGAAGCGGGCGATCAGCCGCGCCAGCGTGGTCTTGCCGGAACCGGACTCGCCGATCAGGGCGACCATGCTGCCCGGCGCGATACGCAGCGTCACCCCGCGCAGCACGTCCGGTTCCTCCGGCGCATAGCGGAAGTCCACCTCGCGAAGTTCAATCGCGCCATCGCGCGGCGCCCGCGGCGTCTCGGGCTCCGGCAGCGGCCGAACCGCGAACAGCGCCGCGATGGCGTCGAGCTGGCCGCGCGCGCCGCGCAGCACTTCGCCATACCCCGCCACTTCCAGCAGCGCGTCGACGTAGCGGGCCGCCAGCACCAACGAGACAATGACCGACGCGACCGCGCCAGGCGCCAACGGGCCGCCGGCGAGATCGTTGGCCCACCACACCGCCGCCATCAGCATGGCGGCGAATGCCGCCTGCGCGGCCCAGGCATTCAGGACGGCCGCCCCGCCGATAACCAGATCAACCGCGCGCCGGCCTGGCGCTGGCGATCGACCGCCTGCTCCAGCAAGCGCAAGCCGCCGCCGTCGCCATTGAACGCGCGCAGCACGGACTGCGCCTGGGCGAACTCCACCACGCGCTGGCTGGCCTCGGCAAAACTGCGATGGAAAGCGCCGTCCGCCCGACGCGACATGGCGGCCGTCAATGCCAGGACGCCGGCCAGCAACGGCAGCGCCAGCAGCGCGATCACACCCAGCAACCAGTGCTGCGCGAACAGCGCCACGACCAGCACCATCGGCGTCACGATTCCGGTGAGCACCGGCGTGAACACGTGCGCGGGAAGCTGCGCCACGGCCATCATGCCCTGCGTGACCACATGCCCCAGACGCGCCGTGTTCGCCGGCGTGAACCATCCCACCGGCAGCCGCGCCACGTGCTCGCCCAGACGGTGGCGGCCGCTTTGCAGGATGGCCACCCCCACGCGCACGCCCGCCCGCTCCACCTGGCGCCGCAACAGCCAGCAAACCGCCACCTCGCCCGCGAGCAGCGCCAGCCAAGGCGCCACCCGCCGCACGTCGCCGTCGAGCAGATGGATCAGCACCGGGACCAGCGAGGCGATGGCCAGCCCGCACAGCACGCCATAGGCGACAGCCATCCCGGCATAGCGCCGCAGCACGGACGCCTCATTGCCCAGCAACAACAGGAACGTCTTCAGCATGACGCCCCCGCCGGTTCCGCCGCCTTGTCATAGCCGCCCATCGACCACAGCCGGGCATAACGGCCGTCCAACGCCAGCAGCGCGTCGTGCCGGCCCTGCTCGACGATGGCCCCGTCCTCCAGGACCAGAATGCGGTCGGCGTGCATCACCGTATCCAGCCGATGGGCGATCACCATCAGCGTGCGCCCTTGCGCGAAACGCGACAGCGCCTCCTGGATCGCCACCTCGTTGCCGGCATCGGCCGCCGCCGTGGCTTCGTCGCACACCAGCACCGGCGCGTCGAGCAACACGGCGCGCGCGATGCTCACACGCTGGCGCTCCCCGCCCGACAGTTGGGCGTCCTCGCCGACCATCGAGTCATAGCCGCGCGGCAGCGCCAGGATGCGTTCATGGATGTTGGCGGCGCGCGCAGCCGCCTCCACCTCGTGGCGGCTGGCCGCTGGCCGGCCCAGCGCGATGTTGTCATGCACGCTGGCGTGGATCAGCCGCACTTCCTGCAGCACGAACCCGACGCGCCGGTACAGTTGCCCGGTCTCGATCTGCCGCAGATCCACTCCGCCCAGTGTGATGCGCCCCGCGGTCGGATCGAAGAAGCGCAGCAGCAGCCGCGCCAGCGTCGACTTGCCCGCGCCCGAGGCGCCAACGATGGCCGTCACGGTGCCCGGCTCCAGCGTGAAGCTGATGCCCGACAACGCCTGGCGCTTTCCGTCATAGGCATAGGCCACGTTCTCGAAGCGCACCTCGTGGCCCGCCGGCGTCGCGCCGTGGCCGGGCGCCGGCGCCGCCAGCACTGGCGTCTCCAGCAATGCCAGCACGCGCTGCGCGGCGGCCGTGGCGCTGCCCAGGTCGTGCAGCAGCGTATGCAGCAGCAACACCGGCGCGCAAATGCCCGGCGCCACCAGCGCGAACGGCAACACCTCCACCGGCGCGATCCAGCCCAGGCTGACAAACAGGGCGCCGCTGGCCAGCGCCACCCCCAGCACCGTGACCGGGGCGATCATGGCGTGCGCGTGGGCCATCGCCGCCACAAGCGGTCGGGTGAAACGGCTGAAGGCCTCGGCGAGTCCGTCCACGGCCTCGTGGTAGCCGCGATGCGCCTTGCCGCTGGCGCTGAACGCCTTCACCACCGGCATCCCGCCGACGAACTCGACGGTCGCGCCGTTCAGTCGCTCGAGCCGGGTGATGAAGGTCTGCATCTCGGCGCCGCCGGCCTTCATGGCGCGGCGCAGGAACAGGAAGAACCCCGGAAACGGCAGCAACGCCGCCAGCGCCATGCGCCAGTCCAGCGCGAACAAGTAGATGACCGACAGCCCGATGGCGCCCGCCGCGCGGCCCACTGCCGTGTAGAAATGCGCGGTCAGGCTGTGCAGCGTGGCGATGTCGTCCTGCATCGCCTGCTTGACCTCGCCCGACGCCCGGCCGGTGAACCAGCCCAGCGGCGCCTGCGCCAGCCGCCGCGCCACGGCCAGGCGCAGGTGATGCGTAATGCGGTTGTCGGCCAGATGCGCGGTCAGCTCGCCGGCGGACACCAGCGCCATGCCGGTGAACAGGCTGGCCACGCTGGCCCCCGCCACCCACCAGAGTTCGGCCCGCCGCGACGCCTGGGAGGCATCCACCGCATCGAGGCCCGCCAGCAGCAGTTGGGCGATGTGCGTCACGCCCGCCAGCGGCACCAACGTGAGCATGGTGCCCAGCGACGCCAGTACCGCCGCGGCGATCAGTTGCCCGCGTATCGGAGACAACACTTGCCTGAGCGGGCCAGGTCTGGCCGCGGCGACTACGGACGTGCTCATGAAATCGGACTACCCAGATGGTGGTGATAATTATTTGCATGACTATAAACTAAATCCTGAATTAGTTGCATATAGATAAACTAAATAATTGCGGGCAGGTTAAAGTGACGGATAGGCCGTCACCATCGAGGACCAGACATGAACCCGTCAGAGCGCCGCCCGGCGCGGGGCCGCCCGCCCACCATCACCCTGGAGCGGATCGCCGACGCCGGCATTGCGATGGGCTTGCCCAACCTCACCTTCGTCGGCGTCGCCGCGGCGCTGGGCGTCAGCCACATGGCGCTCTACAAGCACGTGCCGAGCCTTGAGGAGCTCAAACGCCTGATCGCCGAGGAGATCTTCAAGCGCTGGCAGATCCCGCAAGCGAGCAGCAGCGACCGTGGCGGCCTGAAGGAATACCTGACGGTGTTCACCGCGTCGGTGCGCGAGTTCGTCAAGGCGCATCCGGGCGTGACGCCTTATGTGATCCGGCGGCTGGCAGCCACGCCATCCATGATCGCCAAGATCGAGGGGCACCAGCGCCACATCGCCCACGCCTACGGCATTTCCCGGGAACAGGCGCGCATGCTGCTGGCGACCGTGGCGTTCCATTGCATGGCGGTCGCCGACACGGTGTATTCGGTGGCTGGCTTGGAACCGGTGGTCGACGCGGCGCGCGCGGCCGAGGAAGCCGAGATGGAAGCGGAACTCGATCAGGGCATGCAGGCGCTGATCATCGGTGTGCTGGCGATGCTGGAAGACGACCTGCGGCGGACTTGAGCCCGCCGACCCCGCTCTATCGCAGCTCGTCGGGCCCCAGGAAGAACTGCCGGTTCCCTTCCAGCCGCCTGACCATGAAATCCACGAACGTCCGCACCCGCAGCGGCTGTTCGGTGCGGCGACCGTAGTACAGATAGATGCCCTCGAGATCCACCGCGTGCCGCAGCAACAGCGGCACCAGCCGGCCGGCGCGGATGTGCGGCACCGCCGTGAAACTGCCCAACTGGCCGATGGCCTCGCCCGCCAGCACGGTCTGGGCCTCGGCGTCGATGTCGTTCATGCAAAGCGCCGGCGTGATCTCGCGGTAGACCTGCTCGCCATCGACCTGGAACGCCCACGGCGCCAGCTTGCCCGTGTTGGCGTGGACAAAGCCCGTGCACCGATGTCGCGCCAGGTCATCGATATTCGTCGGCGCGCCGTGGCGCGCCAGGTAGTCGGGCGCTGCGCAGACCAGCAACTGGATCGGCACCAGCCGTCGCGCCACCGTGCCCGCCGCCGGCAGCGAGCCGCCGCGAAAGCCCACGTCGGCCCGGTCGCCGACCAGATCGGTGAGGCGATCATCGAAATGCACATCGAGCTGCACGCCGGGATATTCCCGCGCGAACGCCAGCACGTACTGCCACAGCATGCAGTGGATCAACGCCCGCGGCGCGCTGATGCGCAGCGGACCGCTGATCTCGTCGCTGGCGCGCCGCGCGTCCGCCAGCGCCGCCGACAGCAGGCCCAGGGCCGGGCTGGCGTTGTCGAGCAGCCGCCGTCCCTCTTCGGTCAGGCTCAGCTTGCGCGTGGTCCGACGCAGCAGTTGCACGCCCAGCGATTTCTCCAGTTGCATCACCGCGTGGCTCGCCGCCTGTGGCGAAATGCCCTGGTCCACGGCGGCCTTGCGCAGGCTGCCGAGCATCGCGGTGCGCACGAAAATGGTCAGGGCGCGGACTTCGTTCATGGCGGATCCCCCAGCCGGTCGGAGCGGCCAATTAGCAAATAAAAGTTGATTATCATTCTATTGAATAGCGTCTATTCGGAACACCCACCGCTCTCTACCATGCGTTCACCCCTTCCCCCTGATTGGAGAAACGCATGAACACCCCGACGGATTTCAAGAAAGTCTGGTTCATCACCGGCGCCTCGCGCGGCTTGGGCGCGCTGATCGCCGAAGCCGCCCTGGCCGACGGCAACGCCGTGGTCGCCGCCGGCCGCAACCCCGCCGCCATCACGGAACGCCTGGGCCAGGCGCCCGGCCTGCGGGCGGTCGCGCTGGACGTGACCCGCCCGAACAGGCGCAGGCCGCGGTCGCCGCCGCGCTGCAGGCCTTCGGCCGCATCGACGTGCTCGTCAACAACGCCGGCTTCGGCCTGTTGGGCGCGGTGGAAGAATCGAGCGACGCCGACGTGCGCCGCATGTATGACACCAACGTCTTCGGCCTGCTCAACGTGACCCGCGCGGCGCTGCCCGCCATGCGCGAACGCCGCGCCGGCCACGTCATCAATATCTCGTCCATCGGCGGCTTCCGCTCGGGGCCGGCTTCGGCGCTTACTGCTCGACCAAATTCGCCGTGGAGGGACTGACCGAGGCCTTGCATGACGAGCTCGCGCCGCTGGGCATCCACGCCACCGTGGTCGAGCCCGGCTATTTCCGCACCGACTTCCTGGACGCCACATCGCTGGTCGTGGCCCCGGGCGAGATCGCCGACTATGCGGCCACGTCTGGCCAGGTGCGCAGGAGAGCCGTCGATCTGAACCACCAGCAGCCTGGCGATCCCGTCCGGCTCGCCGCGGCCATGGTCGAACTGGCCAACGCCGCCGAACCGCCGCTGCGCCTGCCGCTGGGCAGCGACACCCTGGCCGCCATCGCCGAGAAGCTGGCCTACGTTGCCCGCGAAACCGAGACCTGGCAGGCCCTGGCGCGCTCGACGGACTTCGCCGCGGTGTGAGGCATTGGCGTGCAGGCCGCCACTCCCCTCAGGCGACCTGGCTCGGGGCAACCCGTTCAGGCCACCTGATTTCGGGCTGGCAATTCAGCGCGGGCCTGGCGAACAGGTAGCCTTGGAAGCGCTTCAAGCCGGCCGCCTCGAGCCAGCACCATTCCTCTATCCGTTCCACCCCCTCGGCCACGGGCATGATGCCCATGGCCGTGCACGCCTCGAGAATCGCGCGCACGATCGCCTGCCGAGGGCCGTCCGAATGGATATTCTGGATGAGCTTGCGGTCGATCTTGAGCTTGTCGGGCTGGAATTCGGCCAGCAAGGACAGGCCGGCAAAGCCCGCGCCAAAATCGTCAATCGCCACGCCGATCCCGGCTCTGCGCAAGCGTTCGATGGCAGCGCCGAAATCCCCCTGGTTGGCGACGGCCTCCTGCTCGGTAACCTCGACGATCACCTGTTGGGGCGACAGGCCGCATGCGGCGATCTGGTCAAGCAGATGGTCCACCGCCGCGGGATCCGCAACCAACGACATGGGCAGCAGATTCACCGACAGCTTGACGTCTTCCAGGCGCAGGCGACGCGCCAATCGGAACGCGGACGCTTTGGACTCCAGGTCCATCCGGTAGCGCTGGACGGGGGAACGCTGGAGAACAACTGTTCGGGCGATCCGCCGGTTCCGCTGCGGATCAGGAACTCGAAGGAAGTGACCGTTCGACGCATGGGCTCGACAATCGGCTGCAAGGCAAACTGATACGCCTGCTCCGCCAGCAAGCCCTGCCCGGGCGCTGCCTCGCCCTCCGTCACGAATCGCCAGTTGCGCGCGCTTTCCCCTTCAACGATATGGCTTGTGCCGCGCGCAAGCGCATACCACGAGAGAATCTTGATGACCCGGTCGTCGCTGGCCGCCAACCTGGCTTTCCGCTTCATTTTCTCGAGAATCAGCGCTGCCACCCGCTTCGAGTCGAGTTCACGCAGGTCGACCATCGCCATCTGGTCGCCCTCGAAGCGACGAAATGGCCCCTGGTCGCGCAGGAGATGCACGACATTCGCGTGCCGCTCGTCCCGCTGGATGGCCTCGAACAGCACCGCCAATTCCCGTGCGCCCCCTCCAGCAACTGAACAAAGTGAACCCCGTCAAAAAGCAGTATCCCCGTGACGTTCAACGACGCATTGCGCGCTCGGGCTTTGCGGACGAGAACGCCGAGCGCATCGGCATCCAAGGGTTCGCAGACTCGGCTGCGGTAGATCAATGTCGATAGCATGGCGTACTCTCCCGCCCCAGGGACCAGCATGTTCAATATGAAGAGTGTACGTCGGGGACTCGTCCTGCCCTGGCGGATCGGGCGCCCCCGCATTCGGCCCGATGCGTCGCGATCAGTCCCAACGATACGGCCGCGGCCACGCTCAGCGCAATGAACGCCGGCCCATAGCCAAAGCGCTGCGCCACCCAGCCGGCCAATGCCGGGCTGAGCGCCGCGCCGACGCCCTGGACGGCCATGACGGCGCCCAACCCGGCATTGACATGTCCGCTCCCGCGCAGGATCGATGCCACCAGGCCGGGCAGCGCCACGCCCACCAGGCCCGCGGCGACGCCATCCATCATCTGCACCGGCACCAGGGCGCAGGTCGGCGGCAACGTGGCGGCCAGCAATCCCCGCACGGGCAGGACAGCGCAGGCCAGCGTCAGAATCCGCCAATAGCCGTACCGACGGGCGTAGCGCCCCGCCAGCAACGCTACCGGGATCATCACCAGTTGCGCCACGATGATGGTCAACGCCGTGTAGGCGCTGGGATCGGCCTCCCCACGCGAGGTGGCGGCCTGCCCCAGCAGCGGCAGCATGGCCGCGTTGCCGAGATGGAACAGCATCATGACGAGCGCCAGCAGGCGCAGCGCCTTCGAGCGCGACAGCACCTGCCAGATCGTCGGCACTTGTGCCTGGGATGCCTGGGGCCGCGCGCTCGGCGCCGCGCCGCGAGCGACCTCATGATCGATTGCGGACGGCCGGATGCGGGCCAGGCAGAGAAACGCGCCACACGGCACGATCATCATCAATACGAAGACGGCGGACAGCCCCCAGCGGTAGCCCGCCAGGCCGGCCAGTGCCGCGGCCACCACGTTTCCCGCATGATTCCAGGCCTCGTTCAAGCCAAGCTGCCGCGGCAGGCCGCGCGGGCCGACCAGACCCAGCGTGAGCCCCATGATGGCAGGCGCAAACAGCGCGCCGATGATGGCGGCCAGGACCTGCGTCGCGGCCGCGACACTGGCGACGGGCATCGCCCACAGCGCCACGTTGCAGGCGATCAGCGCCAAGGTGGCGCCGGCGAGCAAGCCGCGCTTGCGGCGGGACGCGTCCACCCACGCGCCCATCGGCGTCGTGGCCAGCATGCCCGCCAGACCGGCCGCCGTCATCAGGTAACCGATGGCATCGGCTTGCCAGCCATGGCCCAGCAGGAAAACGCCCAGAAACGGGCCCAGGCCGTCACGCACATCAGCCAGGAAGAAATTGACGCCGGCGAGCCAGCGCCGCGGGTCGTTATCCGCTTTCGGAATCGACATGATCGCGTCCTAAGGCAACGGGCCCTTGAAAACGAAGAACGCGCCCAGTCCGATGCAGCCGAAGCCGACCAGGTGATTGAGCGTCAGCCGTTCACCAAGGTAGAACACCGAGAACACGGCGAACACCGTCAACGTGATGACTTCCTGCATGGTCTTGAGTTCGGCGGCGCTGTAGACGGCGTGTCCGATGCGGTTCGCCGGCACCGCGAAGCAGTATTCGGCGAAGGCGATCAGCCAACTGGCCAGGACGACGACATACAGCGGACGCTCGCCGAACTTGAGGTGCCCATACCAGGCGAACGTCATGAACACGTTAGAGACCAGCAACAGCGCGACGGGCAAGAATTTGGGGGACATCTTCAGGGTTCTCGGGCGGATGACGGAGAAGCCGCCGGCGATCGGCGCAGCGGCTCGGTCCGAATGGGCGCGACGGCGGTCAGGGAGCGCGGTCGTACAGGGGTTGCAGCGCCGACAGGCTGGTGCCCATGCGGATCGCCTCCAGCGACGTGCCCAGGGCGTTGCGCGTCCCCAGGCCATCGGCGGCGAAGGAGGCTCCGGGCAGCACCGATAGACGCAGGCTTTCCGGCGGGAAGCGGACGATGCTGCCATCGGTCAGGATGACGCCGTTGGCTTCACCGCGCGGGCCGGTCAGCACGGTATCGACCTGGCCTTCGACCCGCTGCGGCCGCAACGCCTGCGCGCGCAGGTGCGGCGGCAGCGGCCGTCCCGTATCCGGCGCCGGCGGCTGGTCGTACACGGTCTGGCCGCTGGTGGTGTTGACGATGGCATCGGCCTTGACGTTGCCGCGCGATTGCGGGCGGCCGATGATGCGAACGGCGTCGCCAGGTTTGACGGCGGCGCTGAGCGCCTGGGACAGATGCGGCGGGAACCGCGCCACGGTGCCATCGACCAGCCGCAGGCCGTCGACCTCGCCATAAGGGTTCATCAGCAGGCGCTGGACTTGTCCCTGCGCCACCATCGACGCGGCGGCGTCGGGCGCGGGCGGCGGCATCGCGCCAAGGGCGGCGGCGTCGCGCCAGCAGGCGTTGGCGTCGCGCCAGCAGGCGGCGGCGCGGCGCAGGCCATGCCCGCGACAACGGCCGCGGCGAGGACGAAAAGGGCGAATGCGGATCGAGACATGATGGACTCCTTGCACCGGCAGTGAACACACCGGTTTCCATGCAAACCGTGTGCCAACAAGGAGTTCCCTGCAAATCAATGAGTTGCGCCGCCCGACGGCCCCGCGGCGTCCGATCCTGTGACACCACGGCGTCACAGGGCCGGACACCTCATTCCAGGCCGTGTTCGGCCAACTTTCGGTAGAGCTGCTGGCGCGACAGGCCGAGCCGGCGCGCGGCCTCGGCGCGATTGCCGGCCGTGGCCGCCAAGGCGCGTCGGATCATGGCGCGCTCCAGTGCCGCCACCGCGTCAGCCAGCGGGCCATCCAGGGCGATACCGCCCTGGGCCTCCTGCGTGGCGTGCAAGGATGGCAGGCCGATATGCTCGGGGCCGATGGTGGTGCCGCGGCAAAGCACCGCCGCGCGCTCCATGGCATTGCGCAGTTCGCGCACGTTGCCGGGCCAGGCATGCGCCAGCAGCCGCTGCGCGGCCGCGCTGGAAAGGCGCTTGGGCGAGCCTGCGCCGATACGCCTCAGGAAATGCTCGGCCAGCAGCACCACATCGCCCAACCGCTCGCGCAGCGGCGGCAGCGCGATCGGCACCACCTGCAGCCGATACCAGAGATCCTCGCGGAACCGCCCCGCCGCGACCGCCGCCGGCAGATCGCGGTGGGTCGCCGCGACGATACGCACGTTCACGGGCACGACACGCGCCCCCCGATGGGGGTGATTTCCCGTTCCTGCAACACGCGCAGGATCTTGGCCTGCGTCGCCAGCGGCATATCGCCGATCTCATCGAGAAACAGCGTGCCGCCCTCGGCCTCGCGAAAGCGTCCGGCGCGATCGCTGATGGCGCCGGTAAACGCCCCTTTAAGGTGGCCGAACAGCTCGCTTTCCATGAGTTCGTCTGGAATGGCGGCGCAATTGACGGCGACGAAAGGCCGCGCCGCCCGCGCGCTGCTGCGATGCAGCGCGCGGGCCACCAGCTCCTTGCCCGTGCCTGTTTCGCCCAGGATCAGCACCGTGGCATCGCCGCGCGCCGCCATGCCGATGCGCTTGAAGACCTCGCGCATGGCGGCGCTGCCGCTAACCAGCTCGAAGTCGTCGACCGGCGCGGCGTCGGCGCTGGCAGCGTCATCGCCGGCCGCCGCCACGCTGCTCAACGCCCGATCCAGCGTCTCCACCAGGGCGGCCCGCGCCACCGGCTTGGTCAGGTGGTCGAATGCCCCCAGGCGCATGGCGTCGATCGTGTTGGCGCCGCTCGCATAGGCGGTCAGCATGATGCAGGGAACCGGCGACAGCTCGGACGCCTTGCGAAGGAACGCCAACCCGTCATCGCCCGGCATGCGCAGATCGACGATGGCCAGATCCACTGCCTCGGTGCGCAGGCGGTTCAGGCCCGCGAGGGTCGACGAGGCCTGCAACACCGTATGCCCCAGGTCTTGCAGCGTCTCGGTCAGGCTGTCGCGAAACGCCGCGTCGTCGTCGACGATCAGGATGCGGGCCATGGCAGCTCCATTTCAATGCGGGCGCCCCGCGCGGTCCCCGCCAACCGGACCTGCCCGCCGTGCGCCTGGACGATTTCCCGCACCAGGGCAAGCCCCAGGCCGGATCCGCCGGCGCGGGCCGTGGCGAACGGCTCGAACAGGGTTTCGCGCAATGCTTCCGGCACGCCGGCGCCATCATCGGCGACCCACAACAACAAGGCGCCGCGCGGACTGCGGCCGGCGCCAAGCTCGATGCTCCCCCCGTCGCCCGTGTGCGCCAGCGCGTTCAGCAGCAGGTTGTCGAACGCCCGCGCCATCTGCGCCGGATCGAACCACGCGCGCGCGCCGGATACGCCACGGGCCACCGTCGTCAGCCGGATGCCGGATTTCTGCGCCATCGCCGCATGCGTCTGCGCCCGCTCCTCCAGGAAGGCGGTCAGATCAAGCACCTGGCGCTCGACGCGAAACGGCTGAGTCAGGGCCAGCAGGCTGGCCACCAGCGATTCGAGGCGCTCGGTCTGTGCCAGCACCGCCTCGAGGGCGCCAGCCACGCGCGCCTCCCGGACCGGCCCGGGCGCCGCCAGCGCGTTCTCGACTTTCATGCGCATGGTGCCGAGGGGGTTGCGGATCTCGTGGGCCAGGCCCGCGGACATGCGCCCCAATGTGGCGAGCCGTTCGGCCTGCTGCAGTTGGCGCTGCATGTCGTCGGATTGTCGGCGCCAGCGAACGAAAGTGCGGCCGAGCCAGAGGCCCGATACCACGACCATGCCCAGCAACAGGCTGACCGCCAGGATCAGCGCATTGATCACGTCGCCGCCGATCAGCGGCACGCGCGTCAGGGTCCAGGCGGCGAGCGGGTCATTCGGCGTGTCGGCGGGACAGGCGGCGAAGACCACGGCTTCACGCAGGCCGGGCCGCATGTCGGTCACCAGCTCGGCCGCATCCAGCGCGCGCTGCGCCGTGGCGCCGATGCGCTCCAGCTCCGCGCTGGGCGGGTCACGCTTGATGCCGGTGCCGTCATAGGTGGGAAAGGCATAGGCGACCACCCCGGCGCCCGGCCGCCAGAAGCCGCCTTCCATGCCGGGGCGGTCCCGCAAGGCCAGATCGAGGATGGCCTGGGCGCCCGGCAGGCCGGACGCCTCTGCTTGCGGGCTGGCCGCGCCGACCTGTTGCAGGCGCCCCGCGCCAGCGCGCAAGGCCTCGCAACTGACCGCCGCCAGGTCGCGCGCACGAGCGACCTGGGAACTGGCGCCCTGGCGGCTGAGTGTCACCAGCAGGCCCGCCAGCACCAGCGCGACGATGGCGATCGAGAACCAGAGGATCGCCAAGTCCCGACGAATCGATTTCTGCGGTGACAGGATGGCGCTCCTTCGCGTGAACAGCCGCAAGAATACCCGATCGGCCGCGCACTTCCCCAAAGAAGGAACGGCCGGCGGGCCTACCAAGGCGCCTGCCCCGCGCCTTTCGGCTCGAAGGCGGCAAAACCATGCCTGCGAAACCAAAATGGCGATACGGCAGTTGTACGCCGGCGCCGCCGTGTCCGCGCCGCTGCCTATAAATATAAGCGCCCGCGCATGGTCGTGCCACCGACGCGCACGCGAGGTTCCTCCCCTTCAGCGGTAAAGGTTCATTGCCCAGGGCGATCCCTCGGCCCCATCCGGTCGGCGCGCAATCAGCACCTTCGCCGGCTAGTCGGTATGGGCGTTGATCTGGCGAATGGCCAAGTGCATGGGTTGGTCCGGCCGTAGGGTCACGTCGAGTACGGGACGTGGCGGCGCGGCGCCGCTTGGCACCGACAGCTCCAAGCGAAGCAAAAGTATGGAGGCAAGCACCGTCATTTCAGCCATTGCCAGGTGCTGCCCAAGACATACCCGTGGTCCCGCGCCAAAAGGAAGGTAGGCGCCGCGGGGCGGATCCGGGGCATCGTGGGCGAAACGCTCGGGCCGGAACGCTTCCGGCTCGGGAAACCATCTTGGGTCATGATGCAGGGAATGCACGGGGATCATGAAAAGCGTACGGGCGGGAAATATCCAGTTGCCCAGCTCAATGGCGCGTGTCGCGCGGCGGCTCATGAGCAGTGGCGCCACCGGGTAGAGCCTCATCGCCTCCTTGATCGTCTGGACCAGATAGCTGGCTTCCCGACATGCCTCGACGCTGGGCGCATTGCCTTGCAGCACACGCCGCAGCTCGTCCCGCGCCAAGCCCTGCGCCTCGGGATTGGATGCCATACACCATGCCCACCACACCAATGTCGCCGCTGTCGTTTCGTGGCCCGCGAGAAACGTGGTCATGCACTCATCGCTCACATTCTGAAGAGATAGCTCCGATTCATCTTCACGCGATTGCAACAGTCGGGTCAGCAGGTCATCGGGCCAGACCGCGGGCGCCATCATCAAGCGACGCTGTATATGCCGATCGATCATGTTCTTCAGCGTCTTCAGCGCGCGCCGTTTCTTTCCCTTCCAAGGCATCCAGTCCGGCATGCTGATCGGCCAATAGAACTCGGCATTGGTGGATTCGCTCGTCACGCGTATTGCGCGCTCGATAGCGCGCACATCGTCGCCAATGCTGCTTGAGAACGCCAACCGGAGTATCACGTCCATGGCCAAGGTCGTGAGCGCTCTCTCAATAGGCCAATTGGGGTGGTCTGCCGGCCACTGCTCGAATGCGCTGCTTGCGGCGTTGACAATGATCGGGGAAAGGCGCTGCACGGCCTTGGGAGAAAAACTGGGAAGCAGCGCGTGGCGGCGAGCGCGCCAAGTCTCTCCTTCCGCGGTCAGTACGCTATGGCCATGTACTTGCGAAAACACGCGGACGCCGCGCTCCCAGCGGATCAAGGCATCATGATGACTGACCAGAAGCTCTCGCGCCAGGAGGGGATCGGCGACAACCACATCATGCTCCGGCCAGATACGAAGGTGCACGACGTCACCGTACGCATTGCGCCACGCCGCCAAAGAACCCGGCAAGTCCCGTGCCATGGCTCTCAGCAGCTTCCAGCCAGTCAGACCGGCCTCCGGACCAGGAGGCCATTTCCCCGCAGAGCCGGCTGCGGGAGCTGTCGTTGGCACGTTGCGACGGATCGGGCATCGAGGTTCTGGTGACGCACTCATTGTGTCAAGATTCCTGGTGGTTATTGACCCGATTCTCGGCCAGACGCCACGATTTCTCTTGAACGCAAACGACATCGACAGTCGCACCCCGCACATCTATACTGCGCGCTCATGGATCTGACGCCAGCCTGCTTGCCTTGCCCTGACCCACTGAGCCGCGCGCCGTTGGCGACGCGCGGCGCCTGTCTCCCGCACAGCCGCCTTCATGTCGCCCCGCCAGGCTTGCAAGGAGCAGTCGCCGCGATCCTATGGCGCGATACACGCGGGGCCGGTCTGAGCGACGCACAACGTCTAACGCACCTTCCCGCCTCCCCCCTGGTGAGCCTGACGTGGTTTCAAGACGTCAAGGCGGGTCGAATCGCACAAACAGAGAGCGGACCCAGGTGGCGGCCGCTCGAATCCCCGATCGTCTTGTCGGGCAGCCATTCGACCCCCACCGCCAGTTGGGCGCCGGACGGCGGTCGCACCGCAATGATCTGCCTGGACGCGGGCGCGGCACAAGCATTGTTCCAAATCGACCTGTCCGTCATTCAGGACGCGATCGTCGATGCTCGCGATTTGCTTGATAGCTCATGGCATGCGCCACTCGAATCGATACTGGCAGCAGACAGCGAAGCGGCCGCGCTCGCCGCGATTCGGCGTCATATCGCGCCACGCTGGCGTTCATCCGGCCATTCTGGCTCGGTGCTTCCCTCGCTTCGCGGCGCTGGACGTCAGTGGGTCACGCGGCTCTCCTGGCTCGCTTACGAATGGCGGCGATCGCACAGTCCGCGTCACGTGGAGCGGCGTATCAAGGCATACAGCGGCCGCTCCCTGCGAGAATGGCAATCCCTCGTCAAGACCGAAGGCTTGTTCTTTAATGCCCGCGCAAAGTTCGAAGCCGACGGCTCTCTGGATTGGGCCGCGATCGCCCACGACGAAGGCTTTGCTGACCAAGCCCATTTGAGCCGCGCGGTGAAGCGCATCACGGGTTTTTCGCCGTGCGAATTCGCGCGACGATTCGCGGAGGATGAGTCTTTCTGGGTGTATCGACTATGGGCTTGATCGATGCCGGTCACTCGAGACGGCACCAAGCCCGCAGAACGCAGGCCCGCTCTCGAGGCCATCCTGCTAAACGGTAGGAATGGTGCCCCCGTCAATCACATACTCCGTCCCGGTGATCGTTGCGGCGCGAGGCGACGCCAGGAATGCGATCAGGTCTGCCACTTCGGCGGGCTTGGCAGGACGTCCCAGCGGAATGCCACCCAGGGAATCCATGATAATTTTCTTGCCGCCTTCATAGTCCGTACCCGCCTGCGCGGCCAGCCTCTCGGCCAGAGCCACGGATGCCTCGGTTTCAATCCATCCCGGCGCCACCCGGACGACACGCACCCCCTGCCTGGAAACTTCTTTCGAAAGGCTCTTGCTATACGTCGACAGCGCGGCCTTGGCCGCAGCGTAGGCCGTGGTGGATTCCGGCAACGGAAGCTCACGCTGGATCGAGGTGACATGGATGATTACCCCAGCGCCTTGTGCCAACATGCTTGGCAACAGTGCGCGATCCAAGCGAACGGCGGGCAAGAGGTTGAGGTTCAATTCGTGCTGCCATACGTCTTCCCCAAGTGCTGCAAAACCTCCGCCGGGGGCCGTGGATCCGCCCACAACGTGCACAATGATGTCGACGCCGCCAAAATTGTTCTGGACTGCCTCGGCGACGCGGGCGCAGCCTTCAGCCGTGGTCAGATCCGCCGCTACGAACACATTCGCTGGCGACTCGTCCGGGGCTTCCCGTGCGACAGTAAGCACCTTGGCGCCGAGTTGGCGAAACAGGGCGACAACGGCTTTTCCGACACCCTTGGTGCCAGCCGTGACGAGGACACGCTTGTCCTGCAATTCCAAATTCATAGACATCAACCAATCTCCAGCGAATGAATTTTGTCGGCGACCAGATGAAACACATGGTCCAGGCGGACCGGGCTGAAACTGACCGGCTCAACCGTGTACTCAAATTTTGCGTTTCGCGCGTGTTTCCAGGTCTGGATGGCGTCGAAGCAATACAGCGATTCTCAACTTAGACTATCCTTTCATCAAGAACGCACTTAAAAGTAAGTAACGTACTCATGGGAACGACACACACCCCCGCCAGTGCTGCTGTCGGCGTCGAGCAAGTCATTCGCCTACTGGAAGGCCGCTGGAAACTCATCATCCTGTTCCATCTTTTTGACGGCAAGGTGCAGCGATACTCGGATTTCGAGAAATTGATCCCGGGCATCTCGCAGAAGATGCTGGCGCAGCAACTTCGACAGTTGGAGTCGGACGGCATCGTGGCGCGAAAGGTGTACCCACAGATCCCCCCGAAAGTCGAGTACCGACTGACTGAGTGGGGACAAGCGTTGTGCCCCGCGCTCGACGCGATGTTGAAATGGGCGGAACAGCGCGAGGCCTGGCGCGCAACAAGCGCACAGGCGGGCAGCGAGTGACAGCGTCAGCCGAACGCGATGCCCGCTCTAAAGCAACGCCATGGCAACTTTCAGTGGCGTAGCCATGACCCGGCCCCTGACCCAGTGATACGGATCAGGGTCACCAAATGTCGGCGACATCACGCAGCCGTACACCCGAGAAGTTGGCCGCGCTCAATGCGTCAAACATCGCACGGTCACAGATGGGAGGTGCCCCCATGCGGTCCTGGCGGAAGATATGGGCATCTCCCACGACATCCGGCTTGAACACCAAACTGGCGCCGCCGACGAGGCTATAAAGCTCCTCGTCCTCGCCGGTCTGATAATTGTGGTCGAGCTTGATTCTCACGCGAGAAGAGGCTTCATCCAGGGCATCGAGTCTGCGCAGCACATTGCCCAGGTAGTACCGAGGACCGGGGCTGCCGTCGGCAAGGCTGAAGTCGCATGCCACAAACGCAAACGCCTCGGCGTCCAACTGCTCAAACAACCGCTTCAACGGCTCCGACACAATCCATATGCCGGCGAGCTCCTCCAGATCGCGGGGCATTGCGCCCTTCTGCGGCACATGCACCAGGTGGGGACGCGCCGGATACTGATCTGGCATCCCGTCAGGACGCGAGATGACATTCATCCCCGGATGGATCAGCCTCTCTTCGTTGGCGATTTCCATGCCGGGAACCCGGCCGTCGCCCAGTAAGCCGGCGTCGATCAGGAAAAAATTGCCCTTATGGGATGCCGCTTCGGCTGAAAGTCCAGTGGCGGTCGGTTTGGTCACGGTGGCTTCCATCATGGATGCGGGGAGGCGGAATAGAACAGCGGTTCAGCCGATGCTAGCCGGATTTGAGCGCGGCCAAAAGATCTGTCGAAATGGCGCCTGGTGAGCCGCACACACCGTGACCGAGTTACTAAGCCGCTCTGAGCATGCTCCGAAAAAAACCGTCCGGTTGACGCACCGGCCGAGCCATGACGCCGCCACGAAGCTCCCGTTCATAGTGAGCCCTATGCCCGCAAGCAGGGAACCAACTCGGGCGTTCACTACACGTCCTTGTCCGAACTCAGGTTATCCAGCAGCTCATCCAGCGAATTGAATTCGACAGTCTCAATGTCATCCTTCTCGTCAATGGAGACGTCTTCCAGTGTCAGCTCCACGCAAAGCTGCGCACGCACCCAGCTATCGGGAAACTGCCGCGGCGCCATAAACGACAGCAACACCGCATCGGCAAAAATGGCCGCGGAATGCAGGCGCAGGTCATCGCGCAGATCCGTGGGCTCTTCCACCTCTGCGTCCCCGACGGCCTCTTCCACCTCCAGCGCAATGTCGTTGATCAGCCCCTTCCAGTGATCCGCCGGCATCTCCAGAAAGCGCCGGGTATTGGCGATGAGGTTGTCGACACATATTTCTGGATTGTCGGCCAGCTCCGGATCGACATTCACATGGATATCGACGCCCGCCGCCTGAAACCGCACGCTGGCAACCACAAAGTCGTCGCGCGCCTGCACGTCTTGGAGAAGTTGGCTCGCCGCAATGACGTCGCGCAGATGAGAAATCTGTTCCATGGGACCATCCGTTGCATTGAAAAGGATAATGATAATAGGCGGTTGCTTGCGGGCCGCCGCCGCGTCCGCGGCATGTATACCGGCGAGCCACGAGGGCCCAGCCTGGTTCCAAGCCCATTCCGAAGTCATCGATTGATAGTTGAAACCCAGCTATCCGCAAACCATCAACCGCCATAGCATTGCGCGTAAGTAAAGTCGACCAGGCGCTTGTCTGAGGCATCCTGTGGCGTGGACGGCTCGACTTGGAAATGCCCGAACATATCGTCGTTTCAGATCCTCACGTCCTTGCGCTGCGTACCTTCCTGCAATATGCAGGAACCGCCAAAACTGTGATTACCTCCGGCGACGCCAACCGGTAGATCAATCAGCCGGCTACAACCGATGATTCGGCCGTTTTGCTTCTGGTGCGTCAACGATTGGTTGAACGAGTCAATGCGAGAGTTGGGATCACGAATCGGCACGACATTGACGCATTCGCCCGCGTCGACATCCGCGTGCCGCCCCTCACCTTCATCAACACCAAGCCGGAATTCGCCTGGCTGGTCACCTACATCGAAACGCTGTTCAGTTGCGAATTGTGGAAGCCGTCCACCGTGGCCACCATCGCCTTCGAATACTGCAAGCGCTTGACCTACTTCGCCCGCCTGACCGGCAGCCCGATTGTCGGCCTAGGGCTTGCCGCGGGTCGATGAGACGGCGACGGGGTATTTGTTGCTCGACCAGCAGACGCCGGAGCGGGTGGCTGGCGGCGCGCTGGCGCCGGTGTTCCGGGATGGGGTTTTGCTGGTGGAGCAAAGCCTGGCACAGATCCGGGAACGGTTGCAGGGGTCCTGGGTGTGCCCGGAGCCGGGGAGCATTGCTTGGGGTGCGCGCCCCCGCGCAGCGGAATAGATCAGCCCATTATCGGACCTCACGCCCAATATCCAATCGGCCATGCCCGCCGGGAATTCCGGAAATCCAATGCTCTAGCACGGCTCAATGGGGGCCGTTAGGATGTTCTCAGCGGCTGAAGACGAGCGGTATTCAGCCGCCGCGGGCGGGGGTCCGCGAGCTCGGGACGGGCAACGGATCCTCATCTATTTGACGAGAAAGCCGAGCCGCCATCACCGGGCGCCGCATCGGCCAGCACAATTTTTCTTGGCCTTCACTCATGCCCTCCTCGATTGCACAGAAGCTTTCGCTCATCACCCCAAGCCCCGTCAATGTCAGTACGGCAGGCACCCCTATAGGATTCAAGGTAGTAAACCCCGCACAAGAGGCGTTGGCCAATATTGAAGTCAACTTTGTCATGGGCGGGCCTTCCCCCAGACCGGAAATCTCGGCCGACCGCAAAGTATGGAAAGAGTCCGGCGCCATCGCCAAAACGCAAGCAAATGGCGAGGTACTGGTATGGGTCCGAAGCGGCGCCAGTTCAGGGGAATTCCGACTCAGAGCCGAAATCGACGACTACGAGCCGCCGGATCACCGCATCTTCGTGGAGCTCAAGGCGCAGCCGTCCATCACTGACGTGACGTTCGACCCTCAGCCGTCTCTGTCCACGTGGCAAGGCGAACCGTTTCCCCCTGCACCCGCGATCCACGTCAAGACCGTCCCTGACTCCAAGCTTGGGGTCACTGTGCGGCTTGCCGGCCCCGAGAAGGCGCAAGGCGCTTCGGAAAACAATGCCCACTTCCTTACCGGCCCACGCCAGGAAGCCACCGTGGTGTCGGGCGGGGAACTCCCTCCGGTCCAGGCCGGCAAGCGTATCGGAGAGGTGACGATAACGCCCTCGGCAGGCGGGCACACCGGCAAGCCGTTGACGTGGCATGTCCTGCCCGTGCCGGACCGGTTGACAAATGACTGGGGCACAACGCCCCGACACATATCCATCCGTGCCGCCCTGCGAGACGGGGTGGTTCTTCCCTTTCGATTGTCCGGGCACAAGACGCTAGGCGATTCAACTGGCGAACCCGACTCCATCGTGCCGGTCGGCCAATGGGCCATCCAGCTTAGCCTCGACGCCACGCCGCACGCAAAATTCAAAGAGGGTTCGACGGGTGGAGGCAACAGCTTGATTCTACGCACGGACGCCAGCGGAATCGCGAGCATCCCTGCAGGGGCTCTGCAGATCCAGGCGAGCGCCCGCAATCAGACCATCACGATCCACGCGGCATGGAGCAAGAATCCCACGAATGCCGGCCCCTGGGCTCCTTCCCCGCAAGACGGCGCTATCTCGATCTACTTTGACCCTTGACTTCGGAGCGAAGAGCAACCGCCCCTTCCCAGCACGCGCATCCCCCTCGAGCGGCGAAACGTCTTCTTCCCGCTGTCTTTGTCTTTTCTTCTGAAAAAGGACCTGTAATGGCATCAACATCAACCCCTCTGTCCGTAACATTGGCCGGCGAACAGCACGACCAAGCGGTGCCCGCTACCACGGCATACATCAGAAACCTTGTCGTGGCACAAGACGGTACGGTTTGGGCGGCAGACAGTGATATCAACGCGAATCTCGAGGCCAAGGTGTACCGCCAGGACGCCACAGGGAAAACCGTGGCCACCCTCACGCTGCCTCGCCCCGCGTTGGGCAAGCCTTCCACGGTCGCGGCGCCAAAGCCCTCCACCATCGTCCGGGGCCTCTATTTGGACCCGGCGAACACGCTATGGATCTCGGACTATACGTACGGCACTATCTACCGGTACAAAGTGGCAGCGGCGGCCGATGCAAACGCCGAGATCTATTACGAAACTCCCGTTTCCACCGCCACAACGGGTACCCGCGTGCAGTTCGGGGCGATCGCCTATCAGGGGCTCGGTAGCACCAAAGCGTATCTGTGGGTTCTGGATACCCTGGGCAATCTGGTCGCCTTTGATACAGAAAAGCCCAAGGGTACCCCGCCGGTCCTCACAATAAAAATCGGCAAGAAGGCTGATGCCCTGCAGTCATCCTTGGTATTCCATGAGGAGAAGAAGACCCTATGGATGACGGCCCAGGATAGCGCCTCGGGAAAGCAGCAACTCGTCGGCATCCCGGCGGCGACGCTACCTGCAGCGGCGCCCGCGAATATGAGGAGGATCGATCTGGCGGGCCAAACGCTTGCGCTCGATGGGAACATCTTGTACATCGGCGGAACAAATGGCGAACTGTGGCGAATGGACCTTGCAACCGAAAACGCCCAACCCGCCTTGATCGCGACGTTGAAGGCGGGGAGCGACCCCGTAAGCATATCGAGCATTGCGGTCGATAAATCGGGATACCTCTGGATCGTCGACGACCGTTACCCGGACGATGGACACATCTATGCGGTATTGCCGACCCCTGATACGACACCACCCGCCCACGTTCAGATAAATTACGCATTGAAGCAAGGCACCGTAAAAGCTGCCCCCGCCGTGGTCGCCTGGCACATTGACAGCGCCAGTAGTGTCGAGTCGCTCTATGTCAGCGACCAGGCCGGCAACGGCAGGGTTATCCGTATCAGCCCCTTGCCCCAAATTCCCCCAATCGATAAGGACGGCAAGCCCGCCTATACACTCAAATTCGACCCGGACAAGGGAACCGCCGACAAGGGCGCCGCGTTTGGCGCGACAGAGAAGCCAACGGCGGGTATCAAGCTCCACGCCAAAACCACCAAGGCTCCCGCCGCTGATATCGCGGCCACCGTTTCGCTGCAGGTTACGTCGAGAGACCCAGGCGTCCTGGTCGCTCTGGACGGTGAAGCGCAGCGCTTGACAACCGCCGACGCCACGAAGCCACTCGCCATCACAGATCTTAAGGCCGACGCAACGTCGGCGCTTGGCCACGCCAAACTTACGGCTATCGGCCGGGGCAGACCGGTTGCCACCGCGGTATATGACGGCGAAGTCGCGCCGGCGATCACTGCCATTACGTTCTCTGCCACCGGCAAGCGCATAACGCCGCAGTTGGAGGTGTTCTCGGGCGAGCCCGTCAATGTCGTTACCACTCCGGAGACCAAAGCGCCGGCAAAAGTCACCGTCACGGTCACCCTTGACGGCCCGAACAAGACGCCACAAGTTCAGGGAGACCGTGCGCATTTTGATCTCGAGCCTCACTATTCCACCAACGTTGTCGTAGGAGCAGGCGCGACGTCAATGGGACTCATCCAGGCCGGCAAGCTGGCCGGCGATCTGACGCTTACGCCTTCGGTTCCGGGCCACAAAGGCACGCCCATGACGTGGACAGTCATTCCCGTCCCCACGCATATGAAGCTCCCGACCACCGGCACCAATCTGTCGAGACGTCACCCCGAGGTGACGCTCGCAACGTCCAAATTCCAGTTGTTCGGACGCGAACGGTACGGAGATCTCAACAGCGACGAAAAGCCCGTTCCCAAATGGAAACTGAGATTGACGATTACTGACACGTCGATCGCAAAATTCAAGGGCCCAAAAATGTCGAATAACGGTGCGACGTTTATTTCCGAAACCGGAGAAGACGGATCCGTGATGCTCACGCGCGATGACCTGGTATTCGAGCGCAGAACGCCTGGCAAGGACCAATTGGAGATCAGCGTGCGCTGGAAAACCACCTACGCCGGCCCGGACAATTGGCAAGAACCCCCTGCGGGCCAACCGAGTAGCACGACATTCGAACTTCAAAGCTAGCGCCAACAGCCCGACGCGAAGCAAGTATCTCGCGCCGGGCATTTCACACGCGGCGCCCCCCGGCGCCGCGGTAATGCGCTACCACTGATAGCGCAATCCTGCGTTCAGAAGGAAAGGCTGCGACAGCTTTCTGCCATTCGCATAGGCGTAGTCCAGATGCGCGCTGAGATGCTTGCCAATCTGCAGCGCAGTGCCCAGCCCCAGCTCCACCCGCGACCCCGACAAATCCGCGTTGAAGGAGTGATCGTTGATCGATATATCGTTACTCTTGACGAACTCGTGAACCACCGCGACACGTACGTAAGGCTCGACAACGTCACCATTGGCGCTGCGGAAGGCCCTGCCGACCTGCGTCCCAATGGCCGCCTGGACGGAGTCCATGCTGTCCCCCTTGGCATCCATGCCGTTGTTCAAGCTGAACCGGGATCCCTGCATATGCAAGGCGGACAACTGCCCATACGGCTGGACAAACCATCGATTGTCGAAATCGAACCGACGTCCGCCTTCGAGCGAAACCCCCACACCGTTCGTATTGAAAGAGCCATCGGCGCTGCCACCGTTGCTCGTGCTGGCGCGGGCCTTGCTGATATATCGATTCGCGTTCACCAAGCCATGCAGGTAGTATCCATTGCGGCCCATCCACGTGGCATAGGCGCCGATAGAGTACGCGTCCACCGTGCCCTTGGCGCCCGCTTTGTCGTCAAGCTTCGATTCGCTGTAATTGAACAAGGCACCGAAATAGGTCTTGCCTCCCAGGAAGTCGACCGCCTTGTCGGCGCCCACCGCCACGCCAGACTGGTTCTGCTGGAAGCGGGCCCCCGAGGCGCTCTTGATCTTGTATTCGGTACCGTACGGACGCACCCAGACGCCGCCCCTGTCCTGCTCGAACCCCAGTTCGCCAAAGCGTTCCCGCACCGTCATCAGTTGCCCATACCATATCGTGGGCGCAACACCCATGATGTTGACGACGCTGTTGGTATAAGGGGTCGTCTGACCGGTCGGCTGAAGCTCCCAATTATTCCCGTTCTGCGGGTTCTGCCCAAGCCTGTACTGGTACACGCCCTGGTTGACCACCCCGTCCGGGTTGTCGAGCGAAAACTTCGCTCCTCCTCCGCCGGTTTCGACCAGCGTCAGCGCCTTGGCGTCGCCGCCGCCCGGCTCGCGGCCCGAATCGGCGACCCGCACTTGGTAACTGCCGGTCGCCTGGTTCTTCACGATCAGCTTGTCGCCCACCGGCGCGGCGGGCTGGCTCAGATCCGTGCCGAACCGAAACATCCCTCCGCCACTCAAGTCGTTCACCGTCAGTGTATGGAACGCGCCGCCCGCGCCGCCACCGAGGTCAACCGTGCCGCCATTCATGGCCAACGTCGACACGGTCGAACTGCCACCGAGCGCGAAGACGCCGCCGGATCTCACGTCCATCCTGGTCACGCCCTGCGTAGCCCCCTGCCAGACGGCCCCCCGGTCAAGCGTGATTCGGCTGATACCCCCGTTGTTGATGGCGTCGCCTCGGACGTTCGCGTCCGCGACCCTGAGGTCGATCTGCCCCCCCGCATCGGTCTGCAACGCGACACCGTTCGCCCCGGTTAGTGTCGACTTCTGTCCTTGGACAAGCATGTTGGCCATTGCGCCCTTGCCCACCACCCACACCGCGGGGCCCTCCCCCGCCGTCACCGTGGTATCCGTCAGTACGACAGTGGAGGTCGCGGGCATCAAGTCTTTGGCATAGAACGGGTCCACGTTAAAAACGACCCCATACTTTCCGCCCTTGATCGAAGAGTCCAGCACCCCGATCTCAACATTCCCATTCACCGCCTGACTGAGCAATCCAGCGCTCTTTGGGCCCTCGCCAATCACGGCTACGTTTGACAGCGATACGACAGTTCTAAAGCGGGGATCGCCCGCCGCGCCATCGTTAAGCGCAAAGACACCCGCATTGTTCACGCCGCCAAAGTCATCCACCTTGACACCACTGGCCTTCAAGGTCCCGCCATTGACCTGCACCACCGAATTCGTCTGCGCATACAGGCCGCTTATGCCGCCCGTCGAGGACACGTCATTCATTGTGAGGAATGATGCCTGCGCGCCCCCCCTCTTACCTTGATTGCACTGTCTTCCGCATCGATCGTGGAACCGTTCATCAGCAACGAGGAAGCGCCGGTCAGAATGACGCCGACCTGAGCCCCACTGCCGTGGATCCGCGTCCTGGCAGTTGTCGTCGCGGTCGAGGTGCCTTGCACCGAAAGCACAGACCCATAACTGCCCTCATTCAAGAACACGTTATCGAGGGCCAACGTGTTGTTCGCATTGGTGTGCACGCCGAGCCGGATCGTGACCTGGTCCCGCGCGTTTACGCCGATGTTTGCGTCGGCATCGCCATGCAGCGCGACCATCCCTTTCAGGTTTGCCCCCGAACCGATGTTGATCTGGCCGCCTCTTACGACCGCGGACGCCGCTCCATCCGAACCGAACACACCGCTGCTCAAATTGACGGTGCCGCCCGTTTGTTCAATCCAGTTGTTTTCATGGCCCGCTCCGGAAAAGTCGTGAGTGCCATTGGCGATAGCCACGGGATCGGCAAGTGCCGGCCCGGAAGCGGTGCAGAATACCGCAGCGACGGCAGTCGCTACGACGGATGGCCGAAAGCCGATGAGTTCACGTTTTGACATGCTGAATTCCCAAGAGATCGCCAGCGGTTGGCTTTTGCGACAGGCGCAGCAATGCGACGTCGCGATGAAACACGCGGCCCCCTGGCTTTCCTGAATTTTTGGCGGTGACGGGCCAATCGAATGGTGATTGGAACCCTGCTTCTACTGAACGTCGACCTGGGCGACGCCACGCCATCGATCTCGGATAACCGCGGGGGCCTTATGTGAGGATCGCGGTGAAGGTACCCGCCATTCTCTTGCCAATCACTCAGAAAAAACTCAGAACTTGTTAAGCCACGTGTCGCCACGAGCAAAACAACAATCGATTTTTGACACTAAGGTGCGATTCCGTGAATTCTGGTCGTCGTTCGCGAGAGCGACTGCGGGGTGCGCCCATGCGCATCCGTATGACTGTCAAAACAGCCTCTGCACAATCCAATTCCGGCGGGGCGTTGCTCTAATAGGATTGAGGCCCGCGGCAGCGCCCTTCCGGAAATAGCCTGCCCTATCCGACCCCTCGCGGGTAGCGCTAGGATGTCCATGGCTTCTCATGTTGCAAATGCGAACGGGTGTGCAAGCTAAGGGTCAACAACGACGCATGTCTTCACACATGCACTGACACTTGGCCAAGTTCCCACCGTGCTGGCTCGGCTAGCCCCCCCTGCCCCCTGCCCATAAAGCTATCCCTTCTGACAGCCAACCCTTTTCCCCACTGGAGATTCTCATATGCCCGTTAAGATCTCAGGCCCCGCCCCCGTCCGCGCCACCACGTCAAAAAATCTTGTAAGAGACGGACGCTTCTTGGAGGTTGAAAAGTATTGGCGGGACCTGACGGAAGGCAATGCCGCCGCTATCCGCCTCTTCTCGCAGAAAGCGTACCCTGACCCTGGCCATCATTGGTCCAACATCTGGGACGTTGATGGCGACACACCCACGGCGCGGGCAGTCCACGACATTGAGCTTCTCGGCAAAGGGTGGTTCGAGTATGCCGCGACACATCGGGAGTGGACGGGATATCCCATTGGATGGCCTCCCGTAGAGTCTGGAGACCGCGGCTTTGCCATCAATACAAATGGCTGGGGCTACGGGGAACTAGGACAGGACGTCGACCTCCCCATTGCAGGAATGGTCAATCTTAACTTTCTGAGCGTCAGGGACAACATCCATAATTGCGGAACGCTCGGTGCCTCTTTCGACGTCGAATTGCGCCCGCAGGGCGTTACCGGCGGCGAGTCACTGGTTGCAACGTTCTTCGATACCGCGCACGGGGATTGGATGCGGCGTAGTCACGACTTCAACATCGAGAAGCCGGGCAAATATCGCTTGATCATGAAAGGGGTTCCCAATGACCCTATCAGCCCGATCTGCGGCTCGTTCATTGCGGACATCGTGCTGGCGTATCGACACAAGCTCAAGGCGCTTGGGATCCAAGCCCCGATAAAGGGTAGCGGCGACAACCTTACCCTGGAGGCAAACGCCAACGGGTATTTCCCTTCGTTCAAGTTCTTCCTTTTTGATAGTATCTCCGGTACCCTGCTTCGCCACTTTCCCGTGACCTTTGAAATCAAGCAGCCGGCGGCCTCGGGCAGCCACTTTGAACATCAAAGCGATAGTCATTTGCTTCAAGTGGAATCTGATACAGAGGCAAATGTCGTCATGCCGGCAACGACCCTGCGCGCCGGCTCGCCTCCCGCGAGCGCCGCATCCGACGAGCTTCTCGTCAAGGCGGACGGCCAAGTCATTGCCACCATCAAACTGGTTGTGAAGCAAGCCTCGCTGCCCGACCATCAGGGAGAGGCGGAAACGGTGCTCAAGGCCCGCTTCGCCTACCTCAGCGGCGACGCGCAGAGCGCGGCGAGCCAGACGCGCTTTCGTCACGCTCTGTCGGTGGACGTTCGCGATGCCAAAGGCGGCAGGGCAACCAAAGGACACGTGACCTTCAAGGTGGTCAATTCGGACAACGGGGCCGCGGGCTATCTCACCGAATCGGAGGATGGTAGCTGGACCACCATTTCCCTTGAAAAGCGTACGCAATTGGACGTCCCGGTCAACGACGGACGCGCCAAAGTCTGGCTATGGGGACAAAATAGCTCAGCGCATCCCGGACATTTGAAGATCGAAGCCCACGTGCAAGGAAAACTGGAGCCGACGGTCGCTTTTCATGAGAATGTGTGGCCCACCCAGACGGCGCTGACCTTGAGCAAGGAACAGGGCGACGGCCAAACCGTGTACCAAGGCGAGCTGCCCGCCCCCTGCGGATCCGCGCGGTTCGCGCGGACAATACATCCGTCGGCGCCGATGGCGAATGGCTACATTGGACGATCGATACGCCAAGCCTGATGCAATTCGAGCCGGTCCCGTCAGGAGCAAGTATTGAGTGGGAAAACGGGGAGTCCGTCTGGACGCGCACGGATCCCGATGGACACGCTTCCGCCCCGCGTATCCACGTGACGGCCGGGTCGGTGGGCACCGCCATAGTTAGCGTGGCGTCGCCCGTCGCGCAAACCGCTGTATTCACCCTGAATCTGAAGCTGAACGAACCAAGGGTCAGGTACCACCTGGTCCGAGTGGACCAAGAATCAGAAATCGCCGTCAATACCGAAACGGATGTCAGCGTGAAAGTAATGGACAACGCAGGCAAGGGCGTGCCGAACGTCCATGTGCGGGCAGCCGTGGAAAGCAGGAGCAATCTGGCGAATGCCACGATTACGCCCACCGCGCCCGCGTCGGTGGTAACCAACCAGGAGGGGGTTGCGACATTCAAAATTGTCGCGCGCAAAAGCGGCACTTTCGCCTTGAAATTCGAAACCGACAAAGCGCAGTTTATAGTGCTGTACCTGTTCGCCACGGGACATTTGGTCACGAGCACCCTGACGGTAACCCTTGGAAGACAGCTCACGCTCCTTCCCGGGCAACCGACCGCGGATCATCCGGTCAGCATTCACCTGAGCCCTCCCGATGACGGAATCCCTTTGGTGAATTTCAAGGTCTCGCCCCAGCGAAATGATGGACTTTACGTCTGGCAGGACGGAACATGGGTGCGCGAAGGGAATTTGCCTTTTCACGACAGCGTCGCCTATCTTGGCAAGCTTCGGATCGGAGCGGCCTCGCCCCCCAACCCGGCCGAATTCAAGATCCGTTTTACGATTCCCGGGCATGAATCCACCCTGCATGATGAAGCGACCATCAAGGTGGGTGGATTGGCCTACGTGCAGCTACACCCAGCCACCAGTAGCGACACAAATCGCCTGAAGGTCGATTCCGATTCCGAAATCGGGAACGATCCGTCCATGTATGTTCAGGTATATACGGATTCCGGGCACAACAGCGCCGCTGCCAACGCCCAAGTAAAATTCCTGATCGACATTGAGGCGCCCAATCACACCTCCGACGAGGTCGCCTTCACCGAAGGCTCGAAAACCGAGCACGTGGGCACCTCAAGAGCGGACGGAAAGTGCCCGCTGCCAGCGATCAAGATAGCGCGCAATTTCACAGGCGACTTTCGCGTGTCGGTGTACGCAGGCACCTCGTCGACCGCCGACGGCGTGTTCTATTTTCAGGCGCTTACAGCTTCCCCGCCTCAGGTCATCAGGTTCGACCCGGACGAAACGCTCAAGACGCTACATCCCAAAGTCTATGATGAGGATCGGGAGGCGGGCCGCGTGCAGGTCTACACGGATGCCCGATCGACGGTTCCCGCCCACTCGGGGACAGTCAACTTCGCAATAAACGCCAGCAGCACCGCCACCGCCAGATTCGCCGGGAAGGACGGGGCCTACGATCAACAACAATCCAGCTCCCGGATCAACGCTAAAGGTTGGGCGAAGGTACCCCCCTGAAGGTGAAACAGGAAGGCACCTTGATCATAGACGCCACGATCGGCGTCCTATCGACGAGTCACACGTTCACGGTGAAGGACGATTAATCCCGCGGACACTGCCTAGCCTCCACGGGCGCCCCGCGCCCGTGGAGGGTTTCAGCGCCTTCCTGAACGCCTGCTTCACGCATCACCATGCGTACTTCACGCCCATCCGCCCGACATACGGATGATATGTCCTGCGTGCCCCCACTGCCGAAAGCTGACCCATCCGGTCCAACCCTTCGTGAAGTCGGTATGGACGTTCACCTTCAATTCCTATCGGCCCTTGGGATACAGCCCGCCGGCTGCACATCCAGCCGGCACAGCGCCCCGCGCTCGATCCTGCGGCGCCGGCCTTGCCGAGACATCGATGCCTAACGAGGACCTGACCATCCAGACGTATCAAAGGTGACTAGATTGCCCTGTGTGTCCGGAACCCACAGATACGCTTTGCCATTGAGCGGCCGCTAGGCGATCGCCGCGAATTGCACGCGCGTACCCGTTGCGGCGGTGGCAGCGGGAGCTCTTCGTAATACATCTCGGCGTTTACATCGGCCGCCGTTTTCCCAGAGGCGTCGTAGCGATATACCTTGGCTCGAGATTCGCCTCGATATCACTTTCTACCCCCTAAGCAGTACCTCCGGTTGTTACCAGGATGTTCCTGGTGTATGCCTGGAGTGGGCACTGTTTGTCTTGCAGTTCGCTGGCTAATGTTACGGACAGAGGGGTTGATGTTGACGCTCTTCGCTCCGAAGTCAAGGGTCAAAGTAGATCGAGATAGCGCCGTCTTGCGGGAAAGGAGCCCAGGGGCCGGCATTCGTGGGATTCTTGCTCCATGCCGCCCGGATCGTGATGGTCTGATTGCGGGCGCTCGCCTGGATCTGCAGGGCCCCTGCAGGGATGCTCGCGATTCCGCTGGCGTCCGTGCGTAGAATCAAGCTGTTGCCTCCACCCGTCGAACCCTCTTTGAATTTTGCGTGCGGCGTGGCGTCGAGGCTAAGCTGGATGGCCCATTGGCCGACCGGTACGATGGAGTCGGGTTCGCCAGTTGAATCGCCTAGCGTCTTGTGCCCGGACAATCGAAAGGGAAGAACCACCCCTTCTCGCACGGCGGCACGCATGGACATGTGTCGGGGCGTTGTGCCCCAGTCATTTGTCAACCGGTCCGGCACGGGCAGCACATGCCACGTCAACGGCTTGCCGGTGTGCCCGCCCGCCGAGGGCGTTATCGTGACCTCTCCGATACGCTTGCCGGCCTGGATCGGAGGGAGTTCCCTGCCCGACACCACGGTGGCTTCCTGGCGTGGGCCGGTAAGGAAGTGGGCATTGTTTTCCGAAGCGCCTTGCGCCTTGTCGGGGCCGGCTAGCCGCAAAGTGACCCCAAGCTTGGAGTCAGGGACGGTCTTGACGTGGATCGCGGCCGCGTGTGTGAATGCTTCGCCCTGCCAGGTGGTCAATGACGTTTTCGGTGCAAATTCAACCTCGACAACGGATCCCTTCGCGACAAGCGATGCGTGGACTTTGTGGAAGGGCGCCTTTGCATCGCCGATAGCGCCACTGACCTGGAATTTCCCGGCGCTGGAGCGACTGCGTATGTAAAACCAGGCCAGGCCGCTCGCATCTGTCCTCTTGTCCGCGCCGCTGCTCCACTGTTGACCGTCGGCCGACAGTTGGGGCGACGCATCTTCAGGGAAGCCAGCCCCCGCGGGCGTCACGATGTCCGCGGACACGAGCACGCCGAGAAGGCCGCCCGGATTGTTTAACCGGGTAACGGCGAATCCGATTCGGTCATCGCCTTTCGCGGATATGGTATCCAGCGCGCGCGGAACGACCGCAATGGCGAGATCATCGGGATCGGGCATGATTTGTCGCTTCCAGAATGTCGGTGATATGCATAGGGTTCTTTCAAATTCGGTGTCGCGCAAACAAAGGGGGCTCTCGTTTTTCGAGCCCCCCTCACAGCCTTGCGTCAAGCAACGGTGATAGCCAGGGTCTGATCCACGCTGGTACCCACGACGGTCGCGTTCAGCGTCAGGCTCCCTGCATGCCCGGTCCTGATCGCCGGGATTTGAGCCTCTCCAGACGAATCCAGGGAAACCACCTTTCGAACAATGGCCTTGCCACCGCTCGGAAACTGGCCGCCCTCCTCCTGAAAGGTTGCGCCCTTTGTCTCGCCTGTCAGCGAGAATGCCACCTGTCCCGATCGCACGGGATGTTGCTTGCCGGCATCCGAATAGACCTTCACGGAGCCGATGACCCCAACCGCGTAAGGGTGCGACGGTTTCAGCTTTGTGCGCGCGTCCTCGAACTCGAGCAAGGTCGCTGCGGCAGCCTGTTTCACGCCAAAGTACAAATTGGCCAACGTTGTGCCCGCCCCCTCATTCGACACAGCAATATTGAAGGCCCCCACAAACCCGTTCTTGACCTTGAAGGCAGGCACAAAGCACTGACCGTTCGGGTCCGTTATGCCCGCGGCGCTCAGACTCCCGTCCTTGAAGGCCACCGCGTCGGGCGAGGCACCTGATGGCTCTGTGACAACAATGAAAAAATGCAGCCGGGCATTCGGTGCCAGAATCGTCTTCTTCGTATCCCTGTAGGCGATCACCCGAACGTTCGGATCATTGTCAATACTGGTCCCCGAATCGATCTCGTAGGGATGGTCGCTGCTCGTCCCTTGCGGATAGACCTCCAGGGCCGCAGCCCCCTCGCCCACCCTGACCTGGAATGTCACGGGATGGATAGCATGCTCCTGCCCGGGGACCGAGAACTGGATCTGGTACTGTGAAGTCTCGCTTACGCCGACCCGCAGCGCCGTGATAGTCGTCCTTCCGTCCACCATCGGCAACTTCCCGTTGGAATTCCAGTTCCCGCTCTCGTCCTTGAGCAGCAGGCCATCATCGTCTGCCGGCGTGATCGCATAGGCAATGCTGTCGACATCATCATCCGCCGGATCCAGCACGACCGTGATCAGATTTGCGCTCTTTGTCTCGTGGTCACGTGAAACCATCAATGGCTGCTGTGTGAGAACGGTCAAGGTCTCTCGCACTACGTGACTCGTCGCCGTCAACAGCAACCTTCTAACGTGTGCCTTTTCCGCGGACAACAGCACCGTCGTCGCCCCGGAGTGACCAGCGGTAAACCCAAACGAAACTTGCCCTGCGCTATTGGTGATTTGGTGCTGCCGCAATGGATGGATTTGCGCCGGGTTACCGTCTTCTCCCAGGACTTCTGCGTCCACTCGCACACCGCTTACAGGCTGATTTGTGATCGAATCCCTGACCGTTATCGTGCGATGTTGCACCGTATGAAGCGGAAGCGCATCGTTTTCCCCGACCCCGATGGTGTACTGTATCGCCGGGTCCAGGAACAAGGTAAAGCTGGTCTCGGCCGCCAAGGGCGTTGACGCCCTGACGTGGGCGGTGCCCTTGTCGCTGCCGATGCGTTCCAACGCGGGCGCTCGCGCAATCCCGTCGGGGTCAGTTCTGGTCCAGATCGTGTGTGCGCTTTCCTGGTAGAAAATGGCGCCCGGTTCCAACGGTTTGAAACGCAGTACGGTGGCATCCATGATCTCCCATCGGATCCACTCATTGGAAATTCCTCGTGAAGTACTCTCCATGACGAGCTTGGCTCTCAGGCCAGTAACGGGAGCGCCGGGCGTCACATGCTGGCGATCTCCCCCCACGCGGAGAATCAGGAAACTTGCGTTCTGTGACCACACGCTTTCGTGGAAAATAACGCTGCGACTGCTCTTTCCCTTCACCTTCGCAGCGACAGCGATCGGCCCCGCGGAATCGGCCCCCGAAAACTCGCCGATCAGCCAGGCCTGCGCGTTGCCGTCCCTTACCGGCACGTCGACCTCGGTCTGCGAGGCGGAATTCCACTCAAGGTTCTCGCTTGCCGAAACATAGCTCCGAACCTGGCCATTCGTGCTGGAGGCGGAGAAGGTGACCTGCCCACTGGTCGCCCGCTGATGGCCAGAATCGAATACGGAAACGCGAAGCGCGCGCGAGAAGCGTCGTCTGCTCGCCGCGGTCTGCATGTCCCCGCTTAGATAAGGGGATGCATAGATATCGACGGATTCCGCCACACCGGATATTGGCGCCCTCTCCAAGACTTCCAGACTCACCCTGCCGATTTCTTCCCCATCAATGACAACGACAAGCTCGCCGGTCTTGTCCGCCTTCGGCCCAGCCTTCAACTGATGCCCAGGCAGAAAGAAAAAACCGTCGCTGTTCGTGCGATCGCTGAATTTCGTCTGATCGGCGCCTTCGAAATGCAAGCCGCTCTGGGCGGGATCGCGAAGCTCGACTGTGACAAGATGGTTCCGCAGCACGCCAAAGCCAGAGCCAACGGCAAAGAGAAATGTGAGAGGACGGAAGTGTTGGTCCGCTCGCGCCTTCACCTTCCAATGCGGCGCCGGTCCCTCTGCGCCTTCTACGTTCAAGAGCTTGGGCTTGGCCCTGGGACACAAAAAAATATCCGTAATGAAAGGGGCGCACTGCGGAGGATTGTTCCCTTGCGGCACGCCACGGAACCTCAGCCAATAATTTCCGGCCTGGGGAACCTGAAAGTCGACGCTGTAGCGTTGCCAATGACCGTCCGTGGACGACGGGTTGTTCTTGTCCTGACGCCGGAATTGGAGCTTTTGGCTGGTGGCTCGCCCCCGTCCTGTTCCAGGATCACCTCCAGCTCGGCCTCATGGGTCAATGAGCCGAGCCAGTTATTCCGGACGCCAAGAAAATTGACGTTTACCGCCCCCTGGGGCAGATGCACTTTCTTGGCCAGGGACATCTCGCCGAGCGTCGTGATCATCATGGCATAGTGGATTCTGTTTCCCTGAGGATCTTGCGGCCACCCAATGCGGTAATACACGCCCCCATGATCGTCGACCGGGCCAAACCAATGCTGGCCCAGCAATTCAATGACGCTCGAGGAAGAACCGGTTACCGCCCAGTCATCCGACCAGCGCGTCGTGCGGTAGATGTACGCTACGTCATCAGCATCCGCATAGCTCCGCTGCAGCGAAACCACCTTTTCGAATTGCGGGTCTGGAACCAGATTTCTCGCGCGATCAAGAATGGGTTGAGGATTGCCGCCATTCTCGGCAGTCATTTCAGGCATGTTCAGGACCTCCACGAGGGAACAGGGAACAGGGAACAGGAGCTAGCATGGACTACCGCGACACACCGATGGCACGACACACGGCAGGCGGCGACGTCTGCGCACTTCGCCGCCTCGCCTCGCGCTCAGCGGGCTACGGCAACATCGAGGCGGGAGTCAAACGCTTCAGGGAAATCCTATCCGAAGAAAAAGCTCCTAAATAGTTCTTGTTATTTCCGGAGTGCCACGTGGCGCGGTGCCGGCAAATGCGATTAATGCGGTCCGGAAATCGGCTGCATGGAAAGGACCTGCTCGCGTGCCGGGCTTTCCCCTATTTGCGGTTCAGATGCGCACTGAGGTGCTTGCCGATCTGAAGGGTGGTACCCAGGCCCAACTCGACGCGCGATCCGGAGAGATTCGCGTTGAACGAGTGATCGTTGATGCTGATGTCGTTGCTCTTGACGAATTCGTGGACGACAGCCCTGCATCACACCAAGTGATGCAGCGCGTCCGAATTAACTGCCGCCCCCCCCACGGCAGCGACGAAGCCCGCAGCGGTGATACATCAGGGTTCAATTGCAATAGGCGCCTGGCCTTCAGAACCACACACAACGCGCGCGGCCCTTACGTCCCAGTTGCTAACTGCACAGCCGTACCGAAGAGGTCGCCGTAAAGTTACTCAGCAGTGTGGATAACAATCCTCACCTGCGGCAGACAAACACCGCAAGCGCCAGCATGCCGGCCAGGGTCCCACCCAACGCCATTGCGGCGCGCATGGCCCGAGGCGTACCCATACAGGCCAGCGCGACAATGAACCCGATCAGCACCATCAACAGGAGCGCCAGGGACAAGAGTCGCCAACGCGTTCGCAGCATGCCGGAGGGACCAGAATCAGTGATGGCAATAGGCGAAAGGCGCATGGCGGCACGGGCACGCACGCCGCCCCCGGACGCAGGGCATCAAGCCATGGCCGGCAGCCTGCCTATTTGCCCGCATGGCCGAACGTTAAACCATGGCGCCTCCTACCAACCCGCGGAGCTTACTTCCTGGCGTCGGTGTGCGGCTTGCCTGCGGCAGTGGCAGGCTTACGCTGATGCTGCTCCGTCGGCTGCACTTGGCGCTGACGATCAGACTTGGTGCTCTGGGCTCCCGCTTGTTGAGGCTGCTTGCCAGCGTGGGCAGGTGCCTTGGCGGATTGATGGCTTCCGGGCGTCGCGCCCGTTACCGGATGAACGTCCGCGGCATAAGCGCCGCAGCTCGCGGCGAGTGCCCCCGAAAATGCCAGGCCCGTCATGATTTTTCGAAACATGTTATTTCCTTCAATAGATGCAGACGTTCTGCGGTTTTCCACTCGAAAAAGTGGCGCAGCAATCGTAGAAGGATCGCCCCTCGCATGGGTGGCAAAACACGCCGCGGCGAGAAGTTTCGGTGCCTTTTTGTCAAATCCATGGATTAATCATTCACTCAGAAATCTCGTGCGGTTAAGCTGACCAACTGTTATCAATCCGGCCGCGAACCCTTACTGCGGCGGCTCTATACCGGGAGCACACGATCATGAAACATCGCTACGCAAAAATATGCCGTGCCTTTCTGGTTTCAGCGGTCCTTGCGTTGCCTGTGGTACAGGGATGCGCAACCGAGCAGAACCCGCGGGTTGACGCGGCTGTCGACGACCAGCCGTTCCAGGCCTGGCTCAATGGGCTCGTCAGTCAGATTGACGCCAACCCGCGGTACCAGCGCCTGCCGCTCGATACGACGGACAGCCGGGAGGCGTTTCTGGTCCTGCTACACGACACGTACCACCATCGCGTCTCGAAAGAGGAATTCTCCCAGCGCGTCAACAGCCAATTTCCTGGCCACCAATACGAAACTTCATTCATCGTTTCGCGGCTACCCTAGTCGCCCACAGGCACTCAGAATGTTCTCAAGAGCACTCCGCCCCTTCCAGAATATGCTCACGTACGAGCCCTTCAGTCGGGGTACTCCAGCGGTCGCCGGTTAGCGCGGCGACGAGTCTGGACGTGATACTTGAGCGTTATTTACCCTGCTTCATGGGAGCGCGGGAGTATCCCGACTAGAGGGCTTGGCCGAGCTACGGGTTAGCGCCGTGGCACTGAGCGATGCGTGCGAGGGAGCAAAAAACACTGCTTTATGTGGACGGCCAGCCCTCGCCTTCCTTCACTACCGAGCAAGCCTCCGCGCTGAAGAAAAAGAAAGGCATGGCGCCAGAACCTCGGCGCCATGCCTACCTCGATAATTGCCTGTCCCGTGCGACTCCCGCGCGACGGCAGAGGCGTTTCTCTCGGTGTTTGGGCGGCTACTTCCCCCTGATCTCGCTATACGTTCGCTCGCACGCTAACCCGGCGACTCGACGCCGGTCAGCTTCGCTCGCGTAGACTTCCGCCATTCGATCAAGTTCGCCAAACAACTCGGCGAACAGGCCGATGGGGTCGGCGGCTGACGCGCCGACGCCGGCAGAGTGGGAATGGCCGCAGCGACCGGCTTGGCGCCTGGCAAAGAGGACGGCCTGCTGGCGCAGGCGCTCATCAGCAGCAGCGCGCTCAGCAGCCAACACGCGCGCAAGATTCTCATCCGCTTCATTCCTGATTTCATTCACCACCTCGTATCGGCGTTCCGTTTGCATGCGGGCTTCGTCTTGGGCAGTGGCCAGCACGTGGCTCGCCACCGCACGCTCGTCGGCCCATCGTCTTTCGAGTTGTGCGACTTGACTCTCGGCGCGCCATCCGCGGACATTCCACGCAACACCTGCCGCCAGCGACGCCACCAGCAGCGGAACCAGGATCCCCCTGCCGCTGAACATACTCAACCATCCTGATACCGCGCTCATGGAGTCACCTCGCCCACGAGCGCGGCTGCCTGAGCGTGATACCCGCGCCACTTTTGCCGCAGCGAGGCTCGTTGAGCCTGGCTCCCGCGCGCGTAGGCGCCAGGGCGCCAGGTTCGCAAATAGAGGGCCCAGGCCTGCGGCTCGTCATCGATCGAAGGCAAAGCCTGAGGGTCGGTCCACAGCAAAAGCCGGGCCACCCCGGCCGCGAGCACATCGTCACGCTCCAAGGTCTCGTGTACTACGCCAGGATCCATCTTCACTCGCCGCTCAGGGCACAGTTGCCGTAGCCATCGCCTGCTCGCTGGATGCATCCACACGCCCCATACGCCTCCGAGGCTGGCGCTCGTTCCTCTTTCGAACTGCCAGAGGCCACGTGCCGGCCCCTTGAGGCCGGGCTTGCCCGAGACGAGTTGGAATCGATGTCTCAAACCGCTCTCCTGCAGGCCGATAGCGAGCAGCATGACGCGAGCGCCCGCTGTGTCCATGTCTGGGGGCAGCAGTCGCAACGCCGGCATGATTGCGGTATGCAGTACTGACTGAAGCGGCATACTCACTCCTTATCCTTGGCGCCGCCCAGGAGCGGCAGCCTCGCGCGGAGTTCATCCAGCCAGGGAAGCAGGCCGATCTTCCGAATGCGAGCGACCCACCGCATGTACCCACCCAGCATCCACCAGGCTGGCAACCCCGCCAGCAGCATGCAGGGGGCTATGACATAGAGCTTTGCCAGGAATTCGTCTTCCGTACTGCCGTGGTCCGCCAACCAGACCAACGCGTCGGTCAACGCGGGAAACCACGCCAGCGCGGCCGCGGCCAGGGCGGGGCCGAAGGCAAACGAGCACACCAGCGTGGATGCTGTGCGCATCATCAACTCGGCGCGACTACGGGGCGGCAGGACTACCAGGCCTAAAAGCGCGGCCAACGCGGCACATATTGCGTAAGTGGTGACGATCTTCAATGCCATTGAAGATGCCGCCGTCATGACGGGTTGCATTGTCAGATTCCTATGAGTTTGCCGGCGCGAACCAGACTGCGGCGAGGCAGACTGGCCGCAACGACCGGCTTGTTTGCTCTTAGGACGGGAGGGACTTGGCGCCGGCAAATTCTAGCCATGGCTAGTTTTTGCGTCAACTTTCCAGCGCCGGCGAGCCGGCACCAAGCCCTTGCCACTCAGGCCAGGCTGCTCAGCCTCTCAAGAATTTCGCCTGTCAGGATATGGCATGCCAGCAACAACGGCATGAGGTCACAAGGCTCGGCGGTCAGGCTATGGCGAAACCGCCCCTCGCTCAGGATATCGACGCAAGCGCGCGCCCTGACCTCTTCGCCGGCGTGAATAAGGCCGCAAGCACACTTGGGACACTGCGGCGCCCCCTCACTTTTTCCCCGAAGCCCGTCGCCTCTTGATGCGATCAGCGTCAACTTTGTCGTCACGTTCAATCTCCTTGCTAAAATGGTGACGCAACGCTTCAGACGTTCGCTTCAAGCCCTGGCGGAGTTGTTGAATCGACTCAGCCGGCACACTGCCTGCGGTAGAGGCGGAAGACCGGGACGCACGCGCCCCGCTCTCTTGCACCAGAAACGCAAGATAGCTTTCGAGATGCGCGCGCGCCTCAGCCGAAAGGAGTTCGAATTGCTCCAGAGTCACTTGCCTGAAGGGCCAGGCCAGCGACCCGCCCCTCTCTCGCTTGCCCACACCCGCACCAAGCCAGGCCTCGGAAACATTCAGCAGGCGCGCCACGATGACCAGGTTCTCGCCCCGGAGATTCTTGGTGCGCCCGCCCACCCAGTTGGCCACGGATGAACTTTTGGCCCCCGTGGCTCGGACCAGATCTGCTTGATTTTTTTTTGCCGCGGCCATGGCCTCGCGGATCCGCTCAGAGAGAGTGCTCATAGACGCACACTAGTCGCTGCAAATCTAGCCATGGCTACATTTCTATCAGACTGACCGACGGGAACAATTCCGGCCCATCCCGGGCTCGGCCATATTAAGGCGCACTCCGCCAGCAACAAAATGTACCAAGCCCGCCAGGTTTCACAATGGCTGCCCAGCCTATATATTGTTTTATCGATTTCACATTGTCGCGCCCTCGAAGGCCGCTGCGCGCCTGGCCCGCCGTATCAGCCAGCAATAGCAACAACAAGGGGAAGGACATGATTCTTGAGAGCATTCCCGAGGCATGGGGACCCAAGTTGGAGTTGGGCGATGCCGCGATCGCCACGACAAAGACAGGGCCCAACACCATCCGCTTTACTGCTCCTGCGCATTACTTCCTGGTGCTCTTCACGCCGCAACCGCATCGACAGATTGCCCTCAATTCCGACCGCGCGACGCTAGGCCTCGCGCCCACCGGCTCCGTCGAAGTTATCCCGCGCCAGCACGAACTCCTTGCTCGCTGGGCGGTTGCCAAAGAGAACCTGCTGATGGGCTTGAGCGACGAGCGTCTGCGGCGTCTTGCAGGCATGGAACTTGGCGACGACCAGGTCCGTTGGCAGCCACCGAAGCTCGGCAGCGTGGACCGACGCGCGCTATGCATCGCCCGCCATATCCGCGACGAGATAGAAAACGACGATCCCGGCAAGACGGAATCCCTGAACGCCTGGATCACGCTGCTGGGCGCGCACATGCTGAGAACCTATTCACACCTGACTCAAAGGAGTCTTCATCCGCACGCCGCGAAACTCAGCCCCCGCGCGCATCAACGCATCGAGGAATTCATTCGCGCCCATCTGGATCAGAACATCAACCTGGAAAGCCTGGCCACGATCGCCAATCTGTCGCCCAGCCATTTCTCGCGCGCGTTCCGCCAGGTTTTTGGGCTGCCGCCACATCAATACATCATCAAGCTTCGACTGGAGCGCGCTCGCCAACTGTCCTTGTGGAGTACCCTGCCCTTCGGGGAGATTGCGCGGTTGACGGGCTTTTCCAACAACAGCCACATGACCATGACCATGCGGCGCGCCTGGGGCATCACCCCCTCGGAAATCCGTCGAAAAGAGAGCTGAAGGCACGAAAAATTAGCAAAAAACTGTGCCTCCTGCCGCAAACCCCGCATTCATTCCGGGAATCGAACCTCGTCTCATCTGAACAGTGATATCAATGTCGAGCTCTTGTGAAGAACGTCTCTAACCGGAGTGGCAATGTTGCGGTCCTGTCTGGCCGCGGCGCGACAGTCACTCGCTCGACACAGATGAAGGTTCATGCGCGTTCTGCATACTTTTTCCGGGCTAAATCTCGGAGGCCTGGAGTTTCGCATCCTCGACCAATTGGCCTGGCTTCAGGCTCATGGTCATACCGCGGTCTTCGCGGGCCCATCCAGGAGCGAAACCCTGGCGCTGGCTCGTCAGCGCGGGCTACCAACGTTGGAAATTGATTTTGACTCGCCCTACTCCGTCTCAACGATACGCCGGCTGCGAACGGCAGTACGTCAAATGGGCATTCATGTCATTGATTCCCACGGAGCGAAAGACGGCCAGGCCAGCGCGCTATGCCGCGATCTCTGCACGCTCGTCAGGACGTGGCATTTCGCGCGAAAGCCAAGCACATCATGGCGCCGCCGATTGGAGTGGCGGCTGGGATGCCATCGTGTCATCGCCACCAGCCGAAGCGGCGCGGGCAACATCGTGGCAGCGGGGTTTGCGCCCAGGCGCCGTGTCAGTGTCGTAGGCGAATGGGCGGCCCCCGGATTCTTCGCAAGTGAGCAACGGGAAGCGCGCCGCCACGCGATGAGACGCACGCTCGCGCTGGCCCCCCGCTCGTTCGTCGTAGCGACGGTCGGGATGCTCAGGCCGGAAAAGGGGCAGGCGGAGCTCGTAAGGGTCGTTCATCTGCTGCTTCAGCGCGGTATTCCGGCCGTGGCGCTGGTGGTCGGAAAGCCGACCCAACGCACGCTGGCGTACGAACAAGCCGTACGCGATCTTGCCGTGCAGCTCGAAATCGAAAAAAGCGTCATATTTACCGGCCATCGCGAAGATATCGGGGATGTGCTTCAAGCCGTGGATGCCGTTCTCGTCCCGTCCTCTTGCGAAGCGTGGTCGCGCATCATTCCGGAGGCGTTTGCCTCGCGCTGCCCCGTCGTCGCGAGCGACGTGGGCGGCATACCGGAAATCGTTCAACCCCGCGAGACCGGCTGGCTATGCGGGGCCGGTGATACGGCTGGCTTCGCCGACCGTATTGCGGATATTTGGGCCAATCCGCACATAGCGGACCAAATCACAGATCGTGCAAGAAAGTACGCCGAACGCCATTTTTCGATCTCCGTGAAGATGTCGCAGACGTTGGAGGCCTACGAGACCGCCCTGACGGCATCTCGTTCCGGCAGGTCCATCGCGCTAGCAGACTGAACAAGCCAGGGCTGAAGGCACATGCCTGATCAGATAATTCTTAAGCGATGAGTACAGTTTCATCACTATGCTTGAGCGCCAAACCCTCATTCCGGAACGCGTCCAAGGACGTCGACTGGGGCCGCGGCAAGCCGCTGATCCCGGTCCGCACCAGGCCCAGGCACGCCATGGGCCGCACACCGGCACCACCAAATTCCAGCACAGCAATGTTGCGGAACTGAAATGTCATCGAAAGCCGTAGAAACCAAGCAACCTCATGTGCCAACGCTTCAATTGCGAGGCACCGCCCCCTGTCGCCCCCTCACCCTCTCGCCCGCCATGCGGGAAATAGCCCAACGCGCAGCAGCCTCCCAACCCCGATTGATCACCATCTCTCATCGTCGATGGACTCACGTCGACGCCGAGCGATATTGATGAGCAATCGTGCTGCAGGGCGTATCGAAAACCTCTCCGCGGAGCCCCCAATGGACATGGAAGAAATCCGGGATCTGATGACCACCACGCCCTTGCCTTTGCAAGACGATTCTAGCCATCTCGTATCCATGTACGCCGACATCCTGGAACAGCTCGCGCCGAAGCTTACTCAAGACGAGCTCTTCTCTTTAATCGCTGTTGGAACGGCCTTCTACCAGGGAGCCCGGCGTCAAGAGGAAGCCAGGCCATTGACTGATCGCGCCTTGCGGCACACCCATAGGCGTTGAAGCTGCCCGCACACCGCACCACACCAAATCATCCACGAATATGTTCTTCAGACATTGTCTTCGCCCCCTGGCGACCTCGGCGCTATCGGCGCTCCTCCTTGCCAACGCCTCGGTTTGCCATGCGCAACCCGCGCCTGCGTATGCCCGGATTTCACCGCCCCTTCCGTCGGATACGCCGGGAAAAATCGAGGTACTGGAATTCTTCGCCTACACCTGCGGGCACTGCGCCAAGATCGACCCGCTGATTGCACAATGGTCCCGACACATACCGCCGGGCGTAGTCCTGAAGCGCGTTCCGATCGCCTACAACGCCAACATGCGCCCAATGCAACAGTTCTACTACGCCCTTGCCGCCCTCAACCGGACTGATCTGCATGCGCGCTTCTTCGACGCGATCCACAACGAACACCAGCGTCTGTTCGACAGGACGGCGATCGAAGCCTGGGCTGTTTCCCAGGGATTGGAGAAAGCCAAATTCGACGCCGCCTTTGATTCATTCGGCGTGCAGGTCGAGATGCGCAGGGCCTCTCAATTGGCCGAGAGCTACCATATCAAGGGCACGCCTTCTTTCGCGGTGGGCGGTCAATACCTGACTTCGCCAGCGATGGCCGGCAACAGCTACGCTGGCGCAATCCAACAAGTCGACCATCTGATCGCGATGCTTCAAGGCCACACGCAGAATTGACAGCGCGACGCAGGTACCGGCACCGATGGGAAGCACGCTCCACCACCCTGCCGGCCCTGCGAATGCCTGATCAATGACAGGCAGTACGGGTGTAGACACCTTCGGCCGCGGGACGATCATTTCGAACGTCGTCCTCGTTGGCATAGGCGGACACGTTCAGATCACACTTGCCTTCCGGCTTCGCTACGCGAACGAACAGCACGCGGGTATGGGGTTCATCGTCCAATACACAGGTGCTGTCCGGACTCAAGACGAGCAGCATGCCAGGCTTGGGCGGATCGGGCTGCTCGACAAAAGCGGTCTTGCATTTGTGCCAGTGAATTCCATTGGAGCTCGTCAATCGCAGGTTGCCCATACCCTGGTAGCTGCCGCTGATCGGTTCCCACACGCCGACATAGAATTTCGTAGCGCTGGCTTGATCACCAGCATCTGCCCGAGCGTGAGATGAACCGCCCGTCCCTGATGACGAAGCGGCGCCTTCATGGACAGTCGGCGCGGTCGCCGACTGCGGGGCTCGCGAACAGGCCGTGCAGACAAGCGCGGCCGCAAGCAGCATGCACGCCTTCGAGATGCGTTGGATTCCCATTTTCTCTCCTAAATGAAACGGGGTTGACGATTTGAGCGGGCCAGGCAGGAAGGGATCCTCGCGCCTGCCCGTCACTGAAAATATCGAGGAGCCTGCGCTTTCGCGCCGACCAGCAAGTCACAGAATTCGTCGCTGCGCAACGCGGGCGCAACCAGATAGCCCTGACCGCAATCGCAATCCACACGGCGCAGCACATTCAGTTCTTCAACCGTTTCAATTCCTTCGGCCGTCACCACCAATCCCAACTGCTTTCCCAGCCGCACCGATGAGAACAGGGCGGCCAGACGCTTGCAATCCTGCGCCGACCCGCTGACAAAGGCGCGGTCGATTTTTAGCTCGGTGAAAGGCGCCGATATGAGGTTGTACAAAGAGCTGTAACCACGGCCGAAATCGTCCAGCGCCAGGCCGAATCCGCTCATGCGAAGGCGGGACGCTCCGGCACAGTAGTTTTTTGTCAGGGATGCAGCCTCGTCTTCCAGCAACTCAAAACAGATCTGCTCCGGCGCGACCCCGCCGGCGACCACTCGCTGGTGCAGCTCGTCGGCAAGCCGGATGTCGTCCAACAGAGGAGGAGGAAGGTTGACGGAAACAGGCACCACACTGCCGAGGTCCCGCCATTTCACGTGGGCCGAAATCGCATCGTCCAGCATCCGGAAGAGCAACTCCCGTTCCAGACCGTGATGACGGACATGTCGAAGAAAGTCGCTGGGCGCCACGACACAGCCTTCAGGGCCGATCCATCGGGCCAGCGCCTCAGCGCCGATGACGGCCCCATCCCTCAGCCTCCACTTCGGCTGAAACCACGCCTGAATCCGTCCCTCTCGAAGCTGTGCTTGAAGGAAGTGGCGGAAATAGGCGGGATCACCGCTCCCAAGCGACCGTGTGCCGCTATGGGCCTCGGCTACGGGGCCGTCGAATTGGAACGGCATGGGCAGACTCCTATTGAACCGGATGGCCGATTTCGCAAGCCTGCACTCTATCAATCCCTCGCGCCCGCCAGCCTGAGAAGAATCTGAGCGGCCTCACCCCGGCGAAGGCCGCCAGACATCGGAGTCGCGGCCGCTAGTACAGAAAATATTCGGAAATGCGCCCATAGATAATTCCGGCATGGCGCTACAGCACATTCCGGAAATCTAGTGATCTATTACTCCGAGTACTCACCGGGTAGCATAGTTGCGATTGGTTATCAGTGATCCGGCACTCACGCTCCCCATACGCATTCGCAGGAGATCTGGGCGGACAGGGGAACTGAACCTATCCCATTTCGTCGAGACCTCTCCATCGCCAAGATGAACGTGACCAGCCTGATATGGATCGTGCCCTATTTGGTGTGCGGCGCGTTTTCGCACCTCTTTGACGACCCGCTCAACCATGCGGTCTACGTCTGGTTGCCCTCGGGGATCGCGGTCGGCGCATACCTGCTGACCAGGCGGGATAACTGGGCATTGTTGTTACTCGGTTTTTTTGCGGCGCAGGTCGTCATCACCGGCATTCATCGGGCGGACCTATCAACGTCCTTTGCGTTCGCCTTCGCGGCCAGCGCTGCCAACCTGCTGGCGGCATGGTCCATTCAGACCCTGAAACCCAGAGATGGCGGCCCGGGCCTCGTCGCAGCCCTGTTCCTCGGCGCCGTGATAGGGGCCGCCTGTAGCGCCGCGATAAGCGGAACATGGCTCTGGTTGAGCCACGGGCTTCACAGTTGGACCCAGCTTCGAAACTGGGTGGCCGCCTATCTGGCGGGCGTGTTGATCCTGGCTCCCGCGCTGAAAGGCTGGGCGAACTTCCGGGCGCGTCGTTCAGGCGGCCCACGGTGGCGCGACCTGGCGCTGGGCCTGACTGCCTATCTCGGTCTGGCCGCATCTGCGTTTGTCACCTTCAATGGGGAAATGCTGAAAAACGTCCCGTACGTTGTCTCGTTCGAACTTACCTACCTTCCGATCGTGTTCTCGGTGCTGGTGGCGTTGATCTGGGGCCCTCCGGGCGGCACCCTTGCCGTCGCCACGCTCACTCTCATAACGCTCTGGCAGAGCGCCCAGGGAGAAGGCCCATTTGTCGACCCCGACGACCAATGGCACGCGCTGATCGCCACGCAGGTCTATCTGATCATTGCCGCGCTCCTTATCCTGCTGGTGAACAGCCTGCGCAGTGAGCGAGCCCAGAAACTCGAGACCGCGGAGCAATGGCGCGTAAAGGTCGAGCTGGCCCTGGCAGGCAGCAGGCAACTGCTTTATCGCTACAGTCCGGAGCGCGATGAACTGGATGTTTCTGGTGACGTGACAAGCGCATTGGGTACATCCGCCGTGACAATTTCAACCTTGAATCAACTGCTTGCGCTGACGCATCCCGAAGATCGAAATCGTCTCAAGCTGCATTGGGAGGGAAGGCGCGCGGGCGCCCTCGACCAGACACCCTTGTTATTCCGCCTGGCTCACGAGACGGGGGGCTGGCGCATTATCAATGACCGCGGCAATCCGCTTAGCAACGCCGACGGCAGCGTCGAGATCATTGCGGGAACCTGGCGCTATGGCGATATCGAGCACACCGATGCCTCATAGCACCGGCGCCCTGCTCATACACGGCCTGGGGGGAACGGAATTTGACCTGGGCTCGCTACATAAAACCCTCAAGCGCGCCGGTATCGAGACACATAGCGTGACCCTTCCGGGCCATGGAACGCACCCGGAGGACCTCGTGTCCGTTCGGGCCGAAGATTGGATGGACGCAGTGACACAGGAATACGCGCGTCTCGCCAGCCGCTACGAAACGCTTCATGTGGTCGGTATGTGCCTGGGCGCGTTGCTCGCCATAGAGCTATGCAAACGAGTCCGGCACCGCAAGGGAAAGTTGGTGAGCCTGGCGGCCCCCGTCTATATCGACGGCTGGAGCACGCCCTGGTATCGCGACCTTCGGAGAATTGTGTACCGGATACCTGGCGTGGCCGCCCGCATGCGCGTCGAGGAAGAAGACCCGTACGGCATCAAGAATGAACTGGTGCGTTCCATTGTCAAAGCCAAATTCGAGCGCGGCGAGAGCTTCCACTACCCGTGGGTGCCGCTCTCCTGCATTCGCGAAGTCGATCGGGTCGGCGCGTGGGTGAAAAAGGACCTGGGCCAGGTGGCCTGCCAGACACTCATCGTGCACGCGCATGAAGACGAGCTTACGTCTGTGCGCTCCGCCCATTTCCTTCATGGCGCCATCGCCGAAAGCAAGCTGGTGCTGCTGAACAATAGCTACCACATGGTTTGCGTGGACAACGACCGCGATCTCGTAACAGCAAGCGTCCTGGAATTCATGGACCGCAACCCGGAGGCGGCTGTCAGGCCAGGCCGCTCCGCCCCCATGACCGCTGCCGAGGTTCAGGCCTTGTTGGATACCTATCGCACTTCGATGGCACAGAACGAATTTGAAGCCCTCTTCCCTCTCTTCTCCGAAGAAGTCGTCTGGCAGGAAGAAGGCAACAATCCCATCAGCGGCACCTACAGGGGCCGAGGCGGGCTCATCGAGTTCTTCTCCCGAGTGATGGACTTCTCGCGCAATACCTTTTCGATCAGAGAGGTGGGGGCCGTCTCCACCGCCAGCCGATCCTTCTCGATGCCGCTGACGTTCGAGATACGCCTCGACAGCGGCCCCTATGAGGGAACGCGCACTCATACGTTGCGGCTCCGCGACAAGCGGATCGCGCGGGTCACATCGACCGCGCAAGACGCAGCCGAGCAGGATTCCATATGGCTTGGGCTCGCATCGAGCCATGGCGCGACGTATGCGGATGAACATCTCGACGAGGATTCAAGAAACATCCCCGACGATGACCTCGACCGGCTATTCGAGGACGCCGTGGCGGGCCAGAACCTAGGCGCAGGCCCGCTACCGTTGGTTGTCGGCGCCCGCCTGTGGGCGCTGGAACAGCAGGCCCGCCTGGGCAATGCGCCACCCGCCCAAGAGGACGCCACCGAGGTCAGAACGCAGATACGACAGGCTGTGTGGCGCCAACTGGCAGGCACCAGCAAGGGTCTGGCGCGGCGCCGCTATATCGCTTTGACTCGAAGGCTGAACGCTTATGGATGAGGTCGCTCTCGCTCAGTGAGTCCCGCGCGCGCATCGAGCGCGCCAAATCGCACGCACACCGCCCCGTCCGCGGCGAACATTCAAAAAAGAATGCCCCCGCTCCAAAGGGCGACGACGCAACTTATGAAAATCCTTTTGCAACCCGCAAGGTTTGCAGGAAGTCTGCTCATGACCACTTCCATAAGCCGCGAAAACTGTCCCATAATTTTCTCCGTGGATTTTCTACGTCACATTGGCAACTCCGGCCAACACCAGCTTATCGGATCGCAGGTCGGCTACGTTTGAGATCAATCTGAGGCAGCCGCTGGAATTTGCTATGTGCTGAAGACGCATGGCTCCAGCCGCGATCGGCACATTGGCGGAACGATACTTGCTGGTAACGCTTGGTGGCCGCTCCTCAGATTTATCTGAATCACGATGCGCCGCGTGAAACCTATCATCGCTGACTTCGAATTCATTTATTCAAAGTTTCCAACGATTGCCGCGCTCGAGTGTTTTCTGTATTTCGAGTCAGGCCGTCGCGCAGGATTGGTGATTGGAGATATCACGATGCGTTCCAACCACGAACGTCCGCATCCGGCCGATTTTCCGTCGCGGACAAAGACGTCCAACTGGGCCCCTCAAGTACTGCTTGGACTCGCTGGCGCGGCATTTCCAGTATGGCTGCTGAGCGACCTGATGCATGTCAGCGACGTGGCCACGATTCACGCACTCGTCCGCTTGGGCTTTCTGCTGACCGCGCTGGCGATTGGCCAGCAGATCGGCGTCGAAACAGGTGAAAGACGCTTCAGCCATTGGCTATGGCTGGCGCTCCCTTCCGGCCTCTGGATAGCGACTTGGCCAATCCTGGATTTTGAAGCACAGCAGACCCCGCGCTTGAACGCTGCGTTCCACATGCCTTGGTGGGACAGCCCACTCACGAAGTGGGGCGTTGTTCTTGCCTTATTGACTGTCGGATGGGTGGCATGCCGGCGTTACTCGCGGCGACCGCGACGCTGACTAAGCAGATTATTTATGAACTCAAGAATATGAAGGAAATCGACCCAAGCACCGGCGAACCTGCTCCCATCGCGACGCGGCAGCCCGTAAAGAACTTGCTCGACAACATTCCCTCTTCGTGGGGCCAGAAGCTCGAACTCGGCCATCAAGCGGTCAGCGTCACATGCACCGGCCCCAACCAGATCCAATACAAAGCCGATTCTCACTGCATCCTCGTGTTGTTCACCGCCCAGCCCAATCGGGAATTGGCGCTGAACAGCGACCAACGCATCTGTGGATTGGCACCGATCGGCTCCCTGGAGATCGTGCCAGCCCATTCGGATGTCTCGGCGCGTTGGACAGCGCCAAAGGAAAACTTGCTCGCGGCGCTGACCGAAGACCGGCTGCGGCGCCTGGCCGGCATTGAGCACGGTCGTGAGGATTTCGAACTACGCCCGCCCGCGCTGGGCACGATAGACCCCCGGGCGCTTCATATCGCCCAGCGGATCCGCGCCGAACTGCAAAGCGGGGAAATCGCAAGCGTCGAGAGTATTGACTCCTGGGTCACATTGCTCGGCGTCCACGTCCTGCGCACCCATTCGTCGCTGAACCGTATGGAAGCGCGCCCGCCTGCAGGGGGGCTGTCTCCACGCGCCTGGAAGCGCGTCAACGAGTACATCGTTGAACATATCGCCGACAAGCTAACGCTGGAGAACCTGGCGAAGGTTGCACAGTTGTCGCCCAGCCACTTCGCACGCGCGTTCCGCGAGACCGTTGGCCAGGCCCCACACCAGTACATACTGAACATGCGTCTCAATGTGGCTCGGCAACTGATTCTTGATACCGACACTCCATTGCACGAGGTTTCCCGTCGCGCTGGATTCTCCAACAATAGCCACATGACCGCGCTGATTCGACGGACGTGGGGCCTTACGCCCACAAGGATGCGGCGCAACTAGGCCATCAGCTCAACAGCCCGAGTGCGCTTGCTGTTCCAACTCCCTCTTCTTCTCGGGCGTGCGCTGCGTGTAGAGCAGCTTCCGGCTGGACTGATAAAGGAAAAATGAGCGGGAAATGCCCACCAGCCGGCAGGCCCGGCTGAGTGCGATGCGGTAGTTATCGACAAGCCAAGCGACCGCGGCCCTGCGTTGATCCGATGTCTTGGCATAGGACTTCAAGGCGGCCGTCATCATCGCAACCTCTTCTTCAAGCTGGACGATACGCCGGCACAGGCGGGTATTCTCCTGGGCCATCTTTTCCATGCGCGCAATCAATTCGACCGGCGCGCTCGCATACAAGCCCTTGAGCTCGTAGAACGTGCTGATCCCTATGCCGTACTGCACACAGATTTCCATTGCGGACCGTCCGCGTTCGACATCACGCAACATGGCGGCGATCTGTGCGGCGGTGAGTTTTCTACGCCTCATGCGCACATCCCGCCGGCAGGGTCGCGAAAAGCCGGCCGGTCGTCCCGCCAGCGAGCTTGCCTGTCGCGAACAGCTCTTGCAGCAGGCGCCCACTCGGGCGAGAAATGAAGATCACGACCATGCATCCGGCTTTCCCCAAAATTTCCAATGTCGGAACGCAGCATTCCGCGTGCGAGGCATCTCACGGCATATCCAACTTCGACAATGCCGCGGCTTCGCCGCCGACTCGTTCCAAGTGCGCTGAAAATACTGGCGTTTAGCTGTGCTTTTTTAGATGAACGCCTATCTCTGCCGGTGCTAAAAATATAGCGTGAGATGGAGGGCAGGATTATTGAAAACCTGCTTGGTTATCGAGAAACCGCTTCTATTATTCCAAGCCCTCCTCACCGGCAACCAATGCGCCAATTCGGCAAAATTTTGAAGGCACTTGGGTCGTATCATGGCGAGACGCCCGGGGAGACAAGACTGGCGCCCGACCAGGCAGGCCATCGGGTTTACATCATGATGATCGTCACGGCCAGACGGCGTGACATGAGCCTGCTCCATGAGCCGCCGGCCGGGAAGATCCTTTTAGACCAGCCCCATTTCCTTCGCGTGCCAGATCAGTTCGGCGTCCGTACGCGCCGCCAGCTTTTTCATGGCGTCCCGCTTCTGACGGCTCGAGGTCTTGGGGCTGACCTGCAGCAGAAATGCGATCTCGTTATTGGAATGACCAGAGGCAAAGAGACGAATTACCTCGATTTCTTTTGGGGACAGGCGTGAATTGGCTGAAATCGCCGCGGTACTCGTTGGCTGGCGCGAGCCGCTGCGCAACCGTTCCGACAAGTAGGGCCGGCCGAGCGCCACCGTATGCACCGCAGCCAGAACCTCTTTCATCGCAGCCCCTTTTTCGATCACGGCCAACGCGCCAGCCTTGAAAATGGGATCGATCATCGCCAGACTTGTGATCCGGGTGAGAACAACAATTTTCATATCGGGATACTGCTCATGCAGTTCCGAGATCATGCTCAGTCCGTCGGGTCGCGCACCGCCTGGCATGGAGTAATCGGTGATGAGCACATCGCACGATTGTCGGGCCAGCAACGAAAACAAGGCGTCGACGGATGTCGCCTCGCCGACGGGTTCCATTCCCAGCGTTTGAGCAAAAACAGCTTTGATGCCAAGAAGAACGACCGGATGGTCGTCAGCCAGGACGATACGAATCATGATGTTTTGCCCCCTTCAGATTACTGGCCGCATCTCAGTGAGCAAGTATGCTCGTGGGCTGCTTATCGCACTGCTGATGATGGTCGGCGCCACAAACCAGACTCACGCTGAAATAGGCCCGAGCGCACAGCAAGAGTGGCTGCGCGCACATGGCGACATTGTAGTCGGAACGACTGCGCAAGGAAGAGACTTCTATGAAACCTGGCGCCAGGGCCAGCTCCATGGCTTGAGCGTCGACTATCTGGATATGTTGACCAAGATCCTTGGCGTCAACTACCGGATCAAGCCGTATCCGACCTGGCATGATCTCTATCTGGCAGTGTGCACGGGCCAAGTGGATCTGGTAATGACCCAAGCCATGTCGGAAACGACGGCGCAACAGAGCTGCATGTCATACACCCGCCCCTACTTCAAGGCCATGCCGATCGTCGTATCGCGGCGCGGCTCGGGAGTATTGGACACCGCGGATTTACACGGATTGAACTTGGCAGTGGAAGACCGCTCGCCGTTGGTGGAGGCTCTGTCCACGCGCTACAAGAACATTTCCATCAAGGCCTACGACAATGTGGCCACGGCGTTGGAGCAAGTCCGGGACGGCACGGCCGATGCCTTTGTCGGATCGCCCAGAACGGTTCGAGCATTAATGGAGGATCCTGCTTTCCGGCAGTTGCACATCATTGGCAGCATCAACACCGCCGGGCGAAATCTGACGTTCGGGCTCGGACCGGGGAGGGAACCGTTGCGTGACGCGCTCGACGCTGCGCTGCGCTCGCTGTCCCCCGAACAACAGGAAGCGGTATCACACGCCTGGAGCACCGCGATCGAGCCCACAGCAAGGATAAAGGTCGCTTTATCCCCCGAAGAAGCCCGCTGGCTTTCCACGTTGCCTACGCTACGGGTTGGTTTCCCTATGCGTGAATTTCCATATGGATTTTTCAATCATTACGGGCAACCCAGCGGCATCGCTGCCGACTTCCTCGAAATTGTCGCGCAGGGCCTGGGGCTGCATTTCGACTTTGTCCCCACGGAATCGTACGAAGGCGCGCAGGCCTTGCTCCGGTCTGGCGCCATCGATCTCATAGCGGTTTCGCAAGACCATTCACAGGAATTTCCTGCGTTGAACACGCAGGCGTATGCGGAAGCACCGCTGGTCATCGTCACAGGCTACTCAGACAGCGTTTCCGACCTACGGGACTTGCATGGCGCAGCGGTATACCTGGACGCCTCGGCGCCACCGGCGCTTTTGACCAAGCTGCAGCACTTCGGCGTCTCCACAACATCCGAGAGCCGCATTGAAAAGGGACTGGACCACGTACGCGATGGCGAGGCTCGCGCGTATATCGGAGATCTTTTCCTGCTCGACCCGCTGATTCAAAGCAATTATGTCGGGGAAGTGAGAATTGCCGCGCCGGTCGGCGCTCGAAAAGGCATTTCCATCGGCATATCGACGCGGCTTGAGCCTCTTGTCCCCTTGGTCAACAGGATCCTCTCCAATCTACCCTCTGGTCGCGAACAGCGTGTAGCCAGCACCTGGCTCGCCCCAAAATATACCTACGGCATACCCGAATCCGTCTTTTGGACCGAGATTCTCCCCGCGATGGCGATCATTCTTGCCATCGGTTCCGGCTTCGCGGCGGGGTACTGGCGCCTGCGCAAAGAGATACGCAGGCGGATCGAAGTCGAAGCACAGCTGGAGACCGCGCGGGATCTGGCGCAGTCCCAAGCACAGGCGCGGTCCACCTTCCTAGCCGTCATGAGCCACGAGATCCGCACCCCGCTCTCGGGGGTCATTGGCATGCTGGAACTGCTTGGCCGTACCGGAATGCGCTCGGAGCAGCGAGAAATGGTTGCCGTGATCGACGAGTCCGCCCACTCCTTGCTCAAGATCCTGGACACGGTACTCGACTACACAAAGGTTGATGCCGACCAGATGGAGCTGGAACGGATACCCGTGAACTTGCGCTCGTTGGTGGCGAACGTCATGCTATTGATGGGCGAGCCGGCCCGGCGTCGAGGGGTGCTGGTTTCGCATCATGTGGATGAACGTATCGCTCCGGCTGTCCTGGGCGATCCCGTGAGGCTTCGCCAGGTCCTGGTCAATCTCGTCGGCAATGCCGCGAAATTCACCCACAAGGGCGAGATCCGCGTTGGGGTGAATCTGCTTTCCGACACGAAAGGCAGGCAGCGACTGGAGTTCATTGTCAGTGATTCGGGCACGGGAGTGGCGCCCGAGGCGCTCAAGAATCTGACTCAGCCATTCAAGCAGGCCGACAGGTCCACCGCCAGAAAGTACGGAGGAACGGGACTGGGTCTGGCGGTGTCGCAGAAACTGGTCAAACTCATGGGGGGCACACTCACATTGAAAAGTGAGCTGGGCAAAGGCACGCAGGCGCGCTTCCAGTGCGATTTCAGCGCCAGCAGCGCTTCCCCTCAAGGCCCGGAGGCCACGATCGAACGACCAATACTCGCGGCGCCTCAGCCAGAGGCGCTCACGGGCCGACGCGAACACAGAGCTCCCGACGAACCCATCTCGCGCCCGCGCATTCTCATCGCGGAAGACCACCACATCAATCGTCAAATGCTCGCCAGACAATTGGACGCCCTGGGCTGCCAGAGCGTCGCGGTGGTTGACGGCGCCGCGGCGCTGGAGGCCCTGGGGCAGGAACGCTACGATCTGCTCCTTACCGACTGGCAACTGCCCGTCCAGGACGGAGGCGAACTTGCAAAGACGTGGCGCGCACGGGAGCGGGCTCTAGGCGCATCGAGAAGGCTGCCTATCGTTATCTTGTCGGCGGCCCTCCAACCCGACCAGGAAGCATGGCGTCGCGCGGGCATTAACGCCTACCTGCGCAAACCCGTGCGACTTGACGTGTTGCGCGAGACACTGGCCCGCTTCATTCCGCAATGGATCCCCCCCCGCTGCGTGCAAATTCGAGAACGGCAGAAGTCGAACGGCATCGAGGCATCGACATGCAGTCCCTGTGCACGACATTCGGCACATTGCAGGCCGCCAGCCAGATGCTGACTGACTCCTCCGCGCTTCTACGCAGCGAACTCGAGACGCTGCGACAAGAACTATCCACCATCGTTTCGCACCACTGGGCACCCAGCCTTCACCGCATATTGGGCGCTCTCAGCACGCTGGGAGAGTGGGATTGCCTGGGTGAAGGCGAGCGCATTGAGCGGGCGATTGCCAACGGGAAGCTCGACGAATGGACGCCGGCGATTTTCGAGCTTCTTAACGACGTCGAAATCGCCATTGACGAGGCCGCGCATGCCGCAAAGCAACACTAGCCAGGGCGTTCACTCAGATATCTCTGAGCCGAAAACCCGAGTGTTGTCTCTATCCTGATCTTCCCATTGGCGCGGCCAATCCCGGCCTCGACCCTTATAGGAACTCACAGGAATGTCTCTCATGAAGCGCGGTCTAGTCGCATTCGCCGGCCTCGCGATACTTTCGGCGCCGGCCATCGCGAAGGAAAGCACTAGCGTAGCCATCGATAACTGGCTAGGTCCCAAAAGTCATGAGGCGTACCAAATATTGTTCAGGCGCCTGCAGGCTGCGGTGGTCAATCATGATGAGCAAGAGGTGGCTAACCTGGTTCAGTATCCCTTGAACGTCACGGTCGATGACCACATTCTGATACTGAAAAATCGTGGGGATTTCGTGGCGCACTATGAGAAAGTCATCTCTCCGAAGATCGTAGCAGCGGTGAAGACCCAGCGCTACGGCGCCTTGGCGGTGAGTCACCAAGGCGTGTTTTTCGATCATCACGAAATCGGCATTGGCCCTGTCTGCGAAGAGCATGGCTGCAGATTCTCCGTGCCGCGGGTGATCGACATCAATCCGTAGACAATCCCGGCAACAGCCCCCCCAGACAGCCGGCTCAGCGAGCCGCCTGTCTACGGGGAAAACTGAAGATCGACGACCATGGGTCCCGTTTCTGCTCCTCGCTTGCGCGCCTTTCTTTCGGCAATATTCCTGAGGTCCTGACGTTCTTCCCGTGAGAAACCATCACGCATCACGGAAAGCACACCAAATTTTGCGCTGGGGACACGAATATTCCAAGCCTCCAGCAAGCCTGAAAAACAGCCGCCGGGGCGCGCCGCTTCCGGCACGCACGTTGAGCTCTGATTCTTACTCGTACACCGCTTGCGACTCAGCGCGACCCCCGTACGCTCGTAAACCACGCCGGAGCGGATGTTCTTGCTCATGGCGCTACGCCGGATCGCCCCGGCGTTTCGAAGGCGACTCAACGCGCTATCAATTTCCGAGGGAGTCAGATCCGCCATTTGCAGGATTTCCTTGCGACTTAGCATCCGATTGCGTGCGAGTAAGTCAAGGACGATCTCGGCGCACTCTTCTGTGGAACGCCGAAGGGGAAGGGATGAGGTAGACATGATCAATGGAAAAACGAAGACGTCTGTTACGGCACGCGGTATTTTCCGGCAACTGATCCCCATGGCTGGTCAGATTTTTCTCAACCCCAGGCGGCGGAGCCGCTGCTAAATTTCTTCGTAGCGGCATTCCGTCAACGTCGTCGCGCTGCCATCCTCGCCTCAAGCGGTCGGGCACGCTCCTACCCACTCGATGTACTTCTGAAGAGATCACCAATGGCGGATAAAGTCATGCGTCCCGCGGTTGTGGGACTACTCCTCGTTGCGTGCGGATTCCCCGCGCTAGCCACCGCGAATATCGATCAGCGCATGGTGGACGATGCCATCAAGCACCGCCTGCAGGAAATTTATCAACACAGTGGGCCTAATGATTTTCATGCGTTCCAGCGCCCTCCCCGTCAGGCCGACTATGTTGACGACGCCGCCCCCGCGGTTGTATTGGAACCGCCGCTCAAGGCCGCTCGCCCCCCTTGTGGAAGCGCTCGCCGCTGCGGCGCTTCCGCCACGTCTTCGACATCACGTCACAGAGGAAATGGAACATGAAGGAAGACCCGCAATTCTTTTGGGCAGGTGGCGAGGCACGGACCAGCAGGGACAGAACGCTCTACTTCCGCTGTACACGATGCTCCTGGCTGGCTTATGACTTCGAGGTAAGGATAGGCCCCGACGCAAATCAGATCATCTGCAGCCGGTGCGCTGGGTATGAACCCATCTCTTTGGAGGAACGCTTCACCTCACGGCCAGGCAGCTTTCGCGCCCTTAACGATGATCTCGCATGAAGGGCCTCATGCCCCCGGAAGGCGAAATCACTAAGAAAAATCTCATGAACCATGGGCATTCCTCCCGCTATCCTGCCGCCCTAGACAATTCCAGGGCAGGAGCCTCCATGAAAGCCAAATTCATCAAGACAACAGCGAGCGTCATCATCTGCATGCTGGCGGCCCCCGCGGGCGCGACCGGTTGCGAAAAGATCACCGATGGCATGAACGCGATGATCGAAGCAGGACAAGTCAGGGACTTCTGCCTGAGCACCCCCAACGAGAGAGTTCAGGAAGTCGAAGCGGGCGCGAGCACTGAATGGAAGGTCGGCGTGGGCGCATGGCGCGATCGCATCATCGTCCTGCGGGGAACGGGCGAACACGCGGCACCGCTCAACGTGCTCCTGTACACGGATCGCGGTGAGCGATACGAACTGCACTTTTCAGATCGGGCCGTCCCTTCGTCGCCCGCGTCCTCTGTCGGCATCCCGCCATCCAAGACAGGAGCAACGAAGCCGTAACCTCCCAGTGGGGCTGCTGGTCCCTCCCCACCCCCGCTGGACTTACACCCTCAACATGAGGTTTTCCGGGCAGCCTTCAGTGCTGCTCTTTTTTTTTGGCTTCCTTCGCCAACCACGCTCCCGAAGGCGATCGTCAGCCCCCCGCCACGATGGTCGCGAAGCACTGAGCCAATCCCGCGGGCACTCCCAGGTTCTCCGCCCACTTCATTGCGAATGGGCTCTCCCAGGGTTCCGGCCGCCCGCCCCAGACTTGCCTGAACCGAGGCGCTCCTCCCACGGACTGGAAAAAGAATACGCCGTCTTCGTGACCCGGCATGCGCACAAAAGCCGCGCTCCACTCCTGCTCGCGCAGCAGCCGCTGGACTTCGACCTTGGAGGCCTGCACGCCACCACCGATGGCCGTCGCCACCAAAGGGGCATATCGCGCCCGCTCGTGCTTTCCTTTCACACTCAAGCCGTCGCATACGCCCGCATGGGCAGCGCCCACACCCAGCGTCACAACTGCTGCCAGGCTGATTCTCAACATGCATTGCTTCATCTGCGCTATGTCCTTTTTTAGGATTCAGCAATGAGCGTATGGCAAAAGCGAACGAAGTCATGGGGTGATCCACGCGGTCCGAGAAATGTCGGTGCCATCCTGTTAGCCATGTGAAATCTGCAAATTTCTTTTCCGGCGCACCTTCATCATGAGCGAGCAAGCCACCCGCCTCAGATTTTTCTGATGCATGCGTTGCGGGCGGCTTGCTAATTTTGAAGCATGGCAATCACGGTGGTTAGCGAACTGCCCCTGACAAGGCTCGGCAACCGCGTCACACCGGGCGATCCGCCGTATCTCGGTTCCCATACTGTTGACATATGCATATTGCTGGGCCAAACGCACACAGGAATTCTCGAAAGCTAATCAGCGGCGCGCTGGTCGCCCTCGCCTTTTTCCTGGGCGTCGTTCCATTCACCCGCAGCGATGGCTCTTTCGCGTCACCCAAGATGCCCGGCGAGATGCCCATACATCTTCAAGTGACCCTGTCCCCAGCAGCTCAAAGGGCCTTGGCCGAACAAGGGGAGGACGTCATGGTCTCCGCCGATTGGTACGGTTGGCCTACCCGGCAGGACACTGAATACGCCAACGAAATTGGTGCAATAGACCTGGGGCAGGCGGTCATCGAAATGCCGCGGTCACATCCGACAACGCGGATCTCGCCTCCTCCCTGGAAAGCATGGAAGTTGAAGATGCTGAAGAATGGGGTCTATGCGAACGTGAACGTCTACTCGACACGTCGGCACGGACCTGACAACCTCCTGGCCTGCGATTTCGCGGACGGCCTGCTAGGCGAACTGACTGGCCACGTCATCCCGGTGCATTGCTCCCTGATTCGCGAGAACCTGCCCACTCGACAGATCGCGCACTAGCTGGCCACGTCCTTGAAGCAACGGCGCGTCCGGGCGGATCCTCGTCATGACGCCAGGCCCATTGCCAGGGCGACCTAAAGGTTGGCCTCGCTCAGCAACCAATCCCGGAACGCGACCAACTTTGGCAAGCTTGCATATTCCGGACGATAGACCACGTAGTACGCGAGCGGTGAGGCCAAGGTGACCTCCGGAAAAAGCCGCACCAGCCTGCCCGCGGCCAGATCGTCCCTGGCCATCACGCTGCGGGCCAGTGCAATTCCATGGCCTTCCGCCGCAGCTTGCAATACCGCTGCTGAGTTGTTGATTTTCATACCCCGCAGGGCACCGACGCCGGACACACCGGCCTTTCGCAACCAGGTTTTCCATGTGGGAAACTCTGCGTGCCCATCCATCGAGAGATCGTGGATCAGCGTCTCTGTGGACAACGCGGCAGGCCGTTCAAATCCGCCTCGCTGGCGCAGCAGCCCGGGCGAACAGACGGGATAGATTTCCTCGTCCAACAGCTTCTGCGCCGACAAACGCGGCCACTGCCCGGTTCCGTAACGCACCCCGATATCGATATCCTGCGCGACGAAGTCCACCGGTTTCAGATTGGTGTCGAGTCGCACATCGGTATCGGGCCAGGCGCGTTGAAAGCCGTCAATTCTCGGCAGCAGCCACTTGGCGGCGAAAGCGGGACTCACAGCGACGGTCAGCACGCCGCTGGCGGATCCTTCCTTTAGTTTTTCGAGCCCAATGCTCATCCGGTCCAGACCCGCCCGGATGTCAGGCAATGCGCGTTGCGCCGCCTCGGTGAGGACAAGCCTCGCGCCTCCGCTGGGCCTGCGCCGAAACAACGGTATGCGCAGCCATGCTTCCAGCGTTCGGACCAGTTGACCAACGGCCGCGGGCGTCACATTCAATTCGGCCGCCGCGGCGGAAAAACTCTGGTGACGCGCACTGGCCTCGAACGCGCGGAGGGCATTTAGATGGACTGGCGACTTCATTTGGATAAAGTTTTTCTTTGTCGTCCAAGCACTTTATCTCATTTGTCGCGGCACGACGATAGGAGAAGAATTGGGTCTGGATCAAGCAATTGGCTTGGATTTTCCTCACCCGGCCCGGCTTTGGGCCATCAAAGAGAGCTCACATGAACACGCAATTCAATGGAAAGAAACTATTGGTCGTTGGCGGCACCAGCGGCATCGGCCTGGAAGCTGCCCGGAAGGTGATGTCGCTCGGTGGCAATGCCGTAATCGTCGGACAGCGCCCGGGCAAGGCCGAAGAGGCCCGTCGACTGCTCGCGCCCCTTGGCCCGGTCACCGCCGTTTCAGCCGATATGTCCACCCACGAAGGCCTGACCAGACTGCTCGCCCTCCTCGACGAGCAGCACTCGGACATCGACCTGCTGGTCAATGCCGCCGGGGTGTTCTCACCGAAGCCGTTCCTCGAACACACGTCCGCCGACTACGATCGATATATGGCGTTGAACAAAGCGTTCTACTTCATCACGCAGAAGGTGGCCGCAAACCTCGTCGCCGAGGGACGTCCCGGCGCCATCGTCAATATCGGCTCGATGTGGGCCAAGCAGGCGATTGCGGCCACGCCATCTTCCGCTTACTCAATGGCAAAGGCGGGCCTTCATTCGCTGACGCAGCATCTGGCGATGGAGCTGGCGCCCAAGAACATCCGCGTCAATGCGGTGTCGCCCGCGGTAGTGCAAACGCCGATCTATGAGGGCTTCATTCCGAAGGCGCAGGTCCACGACGCCCTGCAAGGCTTCAACAGCTTTCATCCTATCGGGCGCGTCGGCACGCCGGAAGATGTTGCCGAGGTGATTGCTTTCTTGCTGTCGGACCAGGCGGCCTGGGTTACCGGCGCCATCTGGGACGTGGATGGCGGCGTGATGGCCGGACGCAACTGACGCAACGCGGAAATGGCGCGGAGCGGACTCGCCAGCGCACGCCTCCCCCACGGGACAATGAAGAGGGCGATCGCTCAGATATTTCTCAGACCCTCAAGAGCGCCGCGGATATAAGGTTCTCGTCGCTTCCTCCTGGGGGTCTGGCACGTGAAGACCGCCCTCCCCGCCTGACTCGCATGCTCAGATAAATCTGAACGACGCGCTCCTACGCTCCGCCTAACATCCCGAGCAGGTTTCACGAAAACACGTCTGTGTGCCATCGGACGCGAAAGCGAAGGGCACTCGCTGGAGATTGCTTGAATGACACTCACTGTACTTGTCTCGATTTTGCTGCTGGGAATGTTTTGTTCCGCGCTCAAGTTTCGCCGTGTGAGCGCACTGGCTTACGTGGTCGTAGCCACCCTGTTTCTGATGCTGGGATGCGGTCCCATTCCCGCATGGCTCTTGGGGAGCCTGCAGTCCGCCTACGCCACCGCACGGCCGATCGAGTGGGGAAAACACAATGCAATCGTCCTGCTGGGAGCAGGCACGGAAAGGCTGACGGACACGGTCGAGCCAGGCGCCTTCTCATACGCGCGGATCGTCGCGGCGGTGGAACGCTACGACGATTGCAGGAAGACCGGTGAAAAGTGCGAAGTGATCGTGAGCGGCGGCGACGCGGCCCACACCGGCGCGCCGGAAGCTGCCGTCTATTCGAACGCTCTCCTGAAGCTTGGTGTTGCCGAAGCCGATATCGTGCTCGAATCGGAAAGCAGGAACACGTGGGAGAACGCCCGACTCACCAGCGAAGTCCTGCAGCGCTTCGGCGCCGACCGCGTGGTGCTGGTTTCGTCGGGAATCCATCTCAAACGCAGCATGCTGTACTTCGCTCACTTTGGCGTCCCCGCGACGCCTGTCCGCGCGGACTACCTGAACGCGCGCTGGTCTGTGCTTCCGCTCTCGTACAACTTTGCCGTCGCTGACTTCGCCTTGCAGGAATACGCCGGCATCGCCAGATATCACGCCTACAACGCGCTGGGACAGAATCCCGCGCCTGCGCGCACTGGCGGCTGATGGAACGAGAATCGCCTGGCACGGGCATAGCCAGGCCACCCTCCCCAAAACGCTCACTTCAGCGCGAGCCTCTGTTCGCCCTGATGAGCGGGGAAGAACTGCAACGGAGTCGCTCTTGAAGGTTATCTTCGAACTCATGATCATCGCCGTAGCCGCAGTGGTGGCGGTCAGCATTCTACGGCTCTATGGGATGGTCTAGTGGACCGCACCGCATCCACTTTCAATATCCAACCGCCTCAGCATGATTTTTCGCCCGCTTTCGTACAGTTGTTTTCTATGTGTTCTTTTGTCAGGGTGCACTTCGTTTTTGAGCCAGGGAACGGGCGCTGCGGCGGGCATCGCCGGGACCACGCTGGCCAACAAAGTCACGCGCAATGCGTCGGTCGCCACGGGCATCGGCCTGGGCGTGCAGAGCATCGCGCAGGCCGGGCTGCAATACTTGGAACGCGCCGTCCACGAAGAGGAACAGAACGCCATCGCCCAGGTCGCGGGCCCCTTGCATGTGGACGAGGTCGCCGACTGGCGGGTCCGGCACACGCTCCCCATTGAAGGCGACGAGCAGGGAAAGGTCGCCGTCAGCCGAATCGTCGGAGGGGATGGATTCAGTTGCAAAGAGATTGTGTTCTCAATCGCTCCGCCTCCGCTCGCCTCCTCTGCCCCCGAGGCAAGCAATAGCGCCAATGGCCAGCCGGCGCCTAGCGCGCCAAGCCAGTTCTACACCAGCATGATCTGCAACGATGGAAGCGCTTGGCGCTGGGCGGTCGCGGAGCCGGCTACACCTCGCTGGGGCGCGCTGCAATGAGCTTTTGCCGCGTCGCCGGGCCCCTCTCGCTATTGCTGCTCGTATCGGGCTGCGCCTCGCTCGGCGGCGCGGCTGGCGCCGTGGCGGGAATCGGCAGCGGCGCATTGACCGCCAATCCGGCCGTGGGCTACGCGGTGGGGGTGACGATACAGGCGGTCACTGACGCGACGGTGAAGGATGTGATGCGCGAATGGAAGAGCGATCAACAAGACACCATGGCGAGGCAGGCCGGCGAAATGAAGGTCGGCCAGATTCGACAGTGGGAAATCCGTCACACGATTCCCTATGGCAACGAACGCGGCGAAATGGGCGTCATCCGGGAAATGCCGACGCCGCTCGCGTCCTGCCGCGAGATCTTTTTCACGGTGACTCAAGACCAGAAAAACACGGGACCTTATCTTGCGACAATTTGCCGCCAGGGAGACCTGTGGAAGTGGGCGGCGGCGGAGCCCGCCGTCGCGCGTTGGAATGGCTTGCAGTAGCTTGGACCTTGTTCGATCAAGGGCACGGGGCATCTATCATCTCCCGGGCAGCGCCGCCTTGAGCGCCTGCAGCGTGGCCTCGTCCGCTCGGTCAACCTGGAAAATGATCGTCCCGTAGTACCAGTCCCGGCCGATTCCCTCGTCTACCCGCGACAGGTGATACCTGGTACGGATTGATCAGCTTTCTCGGCGAGGGCATCTCAAGCTGGCGCGAAGCCGCCGGAGCTCCTGCCAAAGAACGACAAGTGATTTACCGTCTTCCAATGGTTGCACAAGACGCTGGCCTACACATTGCTCGGGCTGGTTGCCCTGCACGTAGTAGGCGCGTTGAAGCATCGGTTCCTCGACCATGCGCTCCCTCTGAAAGATATGAACTCCTGGAAGCCCCCTTCCTGGCGCATCCCGAGTCGTTCGCACAGCCTTCGGGAACGAAGGTTGGTGTCTTCCATGTTGCAGCTTGGACGCGATGTACGCACCACCCGCGCCTTGTTCGCCCGCATCTTCGAGTATCCGGACACGCCGATCGAGATCAAGGAAAAGGTCGCCGCAGTAAAACTGGAGCATGAATATCAGTTTCGATATCCCCGCGGGTAGCGACGTCGCCATCGTCGGCGCGACCGGATCAGGCAAAAGCACTCTCGGCCACTTACTGGCTCGCCTGTACGACGTGGATGGCGGGTCGATCCGCTATGACGGGGTCGACGCCCGTGATCTCAGTTTCCAGTCGTTGTCGGAAATGCTCGGCGTGGTCTCGCAGGAGCCGTATCTCCTGAATGCCTCGGTGGCCGACAACCTGCGTTTCGCCGAGGCTGAGGCAACCGACGAGGAACGGGTGGCCGCAGCCAAGGTAGCGCAACTCGATACCGCAATACGCAGGCTGCCCCAGGGCTATGACACCATGGTGGGGGAACGCGGACACCGCTTCTCTGGCGGCGAGAAGCAGCGCCTGACGTTGGCCCGCACCATACCGCGTAATCCCCCAGTGCTGTTGCTCGATGAAGCCACAAGCTCGCTCGATCCGCGAACCTAGCGAGCGCTGACCCAAGCCTTGAACTTTTTGGGAACTATGGACAATAGCGGCCTTCAGCCGCGGGCGACACGCGACGATGGCGGGCAGGCATGCGATGCCGACCTCGCCCCCCATCCCGCCGCTCAAGGTCACTTCGATCGGGTCTCCTCTCTTATGGTAAAGGCCTGCAAACGATGATGTCCGGGGGGCCCGGCTGCGGTATAAACAAGGCCCTGTCGATTGCACACGGAGGAACGACTTGTCGAACGCACGCGGAGCGATTTCATTCTTCAACGCAACGGCTGGCGCCATCCGGCGCCATGGCCGCGCGATGCTGGCGGCCGCGCCGTGGTCGCTGGCGGTGTTCCTATTATCGCTGCCGTTCGCCATTCTGGCCGCGTCGCTGTACTGGCTTAAGGGCGGCCTGTTCCTGCTGTCCGCGCTGGTCAACCTGATTGCATTCTCGCGCATGACGTACGCCTGGCACCGGGTCATCGCGCGCGCGGACGATACGCGGATCGATGCCGGCGGCAGTACGGCGCAAGCCTGGCACCTGGTGATGCTGGGCCTGCAGGCGGTGGTCGTGGCGACGCTGGCGCGCGCCACCGGCGACCTGCCCTACGTGTTGTTCGCGCTGATGAACGGCCCGGACTCGGGCCTGTTCTTCGCGGCGCTGGTGCCCGTGGTGCTGGTGCTCTGGCTGCCGATCCTGTACGGCTTGGCGCTGCTGGCGCCCGCCCTGCCGCGCGCCGCCGTGACCGGCGCAACCGGCTTGCGCGGCGTGCGCGCCGCCATGCCCTACCCGCGCTGGCCGCTGATGCTGGCCCTGGGCATCCTGGTGAGCGCGGGCGGCCTGGCCCACAGCGCGCTGTACGAGTACCTGGGCTACGCCCTGGACGGCGGGCCGTATTGGATCGTGGCCTATCTGACGCTCTTCATCGTGATGACGTTCGTCGTGGGCGCCATGGTCTCGGTGGCCTACCGGGACGGCGCGCCGGCGCGTCCCGCGTCCGACAGCGACAGCGACAGCGACAGCATCAAGGATGCAGCGACCGCCCCTTGATCGCCTTGTCCACCGCCCTTTTCGGACCGTGCAGGGCGATGCCGACCAGGTCCAGGTCGTCGGCCGGCTGGGCGCGGAACACGGCGCGGTTGGCCTCGTAGTGGCCGGTGGCGAACATGGCATGGACGAACGGCGCCAGCGTCAGCTCGCGGTCGCGCGCGATCCGGTACGCCGCCTGCAGGCCGGCGCGGTCCCCCTCGAACACCGGGATAAGAAGAAGAAGTGATGGGGAGGCTGGCTGAGTGAGGTAAACGTCCGGCTCTCACCGCGCAAAGCCCTTGCCTGAGCGCCAAGATGGCCTCTACGCGGTGAGAGCCGGACGTTTACCATCAACCGCCATAGCATTGTGCGTAAGTAAAGTCGACCAGGCGCTTGTCCGAGGCATCCTGCGGCGTGGACGGCTCTACTTGGAAATGACCGAACATATCGTCGTTGCAGATCCTCACGTCCCTGCGCTGCGTGCCTTCCTGCAATACGCAGGAACCGCCAAAACTGTGATTACTTCCGGCGACGCCAACCGGCAGATCAATCAGCCGGCTACAACCGATGATTCGGCCGTTTTGCTTCTGCTGCCCCAGCGATTGGTTGAACGATTCCACACGGGAGTTGGGATCACGAATCGGCACAACATTGACGCATTCGCCACTGGCGGTTTGGTTGCCCGGCAGCTTGCAGTCCGAGTACACCTTGCCATTGGCAATATGTTTCTCATTACGCGCCAGCAGGGCGATGCGGCTTGTGTATGCTTGCCGCAGGCAGGCGCTGTCTTGACAAATGCCACGCGCGTATTTAATCCAGTTGCGCTGTTCTTCAGCCAACGCTTTCTTGCCATAGGCATCGGTTGCGGCTAGTGCTGCCTTATAGGCCCCTGCAATTTGCCATCCAGCGCGGAGGTCTCGGCATCGCTACAGATCAACTTTTCCGTCGTGCTCGCGGCCTTGTTGCAATCAAAACTGGCGGCTTGGGCGTAGGTCCCTAGCATTGCGAGGCCCAACGTAAAGAGAAGCTTCATCGCAGGTGTATACCGTGTCTTCAGTACGTCAGCGGGTGGGCGTCTTGAATGCGGCTGGGTCATGATCCTATCTTCTCAAGTTGTATGTCGATGATGTCTTTCGTACAGCACAACACATGCTAGCAAGTCGCTCTTCAGTGGATATATAACCTATTGAGCAAGGCACGGCCTGCCAATGAACGGGCTTTCAATCCACACGCCGCCTCAATCTACACTCGTCCACGTGCCAACTTCAGTGAACCGAATCTCAAGTCGAACGAAATTCGACACTCGCCGCCCCAAAGCAATGAGGAATTCGCGGCGTTGACGATGGCGTCCACGCGAAGCTTCGTGATATCCGATTGAATTGCGCGCAGGCTGGCGGGCATGTATTGGCTCCTTGGGCGTGAGAGAACTTCTTGCGCAGCCATCGGCCGGTCGACAAGGACGGCTAGCGGCCAACTGCCGACGCTCGGTTTCCCGCTTGAGCAGACATCCAGAAGACCGGTCCACCGCGAAACCCGCCGCACGGGCTATGAGTCCTCGCGGCCTAAGCGGACACTCACAAGCTCCGGCGGCAGGCTAGGCCGCCCTCCCGATTGGCGCAACCACTGACGGTTCATGCTGGCTGGCTGACTATTCAGCCAAGTTGTTCGCCCGACGCTGGTCGACATCAGCGCGAAATTTGGTGAAAATACTGTATTGCGTCGCGCTACACAATACAGCATAGTCGCTGCCATCGATTCACAGCCAACAGTTAGCGATTGGAAGCATATGGACACCAGCGAAGTCCGTCATCCTGGCGAACGCATCAAGGCGGAGGTTTTCCCGGCGAAGATGTCCGTGACTAAAGCCGCCGAGCTTATTGGCGTCGGACGTCCGGCACTTTCCAACCTGCTTAACGGGAAAGCGTCCCTCACTGCCGATATGGCGACTCGCATCGAGAAGGCATTCGGATTCCCCAGGAAAGATCTGCTCGAAATGCAGGCTCAGTACGACGCCTTCAAGGCTAAACAGAAGAGCGTTCCGACGAACGCGAAAGCGTATGTCCCCCGTTCCTGGCAATCAAAGCCAACGATATAGAGAGTTGGGCTTCGCACAACATCGTCGCTCGCAGCAGGTTCGCGGTATTCCTGAGGACCTTGGTTCATTCGACAGGGAGTGGACTCACGGAAGTCGACTTCCCGGGTAACGACGACTCCCAGCGTGCCGGCTGGGACGGTCGAATCGTGGCGAACGAGGGAACTGCTTGGGTGCCGGCTGGCCACTCGGGTTGGGAGTTTGGCACCAACGAGGATCCTAAGACGAAGGCGGACAAAGATTACAAGAAAAGCGTAGCTGCAACTGGTGCAAATGACAGGGCATCGATGGAATTCGTTTTCGTCACTCCTCGCAGATGGGCTGGCAAAAACGCTTGGGTTACTGAAAAGAAGAAAGAAGGTTCCTGGAAAGACGTCCGGGCCTATGACTCCAGCGACCTTGAGCAGTGGGTGGAGCAGTCTCTGCCCGGCCAAGCATGGTTTGCCAACGAGACAGGATCCCCGACGCAGAGTGTCCGCTCGCTCGACAAGTGCTGGACAGACTGGGCGAACGTGGCGACTCCACCGCTGCCCGGCTCGCTGTTCAGTTCGGCCATCGAGAACGCGAAGCGCAAGCTCGCTTCCCGCCTCGCGAAGGGGCCCAAAGGTCCAATCGTGGTCGCAGCGGACTCCACCGACGAAGCGCTGGCCTTTGTTGCCCAGTGCTTTGGCCCCGAAGGAAGTGCCGAACTGGAACCTTATCGGTACCAGATCCTGGTTTTCGATAAAGCTGGTGTCTTACCGAAACTTGCAGGCGGGACGAGGCCGTTCATTCCAGTAGTGCACTCGCGCGAAGTCGAACTTGAACTCGCGCCGTACGCTGAACAATTGCACTCCATCGTGGTGTATCCAAGGAACTCCGTCAACGCAGAGCCGGATATCGTTCTCGAACCCGTCAGTTTCGAAACATTCGATTCCGCGCTTAAAGGCATCGGCAAGAACCGGGACGAGATCAAGAGCCTAGCAAACGAGTCGGGACGCTCACTGACCGTCCTGCGCCGCCGGCTCGCGACCGTCGAGGCCGTACGAATGCCACTTTGGGCAACACAGCAACACGCCCCGGAGAACCTAATCGCCTTCATGCTGGTAGGTGCGTGGCACGTGCTCAACGAAACCGACATGGCAGGACTGTCCCTGCTGGCAGGCGACCGCGCGTACGAAGCACTGGAAAAGGACTTCCAACGCCTGATCCAACTGAACGACTCACCGCTCTGGTCCATCGGGACATATCGCGGGGTCATCTCGAAAATCGACCTACTCTACGCCATTGCTCGCTACGTGACCCGCGATGACCTGAAGCGGTATTTCGACGTCGCTCGGATGGTGCTGGGCGAGGATGATCCCTCTCTTGATCTTGCCGAAGACCAGCGATGGGCCGCGTCCATTCACGGAAAGACTCGGGAATTCTCTCCAGCGTTCCGGCAGGGCATTTCGGAAACGCTCGTACTCCTAGCCGTTCACGGCGTGGGCCTTTTCAAGGCACGCTTGGGGATAGACACGGAGGTCGAGGCGGCCCTGGTAGTGCGCGACCTACTTAGCGATCCTCTCACCACGCGCACCCTTGAAGCCAACGACCGCGACCTGCCCCTCTACGCTGAAGCGGCGCCGACCGAATTTCTCTCGATCATCGAACGCGACCTGAAGACGAGCAGTCCCGCCGTTTTCGGCCTCCTTCGTCCCGCTGGGTCCGGCATATTCGGCAGTCCCAGCCGCACTGGACTGCTCTGGGCGTTGGAAGGGCTCGCATGGAATCCGGAGACGCTTCCTCGTACGGTGATGATTCTCGCACGTCTCGCGCAGATAGAGATCAACGACAACTGGGTCAACAAACCGGCGCATTCGCTCGCAGCGATATTCCGATCGTGGATGCCCCAGACCGCAGCCAATAATGACGAGCGCCTGGCGCTGGTAAAAGTCCTGTTCAACAGGTTCCCGGATGTCGCCTGGACGCTTTGCGTCGCGCAATTCGGCAACCACCATCAAGTCGGGGACTACAGCCACAAGCCGACTTGGCGCCCGGACGGATACGGCCACGGTGAGCCGTTTCCGACGTGGGGGCCGATATTAGAGTTCGCGGGCAAAATGATAGAGCTAGCCTTATCGCAGCCACGCTACTCGGTGTCGATGCTGTCCGACCTAATCGACCGCCTCCACGACCTGGCGGATGCTGATCAGGATCGCATATGGGCGCTTATCGAGGCATGGGCGAAGACCGCAAGCGACAGCGACAAGATTGCGTTACGCGAGAAAATTCGAGTCTCGACGTTGTCCCGTCGCGCAACTCTGCGCGCGAGGAAAAGCAGCAAGCAATCCCGTGTAGCGGCTGCTGCAAAGCATATCCATGCCGCGCTTGAACCGAGCAATCTCCTCGACAAGCACGCGTGGCTCTTCAAGGGTACTTGGATCGAAGAGTCTGCCGACGAGCTCGAAGACCTAGAGAATATTGACTATGAAGAGCGCGAGGCGCGGATCCAGAAGCAGCGGGCTGATGCGCTGAAAGAAATCCACGGGCAGTATGGCGTCGCCGGCTTGCTCGATACGGCAATCCGTAGCGGAGCAGCGGGAATCATCGGCGCCCTTGTGGCCGAGCGAGTGCTGGACGACGAAGGGCTGCTCGCCCTCGTGACCCAAGCCTTCCAGAAAAGGAGCGAGAGCGAGTCTGCGGGCCGAGCGTCGGAATGGCTGATCCAAGGCGCTTTAGGCGTGATGCCCAACGACCAAAAACGCGAAGCATTCTTAAGTTCTGCCATTACAGCGATTGGTCCCGACAACGCGGCCCGCTTCCTAGCGCTCGCGCCCTTCGGCGAAGGCACTTGGTCGCTGGTCTCCTCATATGGAGAGGAGGTTGAAACGCGGTACTGGAAGGAGGTCGTTCCCGGCTGGATGCGAGACTCCCCTGCGGAGATCGCCAAGGCGGTCGACATGCTCATGAAGGCCAGGCGACCACGCGCAGCGTTTGCACTCGCGAAGTATCACCCCGAAAAGCTGCCGGTCCGCACGCTCTTCCAACTTCTCACGGTCATGGCACAGGACGGCGACGACAAGGCGGGCGAATACCTGCTTGAACACTACCACGTCGAAAGGGCCTTCGAATGCATCAACAAGACTTCCGAACTGTCACTCGAACAGAAGGCCAGCCTTGAATTCGCGTATCTAGAAGTGCTTGACCGCGGATGGGACCGGCGTGCCAAGTCCGCAATTCCGAACCTCGAGCGCTACATCGAGGATCACCCTGAAGTACTGGTCCAAGCCCTCGTATGGACGTACGAACGCAGTGACCGAGCGGAGGACCCTCCTGAATTCAGAGTTGAAGCGGAAAAAGCCAGATCAATAGCTGAACGGGGATACAAGCTCATACAAGCAATGAAAAGAATCCCTGGAAGCGACGAACAAGGGAGCATTGATGCTGAGCGCCTGGCAAAGTGGACCGAAACCGTGCGCAAGTCCTGCGCGGAGCTGTCGCGCATCGGAATCGCTGACGTCGTAATTGGAAAACTGCTTGCCTCGGCGCAGACCGGCAGGGACGGCGCCTGGCCTTGTGAGGCGGTGAGAACCGTGATGGAAGATATCCAGTCCGAGGATATGATGCGCGGAGCACATACCGGCGTGTACAACTCACGAGGGGTTCATACTCGAGGGCCCGGCGGGGACCAGGAACGCCAACTGGCCGACAAATACAGAAAGTGGGCCCAGCAGCTCCGGATGTCATCGCCGTACGTAGCTTCCGAACTGCTTATGAAGCTGACAGATACCTACGAGCGGGAAGCTGCTCGGGAGGATACTGAAGCGAGAATCAACCAGAGGTTACGCTAGCTGACTGCAGGGTGCGGGTTGAGCGCCACGAAGAAGGGATCGCCTAACCGAAACTCGCAAGACTTCATGATCAAAACCAGCACGATGCACTCGATGAGATCAATGCAGACCGGCGCGGTAGCTCAATGCGACCGTAATCCACACCCTTCCATTACACGGGTTAGAGCGACAGCTGAGGAGAGGCCCTGTCCGCGACCTTTGTGCTCGGACGGCTGCTCCACTTAAACACCAGCCAATGGAGCACGAGAGATTGATCCGGCAGCTTTGGGTGGGAAGCGGTCGGACGTCTCGAGGTACTTTCCGCCAACGCTACGGCCACCTTCAGCGAACCAAATCTCAAGTTAGACGAAATTCGGCAGCTCAACCCTGATTACCCGGAGGCGCCGTGCGCGACATCCAAATCCGCAAGCTAAGTCTCAAGTCCGTGTTCAAGCTCATCGCCATAGGGCAGTACCTCGCTTGGATCCCGTTCGCGATCCTGTGCGCCATCGGCACTTTCTTCGGCTTGGGCTCGATCCAATGGAACGGCCGCGTCCTGGAGGGCCTTGATGCGCTATTGATTAGCCCGGTAATCGGCTTCATCATCGCCACCGGCGTCACGCTGGTCGTAGGCACGAGCACCGCCGTGGGGCTGTGGCTGTGGTCCAAGCTGCGCCCGCTCAACCTGCGTTTCAAGGACGTCGATCCAGCCACATGAACCGCATCTCGGGTCCGCTGGCGCACTGCGTCCGCCTGCCCTCAAAGCCCGCGCCTTGTTATTTTTCAAGTTGAGTGACCAACTTTCCAAGTTCGTTGAACCTCGACACCCATCTTGCGGCAAACCTTGGATACGGCCGTTCCCAGTTCGGACTGCTTCAGCGCAAAGGCGATTTGCTCTTCGGTGTATTTCGATCTCTTCACGGCATGGCTCCTATTCCATATGGTGAAATCATGCCGGATTTCTCTAATTTAGGCCGGTGCTAAAAACTGGGTTAGGGCCGCCTTGCCATGATCTGCAAGAGTGGAGGCTAGTATTGCCTAGCTACCAACTTGAATGGACTTTTCGGCCAAAAATCCAAGTTGAGTGAACTTTCTGAGCAAAAAGCCAACTTGAATGAACAGTAGAACCGTCATGGTAGGGACGTTGATCCAGAGTCTGCAGCACGTCAAACTTTGAAGCTCATCGACCAAATCGAGCTGTGACCCGCATGGACAGGGCTTCGACACATTTGTCAGTTTTCAACTTGAGAGAAAAAAATTTCAAATTGAGTGAACTTCTACAGCAGACTCTCGCCCCCGGACCCTTCAGCGCAATCCGCAAAAAAAGGGACACACCACAAGACGCATTGTCGCCCGCCCCATATGTAACAGCCACCGCTCTCCCCCTTGAACCCCACCACATCATCCCTATAATTAGCACTCGACTCCGGTGAGTGCTAACAATCCTCCCGGGCCCAACCGATCATTCACTTTCTTCTCTAGTAACAGGAGTTCCTCATGGCCTTGCGTCCCCTGGGCGATCGCGTGATCGTCAAACGCCTCGAAAACGAGCGCAAGACTGCGTCGGGCATCGTCATCCCCGACAGCGCCGCTGAAAAGCCCGACCAGGGTGAAGTCGTGGCCGTCGGCCCCGGCAAGAAGACCGAAGACGGCAAGATCCTGCCGGTCGACCTGAAGGCTGGCGACAAGGTTCTGTTCGGCAAGTACGCCGGCCAGTCGGTCAAGGTTGACGGCGAAGAGCTGCTCGTCATCCGCGAGGACGAAATCCTCGCCGTGGTCCAGTAAACCCTGCCTCAAAACGAATTTTCGAAGGAAGCTAACAAATGGCTGCCAAGCAAGTACTGTTCGGTGACGACGCCCGCGTGCGCATCGTCCGTGGCGTGAATGTCCTCGCCAACGCCGTCAAGACCACCCTGGGCCCCAAGGGTCGCAACGTCGTGCTGGAGCGCTCGTTCGGCGCCCCGACCGTGACCAAGGACGGCGTCTCCGTCGCCAAGGAAATCGAACTGAAGGACAAGTTCGAGAACATCGGCGCCCAGTTGGTCAAGGACGTCGCCTCCAAGACCTCCGACAACGCCGGTGACGGCACCACCACCGCCACCGTGCTGGCCCAGGCCATCGTTCAGGAAGGCCTGAAGTACGTTGCCGCCGGTTTCAACCCGATCGACCTGAAGCGCGGCATCGACAAGGCTGTCGCCGCCGCCGTCGCCGAACTGAAAAAGCAATCCAAGCCGGTCACGACCAGCAAGGAAATCGCCCAGGTCGGCTCGATCTCGGCCAACAGCGACTCCTCGATCGGCCAGATCATCGCTGACGCGATGGACAAGGTCGGCAAGGAAGGCGTCATCACCGTCGAAGACGGCAAGTCGCTGGAAAACGAGCTGGACGTCGTCGAAGGCATGCAATTCGACCGCGGCTACCTGTCGCCCTACTTCATCAACAGCCCGGAAAAGCAAGTCGCCGCGCTGGAAGACCCGTTCGTCCTGATCTTCGACAAGAAGATCAGCAACATCCGTGACCTGCTGCCGGTGCTGGAACAAGTCGCCAAGTCGAGCCGTCCGCTGCTGATCATCGCCGAAGACGTCGAGGGCGAAGCCCTGGCGACCCTGGTGGTCAACAACATCCGTGGCATCCTGAAGACCACCGCCGTCAAGGCGCCTGGCTTCGGCGACCGCCGCAAGGCCATGCTGGAAGACATCGCCATCCTGACGGGCGGCACGGTGATCTCCGAAGAAACCGGCATGTCGCTGGAAAAGGCCACCCTGGCTGAGCTGGGTCAAGCCAAGCGCATCGAAGTGGGCAAGGAAAACACCACGATCATCGACGGCGCTGGCGACAGCAAGTCGATCGAGGCGCGCGTCAAGCAGATCCGCATCCAGATCGAAGAAGCCACGTCCGACTACGACCGTGAAAAGCTGCAAGAACGCGTGGCCAAGCTGGCCGGCGGCGTTGCCGTGATTCGCGTTGGCGCTGCCACCGAAGTCGAAATGAAGGAAAAGAAGGCTCGCGTCGAAGACGCCCTGCACGCCACGCGCGCTGCGGTGGAAGAAGGCGTTGTGGCCGGCGGCGGCGTGGCTCTGCTGCGCGCCAAGCAAGCCATCACCGACCTGAAGGGCGACACGCCTGACCAGAACGCCGGCATCAAGCTGATCCTGCGTGCCGTCGAAGAACCCCTGCGCACCATCGTCACCAACGCCGGCGAAGAAGCCAGCGTGGTGGTCAACACCGTGCTGCAAGGCAAGGGCAACTACGGCTACAACGCCGCGACCGGCGAGTACACCGACCTGGTCGAGCAAGGCGTGCTGGATCCCACCAAGGTGACCCGCACCGCCCTGCAGAACGCCGCCTCCGTCGCCAGCCTGCTGCTGACCGCCGAAGCCGCCGTTGTGGAACTGGCCGAAGACAAGCCCGCTGCCCCGGCCATGCCCGGCGGCATGGGCGGCATGGGCGGCATGGACTTCTAAGTCCCGCTTCCCTTGCATGGCCTCCCCGGCTTCGGCCGGGGAATGCAGTACCCCGAAAGACCCCCGGACCTTCGCCCCGGGGGTTTTTCTTTTTTGGGCCGCCGTCAGCCGCAGAGGTAATCGGTCAGGCGCGCCAGCATGGCGTCGCAGGCCTCGATCTGCGAAATCTCGACGTATTCATCGGCCTTGTGGGCCACTTCGATACTGCCGGGGCCGCACACCAACACCGACGTGCGCGCCCACAATTGGCCAAACAGCCCGCCCTCGGTGCCGAAGGCGACCTTGGTGCATGGCGTGCCCGGCGGCAGCATCGAGGCCAGCAGGCGCACCGCGGGTGAATCCGGCGGCACAGACAGGCCCGGATAGGCGTTGCCCGGCACGATATCGGGCAGCGCGGCGTCGGCCAGGGGCTGCGCCTCGCGCATCCGCGCCCAGGTCCGTTCCAGCACGCGCGCCAGGATGCGCTGCGGCTCGTCCTGGGCCACATTGCGGATCTCGAAGTCCACCTCGCAATCGGCCGGCACGATATTCAACGCCGTCCCGCCCCGGATGGTGCCCGCATGCACGGTCGAGTAGGCAATCGCGTAGCCCTCCTCGCGCGGGCCCTGCTCGGCCAGCTCGCGCTGCACGTCGCGCAGCGCGCCCACCAGGTCGGTGGCGGTATGGATGGCATTGACGAAGCGCGGCGCCAGGCCGGAATGGCCCGCCTGCCCGCAGCAATGCGCGCGATAGGCCGCCTTGCCCTTGTGACCGGTCCCGATCTGCATCAGCGTGGGTTCACCCACCACGCACAACAGTGGCTGCGGCTCCAGGCCCTCCAGCTCGCGCAGCAGGTGCCGCACGCCGACACAGCCGATCTCCTCGTCGAACGACAGCGCCAGCGACAACGGACGCTTCAACGGGCGTCGCGCGGCGCGCGCCATGGCCATCACCGCGCAGGCCACGAAACCTTTCATGTCGGCGGCGCCGCGGCCGTACAGCCGGCCGTCGCGCTCGCTCGCTTCGAAAGGCGGCGTGGTCCAGGGCTGGCCCTCGACCGGCACCACGTCGGTATGGCCTGACAACAGGATCCCGGGCACATCGCTCGGGCCGACGCTGGCATACAGATTGCAGCGCGTCGCATCCCGCGGATCCGGCACCCGCATCGAGGCGATGCCGGCTTGCTCCAGCACCTCCTGCACGCGGTCCATCAGGCTCGCATTGGAAGTCAGCGTGACGGAAGGAAACGCGATCAATTCGCGCAGCAGGGCCAGACTGTCGGGCGGGAGAAGACGACTCATGGGGCACTCAGGAAGAAGGCGGGGCGTCGGCCGGGCCGGAGATATAGGGATCGAAGAAGCTGGCCGCGCTCATGCCCGGAATGTATTGATCGGAAATGTAGGCGCGGCAACGTTGCATGAAGGCCTGCGTCAACCGCGACGGCTTCATCGGCCGATAGGTGGCCAGCCCCAGCAGCATCGGCCGGTGCTCGCCCGCCAGCCGCAGCCGGACCAGGCGCTTGCCGTCGAGCGACTGGCTCGACTTGGGGCGCACATTGAACAGCGCGTAGCCGATGCCGTTGGCAACCATCGAGCGCACCACGTCCTCGGATCGGGAACGCGCCACGATGTTCGGCTCCAGGCCGGCCTTGGCGAACAGCGACAGGAAGTATTCGCGGCTCATGGGCAGGTCCAGCAACACCATCGGCAGTTGGGCCAGTTCGTCCAGCGTCACGGCAATCTGCTGCGCCAGCGGATGCAGTTCGCTCACCAGCACGTGCGGCGGCATGTGCGCCAGCGTCTCGAAGTGGATCTCGTCGCCCAGTTGCAGGTCGTAGGTGATGGCCAGATCGATTTCCAGCAGATGCAAGCGGTTGATGAGCTCCTGCTGGTCGCCCTCGGCCATGTGCAGTTCGACCTTCTCGAATGCGCGCGAGAAGCCGAAGATGACCTCGGGCGCGATCATGGGGGCCAGCGGCTGGAAGCAGCCCACGCGCAGCACGCCCTGGATGGTGTCATTGGAATTGGAGGCGATCTCGTACAGTCTGGAAGCGCGTTCGAGAAGGTCTTCGCATTCCTGCATGACCTGCGTGCCCAGCGGCGTGAGCGCCAACCCTTTGGAGGGATGCCGCACGAACAACTGCACCCCCAGTTCCGCCTCGATGTGGGCGATGGCAGCCGAGATCGAGGGCGGCGAGATATGGATCTGCGCGGAGGCGGCGGCGATGCTCCCGTGCTTGGCGGTCGCCACGAAGTACTCCATCTGCCGGAGGGAAATGCGATTGAGCATGGTGCGGTGGGGAAGCGGATTCAGAAAACCGGCCAGGGCGGGCGGGTGCTCGCAAAGTATCCCCTCAGCCGCCGACCCCGGGCAAGGATTTCCTCCATCGCCGCCATCGTCCCGTTCAGAGGTCTCCCGGCACGCCGAAGCTCGGCGCATCGCGCGGATCGCGGGCGCGGGTCAGATAGGCGGGAATCTGTGGCTCATAGACTTTCCAGACCGCATACAGGGCCTCGACCGGCCTCTCCTCCACCCAGTCCAGGCGCAGATCCACCATCGGCCAGTCCAGGTCCTGGCACACCAGCAGGCCGGCCGAATGCACTGGCCCAGCCTCTCCGCCGGCGGCCTGTCCGGCCAGCAGGGCCTGCATCAAGCGTTCGGCGAGCACGCCCTCGGCCTGTTCGAAGGCCGCCAACATGACGCCCGGCACCCCGGGCGAAGCCAGCATGTTGCCGGCGCACGCGGCATGCTCGCCCGTCACGGCGGCCAGCGTGCCCAGCGCGCTGGCGCCCGTGAAAATGGCGGGTGGATGGCTGGCGTCGATCGCCATCAACTGGCGATAGTCGATGAACGGGCGCTGCCGCAGTTGCTCCAATGCCTGTGCCGGCGTCTGCCCGGCCGCCATCAGGTCCAGGGCCATGGGCCCGAGCGCCGGATCGGTGATGTTCTGGCTGACGGCCGCGCCGACCCCCGCGCGCACGCGCACACAGCGCGACGCGACGGCGGGCGAGGACGACGATACGGCGGCGCCGAACTGGCCGGATGCCGGACAACGGGCAATGATCGAGAAGGTCATGGTCGGGCCTCCGGGCTCGGTCAGTCGGGGATCACCGCGGTGGCATCGATCTCGACCAGCCACTCGGGCCGGGCCAGCGCCGACACCACGATGCCGGTCGACACCGGAAACACGCCCTTGAGCCAGCGGCCCACCACCCGGTAGACGGCCTCGCGATAGCGCGGATCGATGATGTAGATGGTGATCTTGCAGATGTCCTCGAGTTCGCCCCCCGCTTCCTTGAGCAGCATGGCGATATTGGCCATGGCCTGTTCAGCCTGGCCGGCGGCGTCGCCAATGCACACGCTCTCCGAGGTCTCCAGGTTCTGGCCGATCTGCCCGCGCAGGAACACGGTGCTGCCGCGGGCGACCACTGCCTGGCAAAGATCATTGTCCAGGTTCTGTTCCGGATAGGTCGCCTTGGTGTTGAAGGTGCGGATGCGCTTGTGTTTCATGGCTTCTCGAAAAAATGGGGTCAGCGCATGGCGCCGGGCGAAGGCCGCTCCCGCGGGAACGACAGGGATGCCCATCTTCGGACCCGGCGCCGGACCGCGCCTATTTGTTTTTTCCGGGGGCCGGTCTCGGAAATTCCGACCCGGACCATGACCCGGGCCGGGCCATCCGGGTTTACGCGGCGCCTCAGGAATTGCGAGCCAGGCCTAAGGAAAAGGCGACTTGGCCGCTGCCGCACGGCTCTCCCATCATCTGGATTCCGGTCGGCGGCGTTCGGCGGGCACAAAACATTCAAGGGGTTTGCAATGATTCGACAACTTACGGCAGTCGGTCTCTTTTCCACCGTCCTGCTGGCCAACGTGGCCTGGGCCGAGGACGCGCTCGTGGTCAGCACCTGGGGCGGCAGCTTCCGCGACCTGATCGACGAGAACATCGGCAAGGAATTCACGCGCCAGACGGGCGTACCGGTCAAGTACGTCACCGGCGGCACCATCGACCGGCTGAACAAGGCCAAGCTGGCCAAGACGCCCGAAAGCGACATCACCTTCACCACCTCGCACATCGGCTGGCTGTACGTCGACGGCGGCCTGTTCGAAAAGCTCGACACCGCCAAGCTGCCGAACTACGCCAACCTGGTGGATCGCGCCAAGGTCAGCCCCTACCACGTGGGCAGTTGGGCGTACGTCTACACGATCGGCTACCGGCCCGACCTGGTCCCCAAGGACATCAAGTTCGATAGCTGGAACGATCTGTGGAATCCCGCCCTCAAGGGCAAGCTGTCGGCCCCCGATTTCGACCCCAGCCACATCATCACCGTGGCCGCCCTGCTATCGGGCGGCGATGCCTCGTCGTGGGAAAAAGGCACGGACAAGCTCAAGGCCCTCAAGCCCAATTTCAAGGCGTTCTACACCAACGACGCCAACAGCCAGCAGTTGATGACCACGGGTGAAACGCCGGTGCAGATCCTGCTGTCGATGAACGCCTACTACATGATCGGCCAGGGCGTGCCGATCAAGGTCGCGATGCCCAAGGAAGGCGCCGTGCTCGGCATCGATACCATGGGCATCATGAAAGGCAGCGCCAAGACCGACCTGGCCTACAAATTCATGAACATCGCGCTCTCGCCCGAGGTTCAATCCAAGATCGTGGCCTACAAGAAGGCCAGCCCGGTCGTCACCAATGCCAAGGTCTCGGCCGAGGATGCCGCGTTGCCCGGCGTGTTCACCACCAAGGAGCAATGGGACAAGCAGGCCATCGTCATCGACGACAAGCTGCGCGCCGAGAAGACCGCGACCTGGCGCAAGTGGTTCACCGAGAACCTCATGAATTGACGGCCGCGGCGCCGCCGCGCGCCACGCCCGCGTCCCGGCCGCCACCCCGGCCGGGACGTGAACCTTTTCCGCAAGCAACCTCAAACGGAAGTCATACGATCCATGAACACGCGCTCCGGCCTGAGAGGATGGCTGATATCGCCGGCGGGCCTCATCGCATTGTGCATCGTCGTGGCGATGGCCGCCGTGCTGCAATTCAGCGTGCGCGCCTTCATCCCCGGTTCGATGGAAGTCGGCGGCTTGACGCTGGCCAACTTCTCGGGGCTGGGCAAGTCGATCTACCTGTCGGCGTTCATCAACACCCTGCTGCTCAGCATCGAGACCACCGTGTGCTCGCTGCTGGTGGCGTACCCGCTGGCCTACGCGTTGGTGCGCGTACGCAACCGGCTGCTGAAATCCTGCATCCTGATCATCTCGATCACGCCGCTGTTCCTGGGCGAGATCGTCCGCACCTATTCGTGGATCATCGTGCTGGGCAACAACGGCTTCCTCAACACGCTGCTGCGCCAGCTCGGCCTGATCGAGCAGCCGCTGAACCTGATGTTCACGCACCTGGGCGTATTGATCGCGCTGGTGCACGTGACGATACCGGTGGTGGTGCTGATGCTGGCCACCGCCATCTCGCACATCGACCGCGACTATGAAAAAGCGGCCCAAAGTCTGGGCGCGGGGCCGGTGCGCACCTTTCTCACAGTGACGCTGCCCCTGTCCATGCCGGGCATCATCGCCAGCATCACGACCGCCTTCGCCTGGACCTTCAGCGCGTTCGCCACGCCGCAGATGATCGGCGGCGGCCGCGTGCCCACCGTTTCCACCCTGGTGTACCAACTGGGGTTCTCCTCGATGAACTTCCCGCTGGCGGCCAGCCTGAGCATCAGCGGCCTGGCCCTGACGGTCGCGGCGCTGCTGCTGCTCGGCCGCGCCACCAAGCGCCTCAAGGCAATCGGAGCCCACTGACATGGCTTTCAAACCCCCTTTGCCGCTGCGCCTGGGCGCGCCGCTGCTCATCTGCGTGATCCTGGCGTTCGTGCTGCTGCCTGTGTTCGTGGTCACGCTGGCGTCGTTCAACGACAAGGCGCTGTTGACCTTTCCGCCGCAAAGCTGGTCGCTGCGCTGGTACACGCGGGTGTTCACGTATCCCGATTTCCAACAGGGATTTCGCGCCAGCCTGATCGTGATGGCCTGGACCTCGACCCTGGCCCTGTTCATCGGCACCGCGTTGGCCATCGCGGTCAAGCGCATGGGGTTCCCCGGCAAGGAGCTGCTGCAGGCGATCCTGCTCTCGCCGCTGGTGATTCCGCATTTCACGCTGGGACTCGGTTTGCTGATTCTGGCCGCCCAGCTCGACGTGAATCGCGGTTATGCCCTGGTGATCCTATGCCACGTGATGCTGGTGCTGCCCTTCGTCATGCGCAGCGTCTACGTCTCGATGGAGAACATCGATGAACGGCTGGAACAGGCCGCCGCCAGTCTGGGGGCTTCGCCGTTGAAAGTCATGGCCACGGTGACCATCCCCCTGCTGGCGCCCGGCCTGTTCGGCGGCTGGCTGTTTGCCGCCATCATGTCATTCAGCGAATTCACCGCATCGTTGTTCGTGACGACGCAGGCCACGCAGACGCTGCCCGTGTCCATGTACAACTATGTGCGCGAATTCGCCGACCCCACGCTGGCCGCGCTGTCGGTGGTCTACATCGCGGTGACGGCGGGCCTGCTGGCCTTCGCCAACTATTTCCTGGGACTGGGGCGCATCCTCAATATCGAGGACACGCGCTGACCCCGGCCGTGGAAAAAAAGCGCGGGATGGGATTCCCGCGCTTTCTCTTGCCTTGCCGCGATAGCCGTCAATAACCGCGTCCCGCATCAACCTGCCGCAGCGGCGCCTGGCCGCCAGACACCCGCAGGATGTTGTCGGCGATCTGCGCCGCCGCCGAGGCCGGAATGGCGACCGACGCCAGGTGCGGCGTGATCAGCACATTGTCCATCCGCCACAGCGGGTCGTCCGCTGGCAGCGGTTCCCGTTCAAAGACATCCAGCGTGGCCGCGCCAAGATGTCCGCTTTGCAGCAGGTCGGTCATGGCGGCCTGGTCGACCAGCGCCCCGCGCGCCACGTTGACCAGGGCCGCGCCACGCGGCAGGCGCATCAGCCGCTGGCGGTCGAGCAGGCCGCGCGTCTGCGTGGTGAGCGGCAGCATGACCACCAGGATATCGGCCTGCGCGATGACCGCGTCGAGCGTCTCCAAGCCGGCGTGGCACTGCACACCTTCGATATCGCGCGGGCTGCGCGACCAGCCCAGCACCGTCAGGCCCTGGCGCTGCAATTCGCGGGCCGCATAGGCGCCCAGTTCACCCAGGCCGAGCACCGCGACGCGGGTGTCGGCCGGCGCGCGCGGATGGCGGTAGGCCCACTGTCCCCGGCGCTGCGCCTGCTCGAACCAGGGAATATCGCGGGCGTGGCGCAGCGTGGCGAACAGCACATAGCCCGCCATCATGCGCGCCATCTCCGGATCGGTGATGCGCGTGACCGGAACACCAGCAGGCAGGTCGTCACGTCCGACCAGCGAATCCACGCCTGCGCCCAGGTTGATGATCAGGCGCAGATTGGGCATGCGGGCGAAGAATCCGGCCGGCGGCTTCCACGCAAGTGCATAGTGGATGCCGGCCGGATCCCCCACCTCGCTGGAATGCAGGATGCGCAAGGCCGGCAGGCGGGCCTGCAACGCCCGGCGCCAGGTGGCGAAATCGTCGAACTCGCTGTAGAACACCAGCGCGCCGGAGGGCGTCACGTCATCTTCGCACATGGCCATGCCCTCATTGCGCGCGCGCGATCAGCCGTGCCATGGCCTCGATGGCCAGCTCGTAGCCATCGCCGCCCAGGCCCGCGATGACGCCGTCGGCCGCCTTGGACACATACGAATGGTGGCGGAAGGACTCGCGCCGCCAGATGTTGCTCATGTGCACCTCGATGATGCGGCCCGGAAACGCCAGTAGCGCGTCCAGGATCGGCACCGAGGAATAGGTCAGGCCGGCGGCATTGATGATCAGCCCGGGCGCCTGGCCGCGCGCTTCCTGGATCCAGTCGACCAGTTGGCCTTCGTGGTTGGATTGCAGGAAACGCAGACCAAGGCCCAGGCTGGCAGCCTTGCTCTCGCAACGCTCGCGCAGCACCGGGAAGCTGTCGCTGCCGTAGGTCTTGTTGGCGTCCAACCCATACAGATTGGCGTTGGGGCCGTTCAGGAACCAGAGGGTCGAGTCCGGCGCGAAGCCGGCATTGGCGGGGGAAGACGTCATGGCGCGTTGCCTCAAATGTCGTGGGGAAGCGTGGCCTGCATCGCGGGCAGGGCGGAAAACGCCTCTTCCCAGCGTGCGGCGGCGGTATGGCGGGCGCGCCAGTCCAACTCTGGAAAACGGAAGTCCAGATAGCCGAGGGCGCAGCCCAGGGTGACTTCGCCGATGGTGGGCGCGCGGGTGGCCAGCATCGGCGCGCATTGCTCTATCGCGTCCAGACAGGCCGCCACCTTGACCAATTGCGCCTCGCGCCAGGCGGGCCATTGGAATTCTGCTGGCCGTGCCGTGTGTTCGTAGCGCGCCAGCAGGGCGGCGTCGAGCAGGCCATCGCCCAACGCCTGGCGGGTCAAGGCCTGCCAGCGGCGTGCGCCAGCCGCGGGAAACAGGTCGGCGCTGGCGCCCAGGTCGGCCAGGTACTCGCAGATGACGCGGCTGTCGTACAGGGCGGTGCCGTCCTCCAGGATCAGCGTCGGGACCTTGGCCAGCGGGTTGTGCGCGGCGATACGGTCGTCGCGGCGCACGGGATGCGCCGCGCTTTCGAGCCATTGGATCCGGCCGGCCAGCCCCGCCAGGTGGGCGCAGGCCATGACCTTGCGCACATAGGGGGAGGTCGGGGCGTAGAGCAGTTTCAACATGGTCGGGAGCCTTATCGGAAGTCGCGGAACAATCGGACGGGCGGCGGGCCTCAAGGACGCAGCACCACTTTGCCGAACACCTCGCCGCTTTCGAGCAGGCGGTGCGCGGTCGCGGCCTCGGCCAGCGGCAGGCGGGCACAGACGCGTGGCGCCACGCGGCCATCGGCCACCAGCGGCAGTACGTGGCGAGTGATGGCCTGGGCCATGCGCGTCTTTTCCGTCGCGCTCTGCGGCCGCAGCGTCGAGGAGTGCAGGCTCAACTGCTTCTGCATCAACGCCAGCAGGTCCAGCGTGACCGTGGATCCCTGCAGGAACGACAGGCTGAGATGACGGCCACCGAACGCGAGCGCCTGCAGGTTGCGCGCGACATAGTCGCCGCCGACCACGTCCAGCACCACGTCAACGCCACGCCCCTGGGTCAGGTCGCGACAGGTGGCCACGAAGTCCGTATCGCGATAGCACACCGCTTCGACCGCCCCCATCTCGCGCAGGGCAGGCAGGCGCTCGGCGCGGCCAGCGGTGGCGATGACCCGGGCCCCCGCCGCATGCGCCATGCGGATCCCCAGCGTGCCGATGCCGCCGGCCGCGCCGTGGATCAGCACGGTCTCGCCCATGCGCAGGCGGCCAAGCTCGAACAGGTTGTGCCAGAGGGTGAACAGGCCTTCGGGCAAGGCGGCGGCGGCGTCATCATCGACAGCGTCAGGCACCGGCAACGAATGATCCAGACGCGCCACGCACCACGGCGCATAACCGCCTCCCGGCAGCAGGCTCATGAGGCGTCGCCCGCGCAGCGCCTCGGGCACGCCCGCGCCGCAGGCCGCCACCTCGCCGCACACTTCCAGGCCGAGCACGTCGGTCACTCCTTCGGCCGGGCGCGCCAGCCCCTGGCGTTGCATGATGTCGGGCCGGTTGACGCCGGCGGCACGCACGCGCAACAGCACTTCACCCGGTCCGGGCGTCGGCACGGGCCGGGTGGCGAACATCAGGACATCGGCATCGCCCGGTTCGCGCGCGACGATGGCGCGCATGGCGGAAGGCGGCATCGACATGGCGATCACGACGCGTCGAAGACGCTGACGCCCTGCCCCGGCAAGGCCAGGCCGGTCACCGCGCCCACCGGCCACTGGCGCGGCGCCTCCAGGCCGGCGCTGCGCACCATGACCCGCTGGCGGCCCGCCACGGGGATATCCACGTCGATATAGGAATCGATGTGGTCCCCCTGGAACACGTGATTGACCACGGTGCCGCTGAGCACCGATTCGCCGTGCAGGTGTTCCAACCGGATCTGTTCCGGCCGCACGTAGATGTCCAGTCGGCGGCCCTCGTGCGAACCGCCCACCAGCCGCTCGCGCGGTACGCGGATCAGGCCAGCCCCGAGCCGCAGCAGGATGCCGTCGGACTCGGCGCCGTGATAGTGGGCGGGCAGGATGTTCACGTCGCCCAGGAACGAGGCCACGAACGGGTCCTGGGGATTGCGGTAGAGCTCATCGGGCGTGGCGATCTGCCGGATCACGCCCGCCGACATCACCGCGATGCGATCCGACATGGCCAGCGCCTCGCCCTGGTCATGCGTAACGAACACCGTGGTGACGCCCAGGCGGCGCTGGATCTCGCGAATCTCCACCTGCATGGCGCCGCGCAGGCCTTTGTCGAGCGCAGAGAACGGCTCGTCCAGCAGCAACACCTTGGGCCGAATCACCAGCGCCCGCGCCAACGCCACGCGCTGTTGCTGACCGCCGGACAATTCGCGCGGTCGGCGCTCGCCCAGTCCGTCGAGCTTGACCAGCGCCATGGCTTCCCGCACCCGCTCGGCGATCTCGTCGGCCGGCAGGCGGCGCATGCGCAGGCCATAGCCGATGTTGCGTTCCACCGTCATGTGGGGGAACAGCGCGTAGTTCTGGAACACGATGCCGATCTGGCGCTGGTAGGGCGGCAGGTCAGTCACCAATTGGTCTTCGATAAAGACTTCCCCGTTGTCGGGCTCGGCAAAGCCCGCGATCAGGTTCAGCAGGGTGGTCTTGCCGCAGCCGGACGGTCCCAGCAAGGTCAGGAATTCGCCCCGCCGGATCTTCAGCGACAGTTCCTGCAACACGGTCTGCTGGCGGTATTTCTTGACCACGCCTTCCAGGCTGACCGCGCTGGAGGATTTCGGGGACAAAGGGCTGTTCTGCATGGCGGCTCGGAAGGATTCGACGGGGACTGCGCCCGGCGCGCGGCGCGCGTGGCGGCGGCGCGCCGGGCGATGGCATGGCTTGCAGCATACGGGAGGCCGGCGCGGCCGGCCGTTTGTGGATACCGAGGCGGGCCATCGGAAAAAACGAAACGCCGGGGTTCCGGCTCACGCCGGCAGTGATTTGCTTTTTCCTAAGCCCAGCGTCCAAAAAACCAAGTTATCAAGCGCGGCCATCTGCCCCACACTGCGCCTCATCCATGAGCGAACGCGCTCATGTCCCAGGCGACGATGCCGCGGCGTTCCGCGACGCCGGCCTCGATACTTCTCAGGAAAACATGTCAGTGGAAACAACCAATACCCTGGTGATTGGCGCCGGACAGGCCGGTATCGCAATGAGCGAACACTTGGGCGCGATGGGCATCGACCATATCGTGCTGGAACGCAAGCGCATCGCCGAACGCTGGCGCTCCGAGCGCTGGGACTCGCTGGTGGCCAACGGCCCGGCCTGGCACGACCGCTTCCCCCACCTGAAGTTCGATGACGTCGGCGCCGACGTCTTCCCGCCCAAGGAGCGCATGGCGCGCTACTTCGAGGACTATGCCCGCATGATCAACGCGCCGGTCCGCACCGGCGTGGAGGTGCTGCGGGTCCGGCGCAACCAGAAGCGCCCTGGCTTTACCGTCGCCACCTCGGCCGGCGAGATCGAAGCCCGCCACGTGGTCGTGGCCACCGGCGCCTTCCAGATCCCCCAGTACCCCGAGATCGTGCCAGCGCAGGCCGGTATCCAGCAGATCCACTCGTCGGCCTACAAGAACCCTGGCCAACTGGTCGACGGCGCGGTGCTGGTCGTGGGCGCGGGCGCATCGGGCTCGCAGATTGCCGAGGAACTGCGCCGCGCCGGCCGCCAGGTCTACCTGTCGGTGGGCGAGCATTACCGTCCGCCGCGCGCCTACCGTGAACGCGACTATTGCTGGTGGCTGGGCGCGCTGGGCATGTGGGACGAGGTCCGGAAAAAGCCCAAGCGCGAACACGTCGCCTTCGCCGTCAGCGGCTACGACAACGGCAAGACCATCGACTTTCGCCGCATGGCTCACGAGGGCATCCAACTGGTCGGCATCACCCGCGCATTCGAGCAGGGCGTGATGACGTTCGAAGAGGGCCTGGCGCGCAACATCGCGCAAGGCGACGCCGACTACTTCGAGGTGCTGCGCGAGGCCGACGCCTATATCGAGCAGAATGGCCTGGACCTGCCGCCCGAACCCGAGGCTTGGCGCCTGCTCGACGATCCCGAATGCCTCAAGCACCCCATCCTGGCGCTGGATCTGGCCCAGGCGGGAATCACGTCCATCGTCTGGGCCACCGGTTTCAAGGTGGACTACCGCTGGATCGAGGCCGATATTCTCGACGACCACGGCTATCCGGTGCACAAGCGCGGCATCACCTCGGAAAAGGGCATTTACTTCCTCGGCCTGCCCAACCAGACCAACCGCTCCTCGTCCTTCATCTGGGGCGTCTGGCATGACGCGAAATACTTGGCGGATCACATCGGCATCCACCTGGACTACCTGGCCTACGAGAAGGAAAAGGCGCGCTAGCCAAGGTCGCGGACGGCGGCGCCAGAGGCGCCGCGCAGACTTGTTACGTTTACAGGCGGGCAGCGAGCGGCGCAGTCCCTACAATGGGGGTTCGCCCGCAACCACCCAGCCCCATGCGCCTTCCCCAAAGCCTGCGTGCCCTGCGTCCGTCCGAGATCGGCGGCCTGTTGATGGATTCCGCCAACCAATGGTCCACCCACCGCGCCTCCAGCAAGGGCGCGGCGCTGGCGCTGTACATGGTGTTCTCGCTGGCGCCGATGCTGATCCTGGTGATCGCGGTGGCCGGCGCCTTCTTCGGCGAGGACGCGGTGCGGTCCGAGCTGTTCGCGTCGCTGCGCGACCTGACCGGCGAGCGCGGCGCCGAAGTGATCCAGACGGTGCTGGCCAGCGCCCATGAATCCGGCGGCGGCTGGATCGCGGCGCTGATTTCGATCTTCGTGCTGATCTTCAGCGCCACCACGGCCTTCGCCGAGCTCAAGGCCAGCCTGGACGAGTTGTGGGAAGTGTCCGGCAACCAGAAGGGCGGCATCCAGGGCATGGTGCGCAGCCGGATGCTGTCGTTCGGCCTGGTGCTGGTGCTGGCGCTGTTCCTGTTGGTCTCGCTGACCGTGAACGCGGCCCTGGGCGCCGCGCGCAAGTACTACGGCGACCTGTGGACCGCCTCGGCCTTCGCCACGGCGGCCGACTGGGCGTCGAGCCTGTTTTCGTTCTCGGTGGTGGTGGCGCTGTTCGCGGTGATCTTCAAGCTGCTGCCGAGCGCGCGGATCTCCTGGCGCGACGTGATTCCCGGCGCCATCGTCACGGCGGCGCTGTTCCTGGTGGGCAAGTGGGGGATCGGCGTATACCTGAGCCGGGGCGCGGCAGTGTCGGCCTACGGCGCGGCCGGCTCGCTGATCGCACTGCTGCTGTGGATCTATTACTCGGCGCAGATCTTCTTCTTCGGCGCGGTGTTCACACGGCAGTTCGCGCTGCGGTTCGGGCGCGAGGCTCGGCCCAAGACGCCCGCGGCCTCCAAGGCTTCGGATGCGGATCCAGCGTCCGCCGTGCCGGCATCGTCGGCGTCCGTGCCGGCATCGGCGCCACCGGCATCACCGCCGTCGGACCCCCCCTGAACCAGGCGCCGCGTCCGTCACCCGCTGCGCTGGACGCGAGCCTTTCCCGCTCCTTTTCCCTCATGACGGCTCGGGTGATTCCAGCCCCGCCATCAGGCGCAGGCAGCGCAGGAACACGGGCCGCAGTTCCTCCGGGATCGGCGCCAGCACCTGCGCCTCCACCTGCGCATCACGCGGCAGCACCCGCGCCAGCAGCGCCATGCCCTCGTCCGTGATCTCCAGCGCATAGGCGCGGCCATCCTCGGCAGAGCGCGTGCGCCGCACGTACCCCTTGGCGCTCATGCGGGCGATCATTTCGGCGAAGGAATTACGGTCCAGCGCGATCAGCTCGGCGACCCGGTTCTGGGTCGCGCCCGGATTCTGGTAGACCGTGATCAGCAGGGCCTTCTGGCGCGGCGTCAGGTCCTCGTCGGGAAACGCCTGGGCGAACAGCGCCTCGGCCCGGAAATGGGCGCGGCGCAGCAGGTGCGAGGCCACATGGGTCAGGTCGAATTCGCGCAAGGCGCGGGGCGGGGCCGAACGTGAGGTCGAACGGGAAACGGTCATCGGGCGTTCCATGGAGAGGGCCTGGCGATTGTAGGCCGGGGCTGGCGTTGCCCCGAGGGTCCCGCGTGGCGGCCAGCCCGCGCCGCGGCAGGCGGCCTGCCCACCCACGCCGGCCCTCCTGGGGCAAAACCCTGCATTGACTTCGCGCCGGGCGCTGCCTAATATCCGCATAATAGTACGTATACGTACATTATCGCCAGCCTCCCTCTCGGCCCTTCCCGGAATCCCGATCATGACGATCCGCCAGTTGCGCAACTACATCGATGGCCGCTTCGAAGACGGCGCGTCCACCTTCGACAAACACAGCCCGGTGGATGGCGCGCTGATCGCCCAGGCGCACGAAGCCAGCCGCGAGCAGGTCGACCGCGCCGTCGCCGCCGCCCACCGCGCCCTGCCCGCCTGGGCCGCGCTGCCGGTGGTCCAGCGCACCGAGCACCTGCTGGCGCTGGCCGACGGCATCAACCGCCGCTTCGACGATTTCCTGCAGGCCGAGATCGGCGACACCGGCAAGCCGGTCTCCTGGGCCAGCCAGATCGACATTCCGCGCGGCGCCGCCAACTTCCGCGCCTTCGCCGAGCTGGCGCGCACGCTGGACATGGAAAGCTACATGACCGACACGCCCGACGGCCGCCAGGCGCTGAACTACGCCTACCGCAAGCCGCTGGGCGTGGTCGGGGTGATCTCGCCGTGGAACCTGCCGCTGCTGCTGCTGACCTGGAAGGTGGCGCCGGCGCTGGCGTTCGGCAACACCGTCGTCATGAAGCCGTCGGAGGTCACGCCCTCCACCGCCACGCTGCTGGCCGAGGTCGCGCACGATACGGGGCTTCCGCCCGGCGTGCTGAACCTGACGCATGGCTTCGGGCCGGGCTCGGCGGGCGAGTTCATCACCACGCATCCGGACATCGACGGCATCACCTTCACCGGCGAATCAGCCACCGGCGCGGCCATCATGCGCGCCGTGGCGCCGGGCGTGAAGCCGGTGTCGTTCGAGCTGGGTGGCAAGAACGCGGCGCTGGTGTTCGCCGACGCCGACTTCGAAGCGGCGGTCGACGGCACCGCGCGCTCGGTGTTCGCCAACTGCGGCCAGGTCTGCCTGTGCACCGAACGCGTGTACGTGCAGCGCCCGATCTACGAACGCTTCGTCGCCGCGCTGGCCGAGCGCGCGCGGGCGCTGCGCATCGGCTGGCCCGATGACGCGGACACCGGCATGGGACCGCTGGTGTCGCGCGAACACCGGGAAAAGGTGCTGTCGTATTTCGCCCTGGCGCGCGAGGAAGGCGCGACGGTCGTCACCGGCGGCGGCGTGCCGGTGTTCGGCGATGCGCGCGACGCCGGCGCCTACGTGCAGCCGACCATCTGGACCGGCCTGCCCGAGAGCGCGCGCTGCATCAAGGAAGAAGTGTTCGGCCCGGTCTGCCACGTGGCGCCGTTCGACACCGAGGAAGAGGCCATCCGCCTGGCCAACGACACGCGCTACGGCCTGGCCGCCGCCGTCTGGACACGGGACCTGACCCGCGGCCACCGCGTCGCGCAGGCCATGAAGGTGGGGCTGGCCTGGGTCAACTGCTGGTTCCTGCGCGACCTGCGCACGCCGTTCGGCGGCAGCGGCCTGTCCGGCATCGGCCGCGAGGGGGGCCGCCATTCGCTGCATTTCTATACCGAGCCCACCAACGTCTGCATCAAGCTGTGAGCCACAGCGCCTTCAAGGACACCGCCATGACCTCATCTTCCACCCGCGCCACCGTCGTCGCCGGCAAGGCCACGCCGCGCGGCAAGTATCCCCACATCAAGCGCGCCGGCGACTTCCTGTTCGTCTCCGGCACCAGCTCGCGCCTGCCCGACAACCGCATCGCCGGCGCCGAGGTCGACGCCATGGGCACCACCACGCTCGACATCCGCGCGCAGACGCGCGCGGTGATCGAGAACATCCGCGACATCCTGGCCAGCGCCGGCGCGGGCCTGGCGGACGTGGTCGAGATCAGTACTTTCCTGGTCAACATGAACGACTTCGGTGGCTACAATCAGGTCTACGGCGAGTTCTTCGACGCCGATGGACCGGCGCGCACCACCGTGGCGGTGCATCAGTTGCCGCACCCGCAATTGCTGATTGAGATCAAGGCGGTGGCCTACAAGCCGCAGGCGCGCTGAGCGGCGCGCGCGGCCATGGCGCCTGACCGCCTTGCGGCTTCGCCTTCGGAACAGGATCGCCGCCCCGCCGGGACGGCCGCGCGCATGTCGAACTTCCGCATCACGCCCAACGCGCTCAGCCACAAACTCAAGCTGCACCAGTTGCAGATCTTCGAGCGCGTGCTGGCGCGCCGCTCGCTGTCGCGCGCCGCCAGCGACATGCACCTGACCCAGCCCACCGTCACCAAGGCCATCCACGACCTGGAAGCATTCTTCGGCGCGACGCTGTTCGAGCGCTCCAACCGCGGCGTCACGCCGACCGAGCTGGCGCTGGTGCTGGGCCGCCGCGTGCACGCCATGATGGCTGAGATCCGCTACATGGCCGACGACATCGACGCGGTGCTGGGCGGCGCCAGCGGCCACGTGGTGGTGGGCACACTGATCGCGGCCTCGGCCAAGCTGCTGCCCGAGGCCATCGCGCGGCTGATGACCGAGCACCCCGGCATCCAGGTCACGGTGCGCGAGGGGCCGTCGGCGCAGTTGCTGCCGGCACTGGCCACCGGCGACGTCGACATCGTGGTGGGGCGCCTCCCGGGCGCCGACATGGCGTCGATCTCGGGCGTCGCCGTCGACCACCACAAGCTCTACCGCGAGGACCTGTGCCTGGTGGCCGGCGCGCGCCATCCGCTGGCGGGCGCGGCGCGCGTGACGCTGGCCGAGCTGGCCGACCACATCTGGATCCTACCCGCGCCCACCTCGCCGCTGCGCGCCTCGATCGAGCGCAGCTTCTTCGATGCCGGCGTGCGGCTGCCCACGCGCCACGTCGAATCGCTGTCGCTGCTGACCAATATCGGCATCCTGATGCACAGCGACGCGCTGGCGCTGATGCCCTACGACGCCGCGGCCCAGTTCCTGGCCATGGGCGTGCTGACGCGCCTGCCCACCGACGCCTTCGGCGCGTTTGGCGACGTCGGCTATTCGATCCGCGCCGACCGGCCGTTGACGCCGGCCTGCCTGCGGCTGGTCGAGTACCTGAAGCAGATCGCGGCGCAGCGCCCCGCCGGCGCCTGAGCGCCGGCCACCGCATCCGGGATATCCCGTTCAGGGAAACCCCGCGATAGATACCCCGCATATCCAACCGCGCAATTTCTATTGTGCCGCGGCCCCTTCCCCCGCCTAGACTTGCCTTCAACGAAGCCCGCAAGCGCCTCCCGGAGACCGTCATGCCCGCCTATGGCCCGCCCCTGAATTTCCAGCGTTGGATCCAGGACCATGCCCACCTGCTGCAACCGCCGGTGGGCAACCAGCAGATCTGGCAGGACGCCGATTTCATCGTCACCGTGGTCGGCGGCCCCAACCTGCGCACCGACTACCACGACGATCCGCTGGAAGAGTTCTTCTACCAGGTGCGCGGCAACGCCTGGCTGTCGCTGTGGATCGACGGCAAGCCCGAACGGGTCGACCTGAAGGAAGGCGACATCTTCCTGTTGCCGCCGCACGTGCGCCATTCGCCGCAGCGCCCCGAGACCGGCAGCGCCTGTCTGGTGATCGAGCGCCAGCGCCCACAGGGGCTGCTGGACGGCTTCGAATGGTATTGCCCGCATTGCGGCCACCTGGTGCACCGCGTCGAGGTGCAGCTCAAAAGCATCGTGACAGACCTGCCGCCGCTGTTCCAGGCCTTCTATTCCAGCGAGGAAAAGCGCACCTGCCCCGGCTGCGGCGCGCTCCACCCCGGCAAGGCGCAGGCCCCCGCCGCGCAGCCGTCGCCCGCCTGACGCCCCCAACCTGTCATCCGCCCTCTTTATGACCCTGAAAATCGATATGCACGCGCACTTCTTCCCGCCCATCACGCGGCAGGAAGCAGCGGCGCTGGACCCGGTGGACGCGCCCTGGCTGCGGCGCGACGGCGATGGCTCGACCGGCCAGATCATGGCCGGCGACCGCCCCTTCCGCCCGGTCGATGCCACGTTGTGGGACCCGGCCCTGCGCGTCGAACAGATGGACCGCCACGGCGTCGACCTGCAGATCCTGTGCGCCACGCCGGTGATGTTCGGCTACAGCTATCCCGCGCGGGCCGCGGCCGACTGGGCCGCGCGCATGAACGACCTGGCGCTGGAGCACTGCGCCTTCGCGCCCGACCGCCTCAAGGCCTTGGCGCAGGTGCCGCTGCAGGACCTGGAGCTGGCCTGCCGCGAGGCCTCGCGGGCCCGCGCCGCCGGTCACCTGGGCGTGCAGATCGGCAACCACGTCGGCCCGCGCGACCTGGACGACGACACGCTGGTGCGGTTCCTGGTGCATTGCGCCGACGAAGGCATCCCGGTGCTGGTGCACCCTTGGGACATGATGACCGACGGCCGCATGAAGCGCTGGATGCTGCCGTGGCTGGTCGCCATGCCGGCCGAAACGCAGTTGGGCATCCTGTCGCTGATCCTGTCCGGCGCGTTCGAGCGCATCCCCCGCAGCCTGAAATTGTGCTTCGCCCACGGCGGCGGCAGCTTCGCCTTCCTGCTGGGACGCGTGGACAACGCCTGGCGCCACCGCGACATCGTGCGCCAGGACTGTCCGCAGCCGCCCTCGTCGTACACCGACCGCTTCTACGTCGACAGCGCCGTGTTCGATCCGCGCTCGCTGCGGCTGTTGATCGACGTGATGGGCGAGGACCGCGTGCTGCTCGGTTCCGACTATCCGTATCCGCTGGGCGAGCAGGAGGTCGGCCGGCTGGTGTCGAATTCCGACCTGCTGCCCGCGGTGCAGCACAAGATCCTGTCGGCCAACACGCAGACGTTCTTCGGGCTGGACCGCTGAGCCGCCCGCCAACCATGACCGTGAGACACGGCAACGCAAGGGGATTCACCATGAAACGCATCCATCTGCTGGCCGCCGCCGCGGCCGTCGCCCTGGCGCCCGGCGCCGCCGCCTGGGCCGATGTGAAGATCGGCCTGTTGACCACCCTGACCGGGCCCGGCTCGGTGCTGGGACAGGACCAGCTCGACGGCTTCATGCTGGCCGTGGAACAGGGCGGCGGCAAGCTCGGCGGCGTGCCGGTGCAGGTCATCAAGGAAGACGACCAGTTCAAGCCCGAGGTCGGCGTGCAGGCCGCGCGCAAGCTGGTGCAGAGTGACAAGGTGCCGATCATCACCGGCGTGGTGTATTCGAACGTGATGCTGGCGGTGGCGCGGCCGGTGACGGGCGCCGGCGTGTTCCTGGTGGGCTCGAACGCCGGCCCCACCAACCTGGCCGGCAAGGACTGTTCGCCGTTCTTCTTCTCGACCTCGTGGAACAACACCCAGCGCCACGAAGGCAGCGGCGAGATGGCCAACCAGATGGGCTTCAGGAAGGTCTACCTGCTGGCGCCCAACTATCAGGCCGGCAAGGACGCCATGGCCGGCTTCAAGCGCTTCTTCAAGGGCGAGGTGGTCAACGAGGTCTTCACCCAGGTCAACCAGCCCGACTACTCGGTCGAGCTGGCCGCGCTGGCCGACGCCAGGCCCGATGCCGCCTATGTGTTCTTTCCCGGCGGCATGGGCGTGAACTTCATCAAGCAGTACCGCCAGGCCGGCCTGTTCGACAAGATCCCGCTGCTGTCGGTCGACACCATCGACGGCGCCACCCTGCCCGCGCTGCAGAAAGACGCGCTCGGCGCGGTCACCAACGTGCCGTACTCGCCCGACCTGGACAACGCCGCCAACAAGGCCTTCGCCGCCGCCTTCCGCCAGAAGTACGGCCGCGAGCCGTCCAGCTACGCGGCCCAGTCGTGGGACGCGGCGCAACTCATCGGCTCGGCGCTCAAGCGCACCGGCGGCAAGACCGACGACAAGGAAGCCCTGCGCAAGGCATTGGAGGCGGCCGATTTCCAGTCGGTCCGCGGCGAATTCCGCTACCAGCCGAACCACTTCCCGGCGGCCGGCTTCTTCCGCGCCGACGTGGCGGCGGGCGCGGACGGCAAGGTCGGCTTCGTCAACAAGGGCCCGATCTTCGCCGACCTGTCCAAGGTCTCGGACCAGTACGCCGCCCAGTGCGCCATGAAATGACGCCGGCCTGCCGGGCAATAACGAGGTAAGGCGCCATGTCCGCGACATTGCTGCTGGTGCAGGCCCTGAACGGCCTGCAACTGGGTATCCTGCTTTTCCTGCTGGCCGCCGGCCTGACGCTGGTGTTCGGCATCATGAACTTCATCAACCTGGCGCACGGCTCGCTGTACATGATGGGCGCCTTCATCGCGGCCACCGTGTTCCGCCACAGCGGCTCGTTCCTGCTGGCCGCGGCCGCCGTGGTGGCGGGCATGGCGCTGCTGGGCCTCTTGCTGGACCGCATCGCGCTGGCGCGGCTGTATCCGCGCGAGCACCTGGACCAGGTGCTCGCCACCTTCGGTTTCATCCTGTTCTTCAACGAGCTGACCCGCATCATCTGGGGCCCTGCGCCCATCAGCATGGGCCTGCCGTCGTGGCTGTCGGGCACCATCGACCTGCTGGGCGTCACCTACCCGCTATACCGCTTTCTCATCATCGTGGCGGGGCTGGCGGTGGCGGCGGGCTGCTACGCGCTGATCCACCGCACGCGGCTGGGCATGCTGATCCGCGCCGGCTCCACCGACCGCATGATGGTGGGCGCGCTGGGCGTGAACATCGCGCGCCTGAACACACTGCTGTTCGTGCTGGGCGCGGTGCTGGCCGGCGTGGCCGGGCTGATGGCCGGGCCGATCCTGTCGGCGCAGACCGGCATGGGCGAACCGATCCTGATCCTGACGCTGGTGGTGATCGTCATCGGCGGCATCGGCTCGGTGCGCGGCGCCTTCCTGGCGGCGCTGATGGTGGGACTGGTCGACACGCTCGGCCGGGCGCTGCTGCCCGCCTTGCTGCGCGCCGCGCTGCCGCCGGCCGCCGCCAACGCGGCCGGCCCGGCGATCGCCTCGATGCTGGTCTACATCGTCATGGCGCTGGTGCTGGCGCTGCGGCCGCAGGGCCTGTTTCCCGTGCGGCATGGATAGCGCCCAAGGAGGCCCCGACATGCTTCGACTCTCTCCCCGCGCGCTCGCCGCCGGCGCGCTGTTGCTGCTCCTGGCGCTGGTGCCGCTGTACGCGCAATGGCAGGGCGAACCGTTCCTGCTGGCGCTGTTCGGCCGCGTGCTGGTGTACGGCATCGCCGCGCTGGCGCTGAACCTGCTGCTGGGCTACGGCGGCATGGTCAGCTTCGGCCACGCGTTGTACCTGGGCCTGGGCGCCTACGCGGTCGGCGTGCTGAACCACTACGGCATCGAGAACGGCTGGCTGCACCTGCTTGCCGCGCTGGGCGCCTGCGCCGTGGTCGGCCTGGTTAGCGGCTACGTGGTGATGCGCACGTCCGGCATCGCCTTCATCATGATCACGCTGGCGTTCGCGCAGATGTTCTATTTCCTGGCCACGGGGCTGGAGGGCTTCGGCGGCGACGACGGCATGTCGCTGTTCGCCGGCAGCGACTTCGGCCTGTTCCGGCTCGATACGCCGCTGGCGCTGTACTACACCGCGTTCGGCGTGCTGCTGCTGGCGCTGACCGCGCTGCGCCGGCTGGTGCACGCGCCGTTCGGCATGGTGCTGCGCGGCTGCCAGGCCAACGAGCGGCGCATGCGCGCGCTGGGCTTCGCGACGCTGCGCTATCGCCTGGCGGCCTACGTGCTGTCGGCGATGGTGTGCGGCGTGGCCGGCGTGCTGCTGGCCAACCTGACGCTGTATGTGTCGCCCTCGTACCTGGCCTGGACCACCTCCGGCGAGCTGATCGTGATGGTGGCGCTGGGCGGACTGGGCACGGTGGTCGGCCCGGTTGCCGGGGCGCTGGCCTTCCTGTTGCTGGAGGAAGGACTGAAGCTGCTGACCGACCATTGGATGCTGGTGATGGGCCTGCTGATCGTGGGCGTGGTGCTGGTGTCGCGCCGCGGCCTGTATGGCGGTCTGTCGGACAAGCCGTTGCGCCTGCGCGCCGCGCGCGCCCTGCCCCACCCCACCGGAGAACCGCGATGAGCGCGCTGCGCGTCGAACACCTGGTCAAGCGCTACGGCGGCCTGACCGTCACCGACGACCTGTCGCTGGACATCCGGCCGGGCGAACTGCATGCGGTGATCGGCCCCAACGGCGCCGGCAAGACCACGCTGATCGGCCAGTTGAGCGGCGAGCTGCGGCCCGACGGCGGCCGCGTGCTGCTCGATGGCGAGGACGTGACGCGCCTGCCGGTCGAACGGCGCGTGCGCCGCGGGCTGGCGCGTTCGTACCAGATCACCTCGGTATTCAAGCCGTTCACCGCGCTGGAGAACGTGGCCATGGCGGTGCAGGCGCGGCGCGGCCACGGCTTCCGCTTCTGGCGGCCGCTGCTGGCCACGCCGGCGCTGCGCGAGCCGGCGCGGGAGGCGCTGGCGCTGGCCGGCCTGGACGCGCGCGCCGACACCCCCGCCGCCGCGCTGGCGCATGGCGAGCTGCGGCAACTGGAGCTGGCCATGGTGCTGGCCTGCCAGCCGACCCTGCTGCTGCTGGACGAACCCATGGCCGGCATGAGCCAGCATGAATCCGAGGCCATGACGCGGCTGCTGCAACGGCTGCGCGGGCAATACACCATTCTGCTGGTGGAGCACGACATGCAGGCGGTGTTCGCGCTGTCCGACCGCATCACGGTGCTGGTGTATGGCCGCGCCCTGGCCTGCGGCGATGCCGACCAGATCCGCAACGATCCGCAGGTGCGCGAGTGCTATCTGGGCAGCGAACGCGGCCACGCCGGCCGCCGCGCTCAGGGAGCGTCGGCATGAGCGCGCTGCTGTCGCTGCGCGGCGTAACCGCGCACTACGGCGCCAGCCAGGCGCTGTTCGGCATCGACCTGGATATCGGCCCGGGCGAGTTCGTGACGCTGCTGGGCCGCAACGGCATGGGCAAGTCGACCACGGTCAAGGCCATCATGGGCCTGAACCGCGCCAGCCGCGGCGCCGTCACGTTCGACGGCCGCGACATCGTCGCCCTGCCGGCCTATAAGGTGGCGCAGTGCGGCATCGGCCTGGTGCCCGAGGGCCGGCACGTGTTCCCCAACCTGTCGGTGCGCGAGAACCTGGTGGCCACCGCGCACAACCGCCAGGGGTTGGCGCAGCCCTGGACGCTGGAACGCGTCTACGCGCTGTTCCCGCGCCTGGCGGAACGCGCGCGCCACCTGGGCAGTCACCTGTCGGGCGGCGAGCAGCAGATGCTGGCCATCGGCCGCGCGCTGCTGACCAATCCGCGGCTGCTGATCCTGGACGAAGCCACGGAAGGCCTCGCGCCGGTGGTGCGCGAGGAAATCTGGCAGGCGCTGGAAAGCCTCAAGCGCACCGGGCTGGCGGTGCTGTGCATCGACAAGAACCTGGAGCCGCTGCTGGCCACCGCCGACCGCCACGCCATTATCGAAAAGGGCCGGGTAGCGTGGAGCGGCACCTCGCGGGCCTTCATCGACGACGAAGCGCGCCTGCTGCACTACCTGGGCGTATAGCGCCACCGCCGGCGCGGGCTCACATACCCAGGCCGGCCGCTTCCCGTGAAGGCGGCGCGGCCGCGGCGGCCGTCGCTTCAGCCGCCTCGGTCACGCCCACGCTGTCGGCCGGAACAATAGGCTCGGGTTCGCGCGCCACGGCTTGCAGCGCATGCAGGACGCCATGTTCGCGCAGGGCCTCCAACTGCGCCGCCAGCGCCGCGACGAACACCGGCTTCTCGCCCAGGTCGCCGAACACCGGTCGATAGCCGGCCAGCACCAGGGCGCGGCGATAGGCCGCCTGCTTGGGCGCCGCCGCCCGCGCCGCCACATCGGCACGCGCCAACAGTCTGGCCAGGGGCGCGGCCAGCGGATCGTCGATCGGATAGCGCGCGCCGCTTTCGTCTTCGCCCCGCAGATAGTGCAGCCAAGCCGCGACCGCCAGCGCCAGGCGGCGAATATCGTCGCCGCGACGCAGGCGGTCGCGGATGGCGGCCAGCAGGCGCGGCGGCAGTTTGTGCGAACTGTCCATCGCCACCTGCCACGTCGGATGCGGCAGCGCCGCGTTGTCGACGCGCGCCAGGAAGCGCTGGCGGTAGCCTTCCAGGCCGGCATCCGGAATGCCCTTGAGCGTGGGCGCGATCTCGTGGCGCATCAGGTCGTCCACGAAGCCGCGCAACGCCGGCACCGCCGCCGCCTCATGCATGGTGGCGGCGCCCAGCAACGTCCCCAGGCAGGCCAGCGCCGAATGCGGGCCATTGACCATGCGCAGCTTCAGCCGCTCATAGGGCGCGGCATTGGCCACGAAGGTCACGCCCGCGGCTTCCCAGTCGGGGCGGCCGGCCGCGAACTTGTCTTCGATCACCCAGTTCAGGTAGGGCTCGGCCACCACCGGCCAGGCGTCTTCCACCCCCAGGCGCTGCGTGATGCGCGCGCGGTCTTCGTCGCGGGTGGCCGGCACGGTGCGGTCGACCATGGAATTGGGAAAGGTGCAATGCGCGTCGATCCAGCCGGTCAGCGCCACGTCCAGCCGCAGCGCAAAGGCCAGCACCAGACTGCGCAGCGTGTCGCCATTGGCCTGCAGATTGTCGCAGGACAGCAGCGTCAAGGGCGGCAGGCCGCGCTCGCGGCGCAGTGCCAGGCCATGCACCAGCATGCCGATGGCGCTGCGCGGGCGCACCGGGTTCTCCAGATCGTGCAGGATGTCCGGGTCATCCCAGCGCAGGTGGCCGGTGGCCGGTTCGTGGCAGTAGCCCTTCTCGGTGATGGTCAGGCTGACGATGCGCGTCTGCGGATAGGCGATGCGCTCGAGCACCGCTTGCGGATCCTCCTGGGCCACCATTACGCGCAGCACCGACCCGACCACGCGCAGGGATTCCCGCGCGCCGCCTGCCTCGTCGCCGTCGCGCAGCGACAGGGTGTACAGGCCATCCTGGGGCGTCAGCGCATCGCGCACGGCCGGACTGCGCAGCGACACCCCCAGGATGCCCCAGGTCAGATCCTGGCTGGCGGCCATGGCCAGGTCGGTGGCCAACGCCTGGTGCGCGCGATGAAAGGCGCCCAGCCCCAGATGCACAATACCCGGCGTCAATCGGCCGCGGTCATAGGCGGGTTTCTCCACGTCTGCGGGCAGGCGCGACAAGGACTCCGTATTCAAGCGTTCGAGCATGGATTGCTGTGTCTCAGGGCGCCTTGATGCATCCGCCCCAAGACGGGCGCAGAGGCGCGTTGGTAGGGAATTGCACACGGCGGGCGTGGTCAGAAGCCAACGCCGCGATGCCGCGCGCCGCCAGGGTATCGCATGGCCGCGGCGAAGGCAAAAAGTAACGTAGTATTACCAGCAAAACCTGGCGCATGCTTGACCCGCCTCATGTCGCATCACGCCGGCAATCCATATCTGTTAAAAAGCCGCCACACCCGGCCTTATTACGCTTCCCATGTCGACCAACCCGCACCACTCGCCCTACAAAAGCACCGGCGGCCTGCGCCGCATCCTGAATGCGCTGCGCTACTCGCTGCAGGGCCTGCAGGCCGCCATCAAGTACGAGGCCGCCTTCCGCCAGGAACTGGCGCTGGCCGTGCTGCTGATCCCGGCCGCGTTCTTCCTGGGGCGCACCACGGTCGAGGTGTTCTTCCTGATCGGCACCGTGGTGCTGGTGCTGGCGGTGGAGCTGCTGAATTCGGCGATCGAGGCGCTGGCCGACGCGCTGTCGGTCGACACCCATCCGCTGCTGGGCCGGGCCAAGGACCTGGGCAGCGCCGCCGTCATGCTGCTGCTGCTGTTCACCGTCGCCGTCTGGGTGGGCGTGGCAGTCAGCCGCTTCGTGATGCACTGATTCACGGCGCCGGGCTTGCCCGCCAAGGGGTCCGGGCCTCTATACTGGGAACCATGATGCCCAACTCGACGCCAGCCCCTTCGGAACGCATCGTCATCGTCGGCGGGGGTGCCGGCGGCCTCGAACTGGCCGCCAAGCTCGGCCGCCTCCACGGCCGCCAGCACATCACCCTGGTCGACAGCCGGCCGTTCCACATCTGGAAGCCGTCGCTGCACGAAGCGGCGGCGGGCACATTGGATATCCACCAGGAAGGCCTGTCCTACCTGATGCTGGCGCACCTGAACGGGTTTTCCTTCGCCCAGGGCCAGTTGGTCGGCGTCGACCGCGAGCGCCGCATGGTCACGGTCGATGCCGTGGCCGACAGCCAGGGCCAGGAAGTGCTGCCGCGCCGCGAACTGGCCTACGACACGCTGGTGCTGGCGCTGGGCAGCACCTCCAACTTCTTCAATACCCCGGGAGCGGCCGAGCACGCCGTCACGCTGGACACCACCGAGAACGCCGAGCAATTCCGCCTGACCATGCTCAAGGCCATGGCGCTGGTCGACCAGGCCAAGGTGCGCGATCCGTCGGCTCGGCTGGACCTGGTGATCGTCGGCGGCGGCGCCACCGGCGTCGAGCTGGCGGTGGAACTGGTCGAGGCCAGCCACGTGGTCAGCGCCTACGGCCTGCCGAATTTCCGCGCCGAGCGCGATCTGGCGATCACCCTGGTCGAGGGCGCGCCGCGCATCCTGTCCGCGCTCCCCGAAAAGATATCCATCGCCGCCACCGCGCGCCTGACCGAGCTCGGCATCCGCGTCGAAACCGACTGCCGCGTCTCGGAGGTCGCCGCCGATTCGGTCAAGACCGCCGACGGCCGCGAATTCCCCGCGCGCCTGTGCATGTGGGCGGCCGGCATCAAGGGCCCGGCCCTGCTGGCCGAGCTGGACCTGCCGCTGAACAGACTGGGCCAGCTCGAGGTCAACGAACGGCTCGAAACCGCCGACCCGCACATCCTGGCGCTGGGCGACTGCTGCGCCGCGCCCTGGCGCGATGGCCGCACCGTGCCGGCGCGCGCCCAGGCCGCGCACCAGCAGGCCGATTACCTGTGCAAGAAGCTCACCGCGCGCCTGCGCCGCGCGGCCGAGCCCACCGCTCCCTATGTCTACGAAGACCACGGCTCGCTGGTCTCGCTGGGCCAGGACGCCGGCGTGGGCAGCCTGATGGGCAAGCTGGCCGGACGCGGACTGTTCGTAAGCGGTACACTGGCGCGCCTGATGTACATGAGCCTGCACCTGATGCACCACAAAGCGGTGCTGGGCATCTCACGCACCGCCTCCCTGGCCCTGGCCCGCCTGCTCATGCGGCGCACGCGCCCCCGGGTCAAACTGCACTGAACTCCCCCATGAATTTCCTCCAAAGACTCGAACACGCCTGGACCACCAGCAACTCGCTCCTGCAAGTCGGGCTCGACCCCGACCCGCAACGCTTTCCGCGCGAACTGCAGGGCAAGCCGGACGCGATCTTCCAGTTCTGCCGCGACATCGTCGACGCCACCGCGCCCTACGCCTGCAGCTTCAAGCCGCAGATCGCCTACTTCGCCGCGCACCGCGCCGAAGACCAGCTCGAAGCGCTGTGCCAGCACATCCGCGACAAGCACCCCGACCTGCCCATCGTGCTGGACGCCAAGCGCGGCGACATCGGCTCCACCGCCGAAAACTACGCCCGCGAAGCCTACGAGCGCTACCAGGCGCACGCGCTGACGGTCAGCCCGTACATGGGCCTGGACTCGGTCGAGCCCTACCTGGCCTGGCGCGACCGCGGCGTGATCGTGCTGTGCCGCACCTCCAACCCCGGCGGGTCGGACCTGCAGTTCCTCAAGATGGATAACGGCGAGCCCCTGTACCTGCACGTGGCGGGGCTGGTGGCCGACAAATGGAATGCCAACGGCCAGTGCGGCCTGGTGGTGGGCGCGACCTTCCCGAACGAGCTGGCCGCGGTGCGCCAGCGCATCGGCGACGCGGTGCCGCTGCTGGTGCCGGGCATCGGCGCCCAGGGCGGCGACATCACCGCCACCGTCAACGCCGGCGCCAACGCCGCGCGCAGCGGCATGATGATCAACTCGTCGCGCGCCATCATCTACGCCAGCGGCGGCGATGACTGGCGCCAGGCCGCCGGCGACGCCGCGCGCGGCCTGCGCGACGCGATCAACGCGGTGCGCTGAGCGCCGCCCGCGGGGGCCAGGCGGTTCCCGCGGTATCCCTGGACCGCGCCATTGCGCGGGCGGTCTTCCTCAACGCCGGTTGACCGGCGCCCCCAGCAGTTCCAGCACGCCGCGCAGCGCGAATTCGACCGCCTGCTGGCGCACCTGCGCGCGGTCGCCGCTGAACACGTGGGTGACGGCGCGGCTGCTGATGCCGTCGCCGACCCGCTGCGCGAAGCCGAAGCACACCATGCCCACCGGCTTGCCCGGCGTGGCGCCGCCCGGACCGGCGATGCCGGTGGTGGACACCGCCACCTGCGCCGCCGGCGAGGCCAGCAGCACGCCGTTGGCCATCTCCAGCGCCACCGGCTCGCTGACCGCGCCGAAGTGATGCAAGGCGTCCGGCGACACATCCAGTTCGCTGACCTTGGCATCGTTGCTGTAGGTGACGAAGCCGCGGTCGAACCACTCGCTGGACCCGGCCACCGCCGTGACGGCGCCCGCCAGCAGCCCGCCGGTGCAGGATTCGGCGGTGCCCAGCACCAATCCCAGGCGCCGCAACGTATCGCCCAGCCGCTCGGCCAGCCCGTATACGGTGGCCTGCGCCAGTTGTTCAGCCGACAGATTGGACGGCGGGTTTTCGTGTTGCTGGTTCATCCCAAGACTCCTGTGCGCACGGCCAGCGCCATGATCAGCAAGGCGTATCCGGCCGCGACGATATCGTCCCACATTACCCCGAAACCGCCCTTCAGGCGGGCATCGAAGAACTTGATGGGCGGCGGCTTGACGATGTCGAACGTGCGGAACAGCACGAACGCCAGCGCCTGCGACAACCAGCCGGCCGGCGTCAGCCACAGCACCAGCCAGAACGCCACCATCTCGTCCCACACCATTCCGACATGATCGGGCTGCTGGAGTTCGCGGCCGACGCGGTCGCAGGCCCAGCAGCCGTACAGGAAGGCCAGCGCCAGGAAGATGCCGATGGCCAGGTCCGACGCGGCCGGCGCGGCGGCGACCCAGATGAGCCAGGCCAGCAGCGTGCCCCAGGTGCCGGAGGCGGGGCGGATCAGGCCGCTGCCGAAGCCGAAAGCGATCAGGCGGCCCGGATCGCGGCACACCCAGGACAGCGCGGGATAGACCGCGCGCGAGCGTTCGCGCATCGACGGGGAATGGGGGGAAGAGGACGACATGGATAAGGGCCCAAGAGTGGCGGGGATAAGGGCGATGGGAAGGATGGCGTTCAGTAAACAACCGTGGCAGCGATTGTGACAGGGTTTGCCTGCGTCCGGCGCAAGGCCGGCGCTCTCAGACCGAGGGAAAGTGATCGAAGCCGGCGGGCAATCGTGTCAACGGCTGTCCGGCGGCGTCCCGCAGCACCAATCCCGGCTCGGCCACGATATTGCCCACTTGCGTCACGCGGACGCCGGCCGCCTGCGCGGCCGCCCGCACGGCGTCGCGCCGGGCGGGCGGCGCGGTGAAGCAGAGTTGGTACACGTCGCCGCCGCCCAGCACCGCTTGGCGCACGACGTCAGCGGACATGCCGGCCAGCGCGGCGGCCACGGGCATGCGGTCTTCATGCAGCAACGCCCCCACCCGGCTGGCCGCCAGGATGTGGCCGAGGTCCTGCAGCAAGCCGTCGGAAATATCGATGGCGGCGTGCGCGATGCCGCGCAACGCCACGCCCAGCGCCACTTGCGGCTCGGGCCATTCCAGCGCGCCGCGGGTCGCGGCCAGCCGCGCCGCGTCGGCCGGATACTGCCCGTCGAGCAGGCGGTAGGCCACGTCGGCCGCGCCCAGTTCGCCGGACACCCAGATATCGTCATCCACCCGGGCGCCGTCGCGGCGCAGCGCGGCGCCCGCCGGCACGGCGCCGAACACGGTCACGCTGATGGCCAGGTCATGGACGCTGCGGGTGGTGTCGCCGCCGATCAACGGGCAGCCATGGACCTGCGCCAGCGCATGAAACCCCTCGGCAAACGCCGCCAGCCACGCCTCGTCCAGCCGCGGCAGCGCCAGCCCCAGCACGCAACCGATGGGCCGCGCGCCCATGGCGGCCAGGTCCGACAGGTTCACCGCCAGGGCCTTGTGCCCCAGCGCCTTCGGATCGACATCGGGAAAGAAATGCCGGCCTTCCAGCAGCAGATCCGTGCTGGTGGCCACCTGTTCGCCGGCCGGCACCGGAAACAACGCGCAGTCATCCCCCACGCCCAACAGCCCCGCCGGCGCGGCGCGCGTGAAATAGCGCGCGATCAGATCGAATTCGGACGCCACGACAACTCCGCAGTCCGGCGCAATGCGCCGGTATTGACTCCCACACGGGAGCCACGCTCCAAGGGAAGATTCGCGCCAAAGAGAAGTCCGCACCAAAGGCGCGGAAAGCTCGCTCCAAAAGAAGGAAGCCCGCCCCAAAAGGGAGGCCGCCCCAAAAAAACGGCCCTCCCAGACCCGGGCCGCGCGGATCCGGCTCCGCCGGTCCGCAGCGGCGCCCCCCTGGGGGGAAGCGCGCAGCGCTTCGGGGGGGGGTCTACTTCTTCATTTCATGCGAGCGCACGTCCGCCGCCAGCTTGTCGAGCACGCCGTTGACGAACTTGAAGCCGTCGGTGCCGCCGAACGACTTGGCCAGTTCCACGGCTTCGTTGATGGCGACCTTGTACGGCACTTCGACATGATGGATCAGTTCGAAGCTGCCGATCAGCAGGATGCCATGCTCGACCGGCGACAGCTCGGCCAGCGGACGGTCGACGTAGGGCGTGAAACGCTCGCGCAGCGCGGGCGCTTCGCGCAGGACGCCATGCAGCAAGGTCTTGAACCACTGCGCGTCGGCCTCGGAGAAGTCCTCGGTGTCGCGCAGATGGGCGTCGATCTCGCCGGCGTCCTGCGTGCCTTCGCCGCCGCGCAGCAGCCACGCGTACACGCCCTGCAGCGCGAATTCGCGCGCACGGCGGCGCGCGCTGCGGGCGTTGGCGCGGGCTTGCGCCGCGCTATCAGCGCTGGTCGTCGTCTTCTTCGTCGTCAAAATCTTCGTCCTCGTCTTCGTCGTCTTCGTCTTCTTCCTCGGGCTCCAGGGCCGCCACCAGGTTGGCCATTTCGACGGCCACCTGGGCGCAGTCGCGGCCCTTGCCGGCGGCGCGGGCTTGCGCCTGCTCGTCGGTGTCCACGGTCAGCACGCCGTTGGCGACCGGGATGCCGGTCTCGAGGGAGATGCGGGTGATAGCAGTGGCCATTTCATTGCTGACCACTTCAAAGTGATAGGTCTCGCCGCGGATGACCGCGCCCAGCGCGATCAGGGCGTCGAACTCGAACGTCTCGGCCATGTGCGACAGGGCCACGCCCAGTTCCAGGGCGCCCGGCACGGTGGCGACCATCACGTCGCGCTCGTCCACGCCGAGTTCGGCCAGTTCCTTCAGGCACGCTTCGAGTTCGGCCTGGCCGATCTCTTCGTTGAAGCGGGCGCGTACGATGCCGATGTGCAGCCCTTCGCCGTTCAGGTCGGGGGTGAGGATGTAAGGGTTCATGTGTCGGCCTTCAGTGTGTTGCGGGAGTGTTCGGAGGGTCGCAATCGTAACCCGTAATGGTGAGCGAGAAGCCCGCCATGCTGGGCATCTTGCGCGGCCGGGCCAGCAGCTTCATCTGGCCCACGTTCAGGTCGCGCAGGATCTGGGCGCCGATGCCATAGGTGCGCAGGCCGAAACGGTCGGCGTTGGCGGGGTTGGCATTGGCCTTGGGGTCGCTCCAGCCGGCGATCTGCGCGAACAGGTGTTCGGTGGACGACTGGCAGTTCATGAGCACCAGCACGCCGGCCGGCGCCTGCGAAATGGCCTGCAGGGCCTGCGCCACGCCCCAGCTATGCGGGCTGGCGCCGGTATCCAGCACGTCCAGCACCGAGGCCGGCTCGTGCACGCGCACCAGGGTCTCGACGTCTGGCGCCACGGTACCATGCACCAGCGCCAGGTGGGCCGAGCCGGTGGCGGCGTCTTCATAGGCCACGGCCTCGAAGGTGCCCCAGGCGGTCTGCATGCTGCGCTTGCCGACGCGCTTGACGATGGATTCGTGCTCGCTGCGGTATTGGATCAGGTCGGCGATGGTGCCGATCTTCAGGCCGTGCTCGCGGGCGAACTGCACCAGGTCGGGCAGGCGCGCCATGGTGCCGTCCGGCTTGAGGATCTCGCAGATCACCGCGGCCGGGGTCAGGCCGGCCATGGCGGTCAGGTCACAGCCGGCCTCGGTGTGGCCGGCGCGCACCAGCACGCCGCCGGGCACGGCCCGCACCGGGAAGATGTGGCCGGGCTGGACCAGGTCGGACGGCTTGGCGTCGCGCGCCACCGCCACCTGGATGGTGCGGGCGCGGTCGGCGGCCGAAATGCCGGTCTCGACGCCTTCGGCGGCCTCGATCGACTGGGTGAAATTGGTGCCATATCGCGTGCCGTTGCGGGCCGCCATCAGCGGCAGGTCCAACTGGCGGCAGCGCTCTTCGGTCAGGGTCAGGCACACCAGGCCGCGGCCGTGGGTCACCATGAAGTTGATGGCCTCGGGCGTGACGAACTCGGCGGCCATGACGAGGTCGCCTTCATTTTCGCGGTCTTCCTCGTCAACCAGGATGACGATGCGGCCGGCGCGCAGCTCGGCGATGATCTCGGCGACCGAGGCAATATCGAAGGATTCCGGCTCGGAGCCGGGCAACGGGGACAACTGGACGGACATGGCGGGCACGCAAACCAGGCGGGAAAGCCCGGATTTTACCGCCCCCGGCGCCATATCCCCTACCGGCCCGCCCCGCCCCCGCCCAAACAGGGCCATCCGGTTAAACTTTCGGCCGGAGAACACCCCATAAAACCAAGGAAAAACGCCATGCAAGCCCTTGCGGCCATGCCTTTGACCGTCGCGGCGGGGATCCGCGTCGTGCTCACCGACATCGACGACACCCTGACCACCGAAGGCCGGCTGCCCGCCGACGCCTACGCCGCCCTGGAACGCCTGGAACAGGCCGGCATCCAGGTGGTGCCGATCACCGGCCGCCCGGCCGGCTGGTGCGACCACATCGCCCGCATGTGGCCGGTGCGCGCGGTGGTCGGCGAGAACGGCGCGTTCTACTACGCCTACGACCGCCAGGCGCGCCGCATGGTTACGCACTACTGGACCGACGCGGCCTCGCGCCAGGCCAGCCGCAAAAAGCTCGACGCGATCCGCGACCGGGTGCTGGCCGAGGTGCCCGGCGCCGCCGTGGCCAGCGACCAGGACTACCGCGTGGCCGACCTGGCCATCGACTTCTGCGAGGACGTGCCGCCCCTGCCCGAGGCCGATATCGGCCGCATCGTGCGCATCTTCGAAGACGCCGGCGCCCAGGCCAAGGTCAGCTCGATCCACGTCAACGGCTGGTTCGGCGACTACGACAAGCTGACCATGACGCGCACCCTGTTCCAGCGCGAATTCGGCATCGACGTGGCCAGCGCGCTCGACAGCACGCTGTTCATCGGCGACTCGCCCAACGACGAGCCCATGTTCGCCTACTTCCCGGTCTCGGTCGGCGTGGCCAACATCCAGTCGCAGTTGCACCGCCTGACGCACCGCCCCGCCTACGTGGCCGCGTTCCATGGCGGCGCCGGCTTCACCGAGATGGCCGACCGGCTGCTGGCCGCCCGCGCCGTCACCGCCTGAGGCACGCACCGTGGCCACCGCCAAACCTTCCGCCCCCGCCGCCAATGACGGCCGCCGCAGCATCCAGTCCATCGAAGTGGGCGTGCCGCTGCTGGCCGCCCTGGTCGACGCCGCCAAGCCGCTGACCCTGCGCGATCTGGCCGCCGGCGCCGGCATGACCTCGGCCAAGGCCCACCCCTACCTGGTGAGCTTCATCCGGGTCGGCCTGGTGCAGCAGGACAGCATCACCGGCCAGTACGAGCTGGGGCCGTTCGCGCTGCAGATGGGCCTGGTCAGCCTGCAGCGGCTGGATCCGGTGCGCATCGCCATGCCCGAGATCGCCAAACTGCAATCCGAGATCGGCCACACGCTGGGCATCGCGGTGCTGGGCTCGCACGGCCCCACCATGATCCACATGACCGAGGCCAGCTATCCGGTGCACGTGAACATGCGCAAGGGCACCGTGATGTCGATGCTGCACACCGCCACCGGCCTGGTGTTCGCGGCCTGGCTGCCGCCCAAGGTCAGCGAGCACTACATCGCCCGCGAGGAAGGCGATACGGCGGTGATCTCCAGCGTGTCGCCGCCGCGCAAGGTCAGCCGCGCCAACATCGAGGCGCAACTGGCGGACATCCGCGTGCACGGTATGGCGCGCGCCCTGGGCAACCCGCTGCCGGGCGTCGACGCCCTGTCGGTGCCCGTGTTCGACAACACCGGCAACATCGTGCTGGCGCTGACCAGCCTGGGCCCCACCGGCCTGTTCGACGTGTCCTGGGACGGCGCCATCGCCCGTCCGTTGCTGGCCTGCGCGCACGAGATCTCGCGCAAGCTGGGCTACCGCGCCTGACCTTCCCTCCTCCCGCCTGACCCGCAAGCCGCGCGACGGATCCGACGATTCGCTCGCGCGGCCGTCGCGCCGTTCGCGCATAAACGAACCCAAAGCGAACAAAACGAACAAAACCCGAAAAGAAACACAGGGACTTTCCCGAGTGTGCCCCTGGCGCTTGTATGTTTGAATTCAGTTACCAGTCATATTCAGACCTATAAGAGGAGACATACGATGCGCGCATTGCGTCACCTGCAAGCGGCCTCGCTGGCCGCGCTCGTGTTCGGAACGTTCGGAGCGTCCGCCGCCCACGCCGCCGACGCCTGCCCCAACCGGGGCGACCTGGACCAGAACTACTGCGACGCCAACAAGGACCTGGTGGCCGACACGCCCACCGATCCGGCCAAGCTCAAGACGCCGTCGACGCTGGTGTTCACCTACACCCCGGTGGAAGACCCCGCGGTGTATGAAGACATCTTCAAGCCGTTCACCAAGCACCTGTCCGAATGCACCGGCAAGCGCGTGGTGTTCTACCAGGTGCAGAGCAACGCCGCCGAAATCGAGGCCATGCGCTCGGGCCGCCTGCACGTGGGCGGCTTCTCCACCGGCCCCACCGCCTTCGCCGTGAACATCGCCGGCGCGGTGCCGTTCGCCGTCAAGGGCTACGCCGATGGCTTCCAGGGCTACAACCTGATCGTCATCGTCAAGAAAGACAGCCCGTACCAGAGGCTCACCGACCTCAAGGGCAAGAAGCTGGCGCACACCGCGCCGTCGTCGAACTCCGGCCACATGGCGCCCGTGGCGCTGTTCCCCAAGGAAGGCCTGACGCCCGACAAGGACTACAAGGTGGTGTTCTCGGGCAAGCACGACCAGTCCGTCATGGGCGTGAACTCGGGCGACTACGACGCCGCCGCCGTGGCCTCGGACGTGTTCAAGCGCATGATCGAGCGCGGCCAGGTCAAGGAAGCCGATTTCCGCGTCATCTACAAGAGCGAGAAATTCCCCACCTCGTCGTTCGCCTACGCGCACGACCTGGAGCCGAAGTTCCGCGACCAGATGCTCAAGTGCTTCTACGACTACCGCTTCCCGGCCGAGATGTCCAAGGCCTTCGACGGCGCCGACCGCTTCTACCCGGTGACCTACCAGAAGGACTGGGCCATCGTGCGCCAGGTCGCCGAATCCGGCGGCGAAAGCTTCAACCGCGCCGCCTACGACCGCGAATCCGCCAAGAGCAAGAAGTAATCAGCATGACGACGTCGCTACGCATTTCCGGCCTGGTCAAGGAATACCGGGCCGGCCGGCCGGTACTGAACGGCATCGACCTGCAGATCGCGGGACGCGGCCTGACCGCCATCATCGGCCCCTCGGGCACCGGCAAGAGCACGCTCCTGCGCTGCATCAACCGGCTGATCGAGCCCACCCGCGGCGAGATCGTGCTGGAGTCCGGCGATGGCGCGGTCGACCTGGCCCGGGTGCGTGGCGCGTCGCTGCGGCGCGCGCGCCGGCGCATCGGCATGGTGTTCCAGGAATACAACCTGGTCGAACGCCTGACCGTGATGGAAAACCTGCTGACCGGACGGCTGGGCTACACCGGCGCCTTCAAGGCCTGGACCCGCCGCTTCGAGGCCGAGGACATCGAGCACGCCTACCAACTGCTCGATACCGTGGGCCTGGCGGGCTTTGCCGACCAGCGCGCCGACGCCCTGTCGGGCGGCCAGCGCCAGCGCGTGGGCATCGCCCGCGCCCTGATGCAGCGCCCGCAGTTGCTGCTGGCCGATGAGCCGACCTCGTCGCTCGACCCCAAGACCTCGGTCGAGATCATGGAGCTGCTGGCGGCGCAGGGCGACGCCAGCGGCATCCCCGTGATCGTCAACATCCATGACGTCGAACTGGCGCGGCGCTACGCCGGCCGCATCGTCGGCATGTCCGGCGGACACGTGGTCTATGACGGCAACGGCCAAGGCCTGGACGCCGCCATGCTCAAGACCATCTACGGAGGCGAGTCTTGGCTGGCGTAATGACTCCGCGTTCGTCCCACCCGCGTCCCTTCGCGCTGTCCGGCCGCGCCAAGGCCGGCGTGCTGCTGCTGGTGCTGTACACCGTGTATGCGGCCGCGCAACTGGACTTCAGTTGGGCCCGCTTCGAAAGCGGCATGGGCCACGCCTCGACCTTCCTGGCGCGCATGTTCCCGCCCAATTTCGAGAAGCCCGCCACGCTGTGGAAGGGCATCGCCGAGAGCCTGGAGATCGCCGTGCTGGCCTCGGTGCTGGGCATCCTGTTCGCGCTGCCCGTGGGCCTGCTGGGCGCGCGCAACCTGATGCCGGCGTGGGTCTCGTGGCCCGCCCGCTCGATCGTGGCGCTGTGCCGCGCGCTGCATCCGGTGATCGTCGCCATCCTGTTCGTCAAGGCCGTGGGCTTTGGCGCGCTGGCCGGCATCCTGGCGTTGACGGTGGCCTCGATCGGCTTCATCGGCAAGCTGTTCACCGAGGCCATCGAGGAAATCTCGCTCAAGCAGGTCGAAGCGGTGCGCGCCACCGGCGCCTCGTTCGCCAACGTGCTCGCCTTCGGCGTGCTGCCGCAGGTGTTCGCACGCTTCATCGGCTTTGCTACCTACCAGTTCGACTCGAACCTGCGCAACTCGACCATGGTCGGCATCGTCGGCGCCGGCGGCGTGGGCGGCACGCTGTTCTCGGCCTTCCAGCGCTTCGACTACGACTTCGTCAGCGCCATCCTGCTGACGCTCATCGCCATCATCATGCTGGGCGAGATACTCGCGGGCTTCGTGCGCGCCGTGTTCCTGGACAACCTGGGCTTCGACCGCATCCTGCAGGGCCGCTTCGCCGGCGCGCGCGGCATCGGTTCGAGCGCCTCGAAGGCGGCCTACCAGGCCGCGCGCAAGGCGGAGGCGGATCAATGAACACGCACGCCCCCACCCTGCCCGCCGCCAACGCGCCGCGCGTCTGGCACCGCTACAGCCTGGGCCAGCGGCTGCTGCGCTTCGCCCTCTACCTGCTGCTGGTGGCCGCCATCGTGCAGGCCATCCGCGGCGTCGAGATCATCCCGGAGTTCCTGTACGACGCGCCGGAACAGATGGCCGACCTGTTCCAGCGCATGTGGCCGGTGGACTGGGCCCACTATCGCGGCGGCGTGCACGACGCGCTGATCGAGACCCTGCACATCGCCACGCTCGGCACCATCCTGTCGGTCATCATGGCGGTGCCCGTGGGCCTGCTGGCGGCCAACAACCTCACGCCCAGCAAGACCATCAACATGCTCGCGCGCCTGGTCCTGGTGTCGAGCCGCTCGGTCAACTCGCTGGTCTGGGCGCTGCTGTTCATCGCCATCTTCGGCCCCGGCGCGCTGGCCGGCACGCTGGCCATCGCGTTCCGTTCCATCGGCTTCGTCGGCAAGCTGGTGGGCGAAGCCATCGAGGAAGCACAGCGCGGCCCGATCGAGGCCGTCACCGCCACCGGCGCCAGCAAGGCCTCGGTGATCTGGTACGCCTACTGGCCGCAGATCCGCCCGGCGTTCTGGTCGATCGTGCTGCTGCGCTGGGACATCAACGTGCGCGAATCCGCCGTGCTCGGCCTGGTCGGCGCCGGCGGCATCGGCATGGCGCTGGACACCGCCCTCAATCTGTTCCAGTGGGACCGCGTGGCGCTGGTGCTGGCCGCCATCTTCGTGGTGGTGGTGCTGGCCGAGATCCTCATCACCCAGGCGCGCAAGCGCATCCTCTGACGCGCCCGCAACCGACGTTCCTTTGCGCCGCCCGGCAACGGGCGGTTTTTTTTGGCCGCCTCGCGCGGGGCTGCATGCCACCCCGCGCACCCGGACCGCCGAGGCACGCCCCACCCCGGATTTACAATCCGACAGCCCCCACGGCGCGTCTCTGCCTGTCCGGGTCATTGAGCGGACGCAATCGAAGCGGAAAATATCCCGCGCCTGACGCGGGAACGATTGTTGATGCACCGCAACCACGTCTATGCTCCGTGTGGGCGTTTGTGAAATAAATATGACCGGTCATCAAACCGCCCGCCCCGTTTGATTAAGATCTCGGCTTTTGCCGTTGGACACCCGCCGCCATGTCGGAACAGGAACTGAAACTGCACGTGCCCACGGCTTCGCGCCAGGCCGTGCTGCGAGAGATCAAGCAACGCGAGGCGACGCGCATCCGCCTGCATGCGATGTATTTCGACACGCCCGAGCGTGAACTGGCCCGCGCGCGCATCGCCATCCGCCTGCGCCAGGAAGGCCGCGACTGGGTGCAGACGCTGAAGATGCCCGGCATCAACGCCATCACCCGCATCGAACTGAACCACCCGCGCCCGGGCCCCGTGCTCGACCTGTCGGTCTACGCCGGCACCGAGGTCGAGGCCGCGCTGGCCGCCGTCAAGGGCGAACTCGGCCTGCGCTATGAAACCGACGTGCAGCGCATGCTGCGCAAGGTGCGCACGCGCTACGGCACCGTCGAACTGGCCTACGACACCGGCATCCTGCGCGCCGGCGCGCTGGAACTGCCGATCTCCGAACTTGAATTCGAACTGGTCTCGGGCCGCCCCGCCGCCATCTTCGCGGTCGCGCGCGGCTGGCAGCAGCGCCACAACCTGGTGCTGGACCCGCGCAGCAAGTCCGAGCGCGGCGACGCGCTGGCGCAATTGGCGCAGCGCCTGGCCGACGTCGACGCCGTCCCGGGCGACGACCTCGACAGCCGCCGCGCCCAGGCCATCGCGCTGTTCTGGGCGCCGCGCGGCGCCGCGTCCGTCAAGCTGCGCGAGGACATGACGGCGGCGCAGGCCATGGGCCGCATCGCCGCCGAATGCCTCGACCAGATCGCCCGCAACGCGGCCGTGCTGGCCGAAGTCGACACCGAAGGCGTGTACCGCGCCGGCAATTCCGAGCACGTGCACCAGTTGCGCGTCGGCATCCGCCGCCTGCGCTCGGCCTGGAAGCTGTTCGACGGCTGGATCGGGCCGATCCCCGACGCCATCATGCAGGGCGTGCGCGCCCACTTCGCCGCCTTCGGCGCCAACCGCGACCAGGACGTGCTGAACGAAACCGTGGCGCCCGCGCTGATGCGCGCCGGCATGCCGGTCATCCCGATGGAGGCCGCGCCGCCCGAACAGGACGCGCGCGCCATCGCCGGCGGCAAGGCCTTCCAGGCCTGGCTGCTGGAACTGCTGGAATGGAGCCTGGACGTGCCGCCCGCGCAGCCCACCAGCGATGGCCTGCCCGTCGCCAACGGCATGCCCAGCGACGCGGCGCCCGAACCCGCCATCCGCCTGGAAGGCGGCATCGCCGGTCCCAGCGTCAAGCCCACCATCATCCCCATGCTGGCGCCCGAGTCCGATCCGCAGCAACTGCACAAGCAGTTGGCGCGGCGCCTGCATCGCTGGCACAGCAAGGTGGCCGACCAGGGCACCCAGTTCGCCACGCTCGACATCCCCACGCGCCACGAGCTGCGCAAGCGCGGCAAGCGCCTGCGCTACAGCCTGGCCTTCGCCGAATCGCTGCTGCCCCGAGCAAGCTGCGCGGCTACCGCAAGCTGCTGTCGCGGGTGCAGGACATCCTGGGCGAGATCAACGACCTGGCCGTGGCCAAGGACTACTACGAGTCGTGTACGGCCACGCATCCGCAGGCATGGTTCGCGCTGGGCTGGATCAGCGCGCGCCTGGAAGAGCTGGCGGTGGATGCCCAACAGGCATTCGACGACCTGGCCGGCAGCAAGCCGTTCTGGAAATAAGGCGGCGCGATCCTTCGGGGATTGCGTTTCCGCCCGCCGCAAACACCGCGCCCCACGCCTGCGATGCAGCAGACGTGGGGCGCGGTGTTTTCAGCGCCGGGAGCGAGGCCCGTGCCGGTATCAGCGGGACGGATCAGTCGGCCAGCAAGGCGCCGGCGAATTCGTCGGCCACGAACGGCTGCAGGTCTTCCAGGCTTTCGCCCACGCCGATCCAGCACACCGGGATCGGCCGCACGCCCTGGCTGCCCGCCGCCACCGCCGCCAGCGTGCCGCCCTTGGCGGTGCCGTCCAGCTTGGTCACGACCAGGCCCGTCAGGTTGATGGCCGCATCGAACGCGCGGATCTGCGCCAATGCGTTCTGGCCGGTATTGCCGTCCACCACCAGCAGCACCTCGTGCGGCGCGGCCGGATCGGCCTTGGCGATGACGCGGCGGATCTTCTTCAGTTCTTCCATCAGGTGCAACTGGGTCGGCAGGCGGCCGGCCGTGTCCACCATCACCACGCCCATGCCGCGCGCGCGGCCGGCGTTGACCGAGTCGAACGCCACCGCCGCCGGGTCGCCGCCATCCTGCGAGATCACGGTGACGTTGTTGCGGCTGCCCCATTCGATCAGTTGCTCGCGCGCGGCGGCGCGGAACGTGTCGCCCGCGGCCAGCAGCACGCTGGCGCCCTGGCGCTGGAAGGTGTGCGCCAGTTTGCCGATGGACGTGGTCTTGCCGGCGCCGTTGACGCCCGCGATCATCACCACCAGCGGCTGCGCGCGCTTCAGGTCAAAGGCGCGCTCCAGCGGACACAGGTGATCGGCCAGCAACTGGCGCAGCGCGGCCTTGACCTTGGCGGGGTCCTCGATGCGCTCTTTCTTGACCCGCGCGCGCAGCGCGGTCAGCAGCTTCTCGGTGGCTTCCAGGCCGGCATCGGCCATAATGAGCGCCGATTCGAGTTCCTCGAACAGGTTCTCGTCGACCTTGACGCCGACGAAGATGCCGCCAATGCTCTGGCCGGTGCGCGACAGCCCCTGCTTGAGCCGCGACAGCCAGGACGCCTTCTTGGGCGCGGCTTCCGGTTCGGGCGCGGCGGGCGCCGGCGCGATGGCGGCGGGGGCAGCGGCGACCGGCGCCGGAGGCGTGACGGCGGGCGGCGATGCCACCACCGGCGCGGGTGCAACCGGCGGCGGGGCAACGGCCGGCGCGGCAGCCACGGGCACGGAAGCGGGTGCGGCGGAAGCAGGTGTGGAAGCGGGCGTGGCAGCAGGCGCAACCACGGGCGCCGAGGCCTGCGGCTGCGGCACCACGGCCGGCGACGGTTGCGGCACGCTGGCCGACGCCGGCGCGGGCACCTCGGCGGACGGCACCGGCAGGGTCACCTCTGGCGTCGCGACGGGCGCGAATTCGCGCGCCGGAACGGCGGGTTCGACGGGCTGGGCGGGGACCTCGGCCTCGGCTTGCGGCGCGATCCCGGCATCCACCTGCTCCGGCGGCGGCGCGGGCTGGGCCGGCGCGGCGGGCGGAGGGGATTTTTTCTTGAAGAAGCGGCTAAACATGGGTAACAAGTATATTCGTATCGTCGGGGGCCAATACCGGCGCACCCCTATCGTCGTGCCCGACGTGGAGACGCTCCGCCCGACGCCCGACCGGGTGCGGGAAACGCTGTTCAACTGGCTCAATCACCTGTGGGGCGGCGAATTCGCCGACAAGCAGGTGCTGGACCTGTTCGCCGGCAGCGGCGCCCTGGGCTTCGAGGCGGCCTCGCGCGGCGTGGCGCACGTGCAGATGGTGGAACGCGACAAGACTGCCGCGTCCGCGCTGCGGACACTGCGCGACAAGCTCAAAGCCGACATGATACGCATCCATGTGGGCGATGCGATGCAGGTCGTCGAAAGAATGGATGCGTCCCGCTTTGACCTCATCCTGTTGGATCCCCCCTTCGGACAGGGCTGGCTGCCGCGCCTGTGGCCCATCCTGCCCGGCATTCTGGCCGAGGGCGGATTGGTCTACGTCGAGGCCGAAAGCCCCATCGAAGCGCCCGACGGCTTCGAGATCCTGCGCCAGGACAAGGCAGGCGCGGTCCACTACCATCTGCTGGAATTTGCTGCATTGCGCAAATAGATCAATAATCCGAGCTTCGGAGGATGGTGTACACCACTAATAACGGTACGGAGCTCGCATGATCATCGCTGTTTACCCCGGCACTTTCGACCCGCTGACCAGAGGCCACGAAGACCTGGTCCGCCGCGCCGCCACGCTTTTCGACAAAGTCGTCGTCGGCATCGCGCACAGCCGCAACAAGAAGCCCTTCTTCAGCATCGACGAGCGCGTGGACATCGCGCGCGAAGTGCTGGGGCACTATCCCAACGTGGAAGTGCAGAGCTTCGGCGGCCTGCTCAAGGACTTCGTGCGCGACCAGGGCGGGCGCGTGATCGTGCGCGGCCTGCGCGCCGTGTCCGACTTCGAATACGAATTCCAGATGGCCGGCATGAACCGCCATCTGCTGCCCGACGTCGAAACGCTATTCATGACGCCGTCGGATCAATACCAGTTCATTTCCGGCACCATCGTGCGCGAAATCGCCCAGTTGGGCGGCGACGTCAGCAAGTTCGTGTTCCCCTCGGTGGAACGCTGGCTGCAGGAAAAGGCCAAGGAACGCCGCGAGCAATCCTGGCCGGGCTGAGCGCTGCCGCTCCCCGCCTCACCGAACCCTCCCGGAGGGCGCCTTGTGCGCCCTCCCTGCGTTTTGGCGGACGGCAAGCGCCGGGATGGGCAGGTCGGCGCCAGGGGCTTGCCGGGCGCCCGTCGGGCCCGGCAGTACAATTGCAGTATCCCTGCCGGATTCCGTAGCCCCTCATCATGGCCCTGACCATCACCGAAGAATGCATCAATTGCGACGTCTGCGAGCCCCAGTGCCCGAACGGCGCGATTTCCATGGGCGAGGATTACTACGTCATCGACCCTGACCGCTGCACGGAATGCGTCGGCCATCACGACGAGCCGCAATGCAAGGTGGTCTGTCCGGTCGAATGCATCGAGCTGCACCCGCAATGGAATGAAGGCCAGGAACAACTGATGGCCAAGTACCGCCGCCTGACCGGTGCCGCATGAGCGACACCGCGCAACCCGTCTTCGATCCCCCCGCCACCCGCCCCAACGCCCGCCGCGACCTGTCCGCCTCCGCGATCGCGGCCGGCCTGGTCGCCGTGCTGGTCAGCTTCGGCGGCACCGCCGTGCTGATGGTGCAGGCCGGCCATGCCGCCGGCCTGGACGCCGCCCGCATCGGCTCCTGGATCGGCTCGCTCAGCCTGGTGCTGGGCCTGGGCGGCGCGGCCTACAGCCTGCGCACCGGCCTGCCCATCGTCATGGCCTGGTCCACGCCCGGCGCGGCCCTGCTGGTGACCGCGCTGGCGGGGGTGCCATTCCCCGAAGCCATCGGCGCCTTCGTGCTGGCCGCCGCGCTGACGCTGGCCTGCGGCCTGTTCGGCTGGATCGATCCCATCCTGCGCCGCATTCCCGGCGAAGTCGCCGCCGCCATGCTGGCCGGCGTGCTGCTCAACTTCGGCATGGGCATCTTCACCAACGTCGGCAAGCAGCCGGCGCTGGTGCTGGCCATGTGCGCCGCCTACCTGGTGTGCCGGCGCTGGGCGCCGCGCTACGCGGTGCTGGTGGTGATGGCCGTGGCGGTCGCCATGGCGGCCGGCCTGGGCCTGATGCGGGTCGACCAGCTCGACTGGCACCTGACCGAGTTCGTCTGGACCACGCCGGTCTTCAGCATGCAGGCCGCGATCAGCCTGGGCGTGCCGCTGTTCGTGGTGGCGATGGCCTCGCAGAACCTGCCCGGCCTGGCCATCCTGCAGGCCGCCGGCTACCGTCCGCCGGCCTCGCGGCTGGTCGCCGCCACCGGCTTGCTCGGCCTGCTGGCCGCGCCCTTCGGCGCCCACAGCGTCACGCTGGGCGCGATCAGCGCGGCCATCTGCACCGGCCCCGAAGCGCACGCCGAACCGTCCAAGCGCTACATCGCCGCGGCCACCTACGGCGTCAGCTATTTCGCGCTGAGCATCGTTGCCGGCGCGGTGGCGGTGTTCTTCCAGGCGCTGCCGGCCGCGCTGCTGGCGGCGCTGGCCGGCCTCGCGCTGCTGGGCACCATCATGGGCGGCATGGCCGCCGCCATGGCCAACCCGCAACGGCGCGAAGCCGCGCTCATCACGCTGCTGGCGACGGCCTCGGGCTTCAGTTTCTGGGGTATCGGTTCGGCCTTCTGGGGCCTGGTGGCGGGCCTGCTGGCCCACACCGTGTTCGAATACAAACGCAGGCCGGCGGCCTGAAGCAGCCGCTTCATGCGTTGCCGATGACAAGCGCGTCGCGCAGCGGCGCGCCCCCGGATTTCCCGCGCCAGGCTCAGTCCGGCCAGACCGACACAGGCGTGTCCGGATGCACCTTCAGGATGCGGCACGGCACCTGCACGAAATTCGAGATCCAGGCGGCGGCCAGCTCGCCTTCGTCGACCACGTCGATGACCTGCTCGCCGACCTTCATGCTGTAGCGCACGCTGTCGTCGTCCTCGATCACGTCCAGCGGAATATCCATGCGCAGCATGCCCGGCGCGCGCAGCACCAGGTAGCCCAGGCGCAGTTCCACCGCCACATCGGCCAGCCGCGGGCACAGCTCGCGGTTGAGCCATTGGCCCGAATCGTTGGCCACCAGCCATTGGCGATGATACGGCGCGGCCTCGGCCTGCGCCGTCACGCCGCACTGGGCGATGGGCTGGAAGGTGGCGGCGCTCATTTGCCCAGCAGGCCCTTCAGGGCCTTGTCCACCGCCGCGCCGCCCTTGCCCTTGCCGGTCACGGCTTCACGCAGCTTGTTTTCCAGGCTGCGCTTGAGGATGCCGGCGACGGCGTCCTTCCACAGCAGCGTGTAGGTGGGCTTCTCGAACGGACCACGCACGTGCACCGGAATCGTCACGTCCTTCAGGTCGATCAATTCCTTGCCTTCCGGGTCGGCCGCCGGATTGACGACGCGCGCGCGCGCCACCAGGTCCAGCTCGCTCTTGACGAAGTCGATGGTGGCCGGCTCGCCCTGCGTCACGCGCAACAGCGGCGACACGACGTTCAGGCGCTTGACGCTCGCCACGCCCTTGGTGAAGGCCAGGTCCGCATCCATTTCCGAGAACGCGGTCTGCTTGCTGGTGTCGGCCGCCACCGTTTCGTCCTGCGACTCGGGCTTGAGCGCGGCCTTCAGCTCGCGCAGCGTCTGCGTCAGGTTGATGCCCTTGACCGCGCCGTCGCGCAGCCGCACCTGCAGCGTGCCGCCCAGGCCGCTCTTCATGGCGTAGGCGTTGGCCCCGGCGGTCTTCAGATCCAGCGCCAGGCTGCCGGTGCCGCTCAGCACGTTACGCTGCGCCAGGTCCACCAGCAGCGGTTCGATCGAAATGCCCGCCAGCGACATCTTGGTCGCCAACTGGTTGCCCTGCGCCGCGTCCACCGACAGCGCGCCGGCCAGCTTGCCGCCGTACAGGCCGGCGGTCAGGCTGGAGATATCGAGCTTGCCGCGGTCCAGCTTGACGGCGGCGGCGACGTCATCGGCCTTCAGGCCGCGCACCACCAGCTTGCCGACCTTGAGCGTGCCGTTCACGCTCGGGCCGACCAGCGCCGACAGGTTGATCGAATCATCCGCGGGCGCGGCCGGCGCCGGCGCAACCGGCTTGTTCTCGTCCTTCTTGCCGTCGGCGGGCGGCTTGGCCGGCGCGGCCGCGGCCGCCGGCGGCACCAGCTTGTCCAGGTCCAGCGTATCCACGGCCAGCGCGAAATTCACCTGCGGCGCATCGCTCAGCTTGGCGATGTCGGCGGTCAGGTCGAACTTGCCGCCTTCGAGCACCGCGTTGATCTTGCTGCTGGCCGTGTCCTTGGTCAGATCGACATTGAGGCTGCCGATCACGGGAATCTGCAGGCTGCCCTTGGGCAGGCCCGGGTCGGTGATGTTGACATCGCCGCGCAGCGCCGCCAGGCTGCCCTGGCGCTGCAGCAGGTTCAGCGACAGCGGCGAGGCGAAGGTCAGCTTGACCACGCGCTCGCCCTTCTTGGAGGTGCTGTCGAGCTTGGCTTCCTTGATGTCGAGTTCGGTGGCGTTGCCGCTGATGCCGTTCAGGCCAAAGCTGGCGTCCAGCCCGCTGATGCGCACGCGGCCGGTCAGCGCCTCGCCCGTGGCCTGCGTCGGCGAAATGTTCAGCGCCGGCGCGTCCACGGCGAATTCGAACGGGCCGTCGGCCACGCCGCCCTTGGCACGCACCGCCAGCTTCTCGATCTGCAACTGGCTCTTGTGCGGGTCGATCGACAGCTTGGGCATGGCCACGCTGGCGTCCACGTTGGTGGCGCGCGCGGCCGGATCGGTGACGTCGCCCTGGAACACGACTTCCAGCCCGGCCACGTCCAGCGCCGACTTCTGGCCGTTGAACGCCAGGTTGCCGCGCATCGCCAGGCTCTTGGCCTCGGCGCCCGGCAGCTTGCCGTCCATGCGCAGATCGAGCTTCTGCGCCGCGTAGCGCTTGGCGGACGGGTCCAGCGTCAGCAACGCCTGGCCGGTCAGGTTGGCGTCGATGCGCGGGTTGCCGCCTTCCAGGCGCGCCGTCAGGCGCACGTCGAACGGCTGGTTGAAGGTGACGCGGCCGGTATTGGCGTTGATCTTGGTCACGGCCACCGCCATGCCCGACATCTCATCCTGCAGCAGCACCTCGCCATCCTTCAGGTCGAGGCCGGCGATGTCGATCTGCATGTTGTTGCGCGACGGCGGCAGCGCGCCGCTGGTCAGCGCTTGCGCGGCGGTCTGCGCCGCCCCCGCGAGGGCCTCGGCGGGATTGGCGGGCGTAGCCACCACAGGCGCGGTGCCGCCGACCAGGTTGCTGAAATTGAACTGGCCGTCCTTGCCCCGCACCAGGCGCGCCTTGAAGCCGCTGATGGCGACATGGTCCACCACGAAACTGTTGGACAGCAGCGGCCACACGGCCACCGCCAGGCGGGTGCTCTCGATGGAGGCGAAGGTCTCGGTGCTATTGACCTCGGACAGCGACACGCCCTGCACCGACAGGCCGATGCGCGGGAACAGCGACAGCTCGATCTCGCCGTCGATCGTGAGCGTGCGGTGATAGCGTTCCTGGACCAGCTCTTCGAGCTTGTACTTGTACGCGTTGGGGTCGAACGTCAGCAGAAAGATGGCCAGGCCAACGACGGCCACGACAACCAACACCACCAGGCCTATCAGAATGCGCTTGAACCACGTTTTCATTGCCGCCCCGTCGGTACCTCGACTGGTAATCCTTGAATGCCATCCGCCGCGTCCGGCGCGGGAATGGCGCTATGCCGTCGCGCCGGGCGCGAGGCTTCCTGATTTATCCGTCTTCGATCGCGTGCCGCCGCGTGCGTCAGGCCACGGGCCGATACGCCAAGCGGAGAGGAACTGCCATGGAAAGACCTGCTGAAGACGCCAGCATGACCAGCGTGCACATACCGCTATCGTAACAAATCGGGCCCACCTGCGCGCCGGGCGCAAAACTGACGGTTTTCTGTCTTGCGGATTGTAGAGCTAGAATGATTGACCCATCAATCATTGATCCATCCAACAATGCCCGCCCCCGCCCCCAGCACCCCTTATTCGCCCGGCCAGGTGCTCCCCTTCCGGCAGACCCTGCTCGCCATGCTGGGCATGTGCTTCGTCATGATGATGGTGGCCATCGACCAGACCGTGGTGGGCACCGCGCTGCCCACCATCGTGGCCGAGCTCAAGGGCTTCGAGCTGTACGCGTGGGTGGCGACGTCCTACCTGCTGACCTCGGTCATCACCGTGCCGATCTTCGGCCGGTTGGGCGACTACTATGGCCGCAAGCCCTTCGTGGTGGCGGCGATCGTGCTGTTCACGCTGGCCTCGGTGCTGTGCGGCGCGGCCGACAGCATGTTCACGCTGGTGCTGGCGCGGGCCCTGCAGGGCGTGGGCGGCGGCATGCTGGTGGGCACCGCCTTCGCCTCCATCCCCGACCTGTTCCCGGACCCGCACGTGCGGCTGCGCTGGCAGGTCATGCTCAGTTCGGCCTTCGGCATCGCCAACGCGGTCGGGCCGACGCTGGGCGGCGCGCTGACCGAGCACTATGGCTGGCGCTCGGTGTTCTACGTCAACCTGCCCATCGGCATCCTCGGCCTCTGGTTCGTCGCGCGCTACCTGCCGCACCTGCGCAATCACACCACCGGCAAGGTGCGCCTGGACTGGCAGGGCGCGCTGCTGATCGCCGCCGCGCTGGGCGGCCTGCAACTGCTGGTGGAACTGCTGCCCAAGGAAGGCCTGAGCGCCACCATCGTGCTGCTGGGCGCCGGCAGCGCCGCCGCCTTCGGCCTGCTGTACTGGTGGGAGCGGCGCTGCCCGCATCCGCTGCTGCCGTTCGACATGTTCCGCAACCGCGGCCTGGCGATGCTGTTCATACTGGCGCTGCTGGTGGGCGTGACCATGTATTCGCTGCTGTTCTACGCACCGCTGCTGCTGCAGGGCGGCTTCGGCCTGTCGCCGCAGGACGCGGGACTGCTGATCACGCCGATGGTGGTCTTCATCACCGTGGGCAGCATCATCAATGGCCGCATCATCACCCGCATCCGCAACCCCAACCGCATGCTGTACGCGGGCTTCATCCTGATGGCGCTATCCTGTATGGGCATCGTCACCACCCACAACTACACGCCGCACGGCCTGATTGCCGCCTACATGCTGATGGCCGGCCTCGGCATGGGCTTCATCATGCCCAACCTGACCGTGTTCGCGCAGCAGACCGCCGGACGCAGCCACCTGGGCATCGCCACCGCGCTGCTGCAATCGCTGCGCATGATCGGCGGCATGCTCGGCACCGCCGTGGTCGGCACCATGGTCAACCACAGCTATTTCAGCGGCGTTGAATCGACGCTGCGCGGCGCCTCGGCGCGCTGGCTGCCGCAACTGGACGACCCGCAGATGCTGGTCAATCCCCAGGCCCAGACGCAGTTCCTGGCACAATTGGCGCATCAAGGCCAGGATGGAACGTCGCTGATCGAGATCGCGCGGGTGGCGCTGGTCGGCGCCATCCACGAGGGGCAACTCATCGCCCTGGCGGTCGCGGTGCTGGCACTGTGGTGCGTGCGGCGCGTCCCCCTGGTGCAATTGGCGCGCGTCTCCAAGCCGGAGCCCGCCAGCGTCGGAGAGTAGCTTTTGCCCAAACAACAACAGGGCCTGCAGGTCATCCAGCACATGGGCCAGACCTACCGCGTCATGCAGAGCGCCTTCAGCGGCCGGGTCGGCCACGCGCTGCCGCGCTGGCGCATCCTGCTGGCATTGCATGAATGCGGCCAGTGCTCGCAGAAGCACCTGGCCGAGCGCTGCCGCCTCGATCCCGCCTCGCTCACCCGCCAGTTGCAGGCCATGCAGAAACTCGGCTGGATCGCGCGCGCCGTGGATCCGAACGACAACCGGCTGACCAACGCCCGCCTCACGCCGGCCGGCCAGGCCGTGGTCGACGAGGCCCTGCCCAAGCGGGCGGCCTTCTTCGACGAATCGCTCAAGGGCCTGTCGGCCGCCGACATCGACACGCTGAACCGGGTGCTGAACGTGCTGGAAGAAAACTTCCTGCGCGCGGCGGGTGGCGGCAAGGGCGAATAACGGCGCCGGGGCCGCCCGTGGCCGCGCTGCAAGCCCACAGGCAAAGGCCTTCCCACCGGCGCCGCTTCGCGCGGGCAATATGCCCATCATCGGTCCGTGACGTTGACACTCGGAAACGTTATTGAATAACATTCAATCAATCTATTGATTGTTGTTCACTTGCCGGAACCCGCATGTTTCCTGAGCTATTCCTTCGCGCCGTGCTGATCGGCGTCGGCGCCACCCTCGTCATGGACCTGTGGGCCCTGCTGCTCAAGCGCCTGTTCGGCGTGCCATCGCTGGATTACGCCATGGTGGGCCGCTGGCTCGGCCATCTGCCACAGGGACGGCTGACCCATCCCGGCATCGCGCGCTCGGCCCCCGTGGCGGGCGAACGCGCCATCGGCTGGATCGCCCACTACGCCATCGGCATCCTGTTCGCGCTCCTGCTGCTGGCGATCTGGGGACCGGCCTGGGCCGCGCGGCCCACGCTGCCTCCGGCGCTGATCGTCGGCATCGCCACCGTCGCCGCGCCATTCCTGATCCTGCAACCGGGCATGGGCGCCGGCCTCGCGGCGCGCAAGACCCCGAAGCCCGCGGTGGCGCGGCTACGCAGCCTGATGGCGCATGCGTCGTTCGGCGTAGGCTTGTACTTGGCGGGATGGGCCGTGGCGCAGGCTCTGGAGGCCTGAAACGGCGCACGCCCCCGTCAACTCGGGCAGCCTTGCCTCGCGCGAATTTTGCCAATTCCGCCGAGGGCTTTTACAGTATCGGCCTGGATCACAGTCATCGAGGTATTCGTCCCATGCGCCATTGATGCCGCCGTCGCAATGACGGCCAGTCTCCACCCGCCCCCCACTCGCAGGGGGAGTTCCTGGCATCCCTGGAAGCATCACGCATGACGACTCCGTATCTCACGCTGGAAGGCGTGTCGTATCTGCTGCCGGACGGCAGCCCCCTCTTTTCCGGACTCGACGAAACCTTCGACTCGCGTCCCACTGGTCTGGTCGGGCGCAATGGCGTTGGCAAGACCGTGCTGGCGCGGATCCTGGCCGGCGAGTTGCCGCCATCGAGCGGACGCTGCCTGCGATCGGGCAGCGTCTTCTATCTGGCCCAGCAGGTCTCCCCGCCGCCCGGCGCCACCGTCGCCAGTCTGGCAGGCGTGCAATCCACGCTGGAGGCGCTGGCGCGCATCGAGGCCGGCAGCAGCGCGCCGGAAGACTTCGAATGCGTCGGCGACCGTTGGGACATCCGCCAGCGCCTGCACCACGCGCTGGAACGCGACGGCCTGGGCCATCTCGACGCCGCGACACCCGCCAGCAGCCTCAGCGGCGGCGAAGCCATGCGCGTCGCGCTGGCCAGCGCCATGCTGTCCGAAGCCGACTTCCTCATCCTGGACGAGCCCACCAACCACCTGGACCGCCGCAACCGCGAGGCGTTGATCGAACAACTGCGCCATTGGCCGCGCGGCCTGCTGGTCGTCAGCCACGACCGGCAACTGCTCGACACCCTGGCGCGCATCGTGGAGTTGTCATCGCTGGGCCTGCGCGGCTATGGCGGCAACTACGGCGTCTATGCCGCCAGCAAGGCGCAGGAACGCGCCAATGCACTGGAGCGGCTGGAACACCGCAAGCTCGAACGCCGGCGCGAAGAACAGGCGATGCAGGCCCAGCGCGAACGGCAGGAGCGCCGGCAGGCGCGCGGCCAGCGGCACGGCAAGCAGGCCAACCAGGCCAGGATCCTGCTCGACCGTCAAAAGGGCCGCAGCGAGGATTCGGCCGGCAGATTGAAGCAGCAACACGCAGCCGCCCACGAACGCTTGGCGCAGTCCGTGCGCGAGGCCGCGGCGCAAGTCGAAAAGGACGCAGCGATCTCGCTGCACGCCCTGCCCGTCGCGCAGGCGGCGCAGCGGCGCGTGGCGCAACTGGACGACGTCACGCTGCCGTTCATCGCGGCGGCCACCCGCCATGTCAGCCTGTTGCTGGGCGGCCAGCAACGCGTGGCGGTCACCGGCCCGAATGGCTGCGGCAAATCGACCTTGCTGAAGGTGCTGGCGGGCCAGCTTGCGCCCCTGTCGGGCGAGAGGAAGGCTGCGCCCGAAAGCGTCTATCTCGACCAGCGGCTGGCCGGCCTGGCTTCGGAGCAGCCCGTGCTCGAACAACTGCAAGCCGCCAATCCCAACCTGGACGAAGGCGAACTGCGCACACGCCTGGCCCACCTCGGCCTGGATGCGCGCAAAAGCCTGGCGCCCAGCGGCTCGCTCAGTGGCGGCGAACGGCTGAAGGCAGCGCTGGCGTGCGCGCTCTACGCCGATCCGCCGCCCCGCCTGTTGCTGCTGGACGAGCCTGGCAACCACCTCGACCTGCCCTCCATGCTCGCCCTCGAAAGCCTGCTGCGCGGCTATGCCGGCGCGCTGGTCGTGGTATCGCACGACGAGGCGTTCCTGGACAACCTGGCGCTCACGGACAGGCTGCGGGCCACGCAACAGGGCTGGCTGCTGGAGCCCTGGTAAGCCTTCCGCCATGCCGACGCGTCGGCATGGCGGTGAAGCCCCGCGCACCGCGTGATCGCACAGCCTGATCCCGCTCTCGCGGCTGGCCCCCTTAAACAAGTCTTCTTTTGCCGACCCGTTGCGCATAGCGTGGGCCAACCCGGCCGACATCCGGCATATTCCCTGGCAGCCAATTGCATAAATAAAAATGCCAATCAATGGCGCTTCTTTTTTCCATATGAACCGGGATGGATTGTCATGCACCACCACTCGTCGGGCTCTTCCGTACTGCTTGGCCTGATCACGCTTGCCCTGGCCTCCGCGTCCGCCCCTCTCCAGGCGCGGCAGCCGGATGGCGCCGGCACCGCATCGCCCGGCCCCGCCACGCTGCCGGCCATTGAAGTGAGCGGCCAGGCAGACGAACCCACCGAGGCGACACGCGCCTATACCGTGCCCGCGACCCGCGCCTCCACCGGCCTGACGCTCAGCCCCAAGGAAACGCCCCAGTCCGTGTCGGTGGTGACCCGCCAGCAGATGGACGACCAGGGCATGCAGTCCATCGGCGACGTGCTGGGCAGCACCACGGGCATCACTTTCGTCGAAATGGACAACGGCGGGCGCACCACCTACCGCGCACGCGGATTCAACATCACCAACTACAAGGTCGATGGCCTGTCGGTCATCGGCGGGTCCTCGTTCAACAGCGGCGGCAGCGGCGCGATCAACATGGATCTCTACGACCGCGTCAGCATCGTGCGGGGCGCAAACGGATTGTTGGGCGGCACCGGCGACCCCTCCGCCACCGTCGACCTGGTGCGCAAACGTCCCAGCCGCGAGCTCGGCGCGAGCCTGACCCTGCGCACCGGAAGCTGGAACAAGAAGAATGCCGTCGGCGACATCAACATCCCGCTGGCGGCGGACGGGCGCGTGCGCTCGCGCCTGGTATTCAGCGGCGAGAACTCCGACGTGTTCCGCGACCACTCGAGCATCGAACGGCAGGGGTTCCTGGCCAGCATCGCCATGGATGTGACAGCCCGCACGCAGGTGGGCCTGGGCTTCCAGTACGAGCACAGCATCTTCCACGGCGCCTCATGGGGCGCCAACGTGCCCGCCTGGTTCGCGGACGGATCGCCGACCCATTTCCGCCGCAACGTCAACCTGGCGGCGGACTGGAGCAAGACCGACATGGAAGCGAAGACGCTGTTCGCCTCGCTCGACCACCGCTTCGATAACGACTGGAAGCTGCGCGCCGACTATGCCCACACCTCGCGCGCGGACCTGAACAACAAGGGCGCGGTGAAGGTCAACAACGGCAGGGTCCGCTGGCCCCATTGGAATCAGGACGGCAGCGGCGCCTATCTCAATGCCATCCATTCGGAGACGGAAGGCGAAACCGACGCATTCTCGCTGGATCTCTCGGGCCCTCTGGAACTGTTCGGACGCCGGCACGAACTGCTCGTCGGCCTGAACGGCTCGCGCATGGACGAACCGTCGTGGACCTTCAACAGCAGCAACTGCAGCATCGACGGCATCGCCGGCTTCCGGGGCCGCTGCCAATACCGCACCGAGCTGCCCGTCGCGGACTGGCGCGCCTGGCGCGGCGACGAATACGGCAACATCCGCGCGTTCCGCACCGATGCCCGCCGCGTCACCCGGACAACGCTCTATGGCGGCTACGTCGCGGGCCGCTTCGAACTCGCTGACGACCTGACCCTGATCACCGGGCTGCGCCGCAGCGCCTACCAGATCCACAGCGACAACTACAACGCGGCGGGTGTCCGCGGCGCGCGCACCGGCGAAAACGCCGCCCACGCCTGGACGCCCTACTACGGCCTGGTCTACGGGTTGACGCCCAACTACTCGGTCTACGCCAGCTACACCGACGTATTCACGCCGCAGACCAGCAAGAACGAAAGCGGCGACACCCTCAAGCCCATCACGGGCGCCAGCTACGAGGCCGGCATCAAGGGCGAGTGGTTCAATGGCGCGCTCAATGCCGCCGTGTCGGCATTCCGCAGCCTGCAGAAGAACGTCGCCCTGAAAGACGGCGACAGCTTGACGCCCGATGGCGACCAGGCCTACCGGACGGGCACGGGCGTCATCGTCAAGGGCGTCGACGCCGAAATCGCCGGCGCCGTGACGGCCGCCTGGAACGTCTATCTGGGCTACACCTATCTGGACGTCGGCAACACCGACACCGCCGAGCGCCCCGACCCGCGCCATCTGCTGCGGCTGAACACCACCTACCGGCTGCAGGGAATGCTGCGGGGGCTGACCATCGGCGGCGGCCTGACCTGGCAAGGCAAGACGGTGTCCGAGCCCTACCCTGGCCGGCCGGACGGCCGCGGCGGCTTCGACGACTCGCCGATTCCCCTGAAGGGCTATGCGCTGTTCAACGCGATGGCGCGCTACGACATCAACCGCCATCTGTCGGCCATGCTGAACGTCAGCAATCTGTTCGACAAGACGTACTACCGGCAGTATGGGTTCTATAACGGACTGATCTACGGCGAGCCGCGGCGGGTGACGTTGAGCTTGCAGGCGAAGTTCTAAATGGATTGGGCAGGCCGTTGATACCAAAGGCCTGCCCAATCCATGATGCGCGACCTGGCTTCAAACAGTCTGTCCCAGCGGCAGCGCATTCAGTTCTGCACGAGCATCCCGCCAGGCAGGATAGTGTTGGGCCAGCAACAATATGAACCGCTCACTGTGCGTAGGTTCGATCAGATGGATCATTTCATGAACGATCACATACTCAAGCAAGTCACGAGGCTTCTTGGCCAGTTCCGTGTTGAGCCGAATATGAGCCTGGCGATGATTGCAGCTACCCCATTTGGTCTTCATACGTTGCAGGAAGTAGCCATTGACCTTCACACCGATACGTGGCTCCCAGTATTCGATCAGGGGCGCAATGGCCTGGTGTAGCAAACCGCGTTGCCATCGTTGATAGATGGCTTCGCGCTTGGCTGCATCGGAGCCGGGGCGTACAGACAAGGTGATGCGCCGGTGATCCATCTTCACCACAGGCGGGGCATCGCGCTCCAGCACCGAGAGCAGATAGCGGCGTCCCCAAACGTAATGACTTTCCCTGGTAACGAACTGGCGAAGTGTTTCGCGGGGCTGCGCCTGTAACTGCGCCTGTTGCTGGCGAATCCAACGCAGTTTGGAAACAGCATAAGCACGCGCCACTTCCAGTCGCGTGCCCATCGGGGCCACCAGCGTCACCGCCCCCTGGGGCGGATGCACGGAAAGATGGACATTCTTCACGGTCTTGAACGTGACGGCGATGTCCAGCTCTCCCAGACGTATGTGCGTCTGCGCCATCAGTACCCCCCCTGATCTCTCAGAAAACCGAATAGATTGAGCGTGACCTCACGGTTGCGTCCGGTCAACGGGTGCAGGAAATTCTGCACGATGCGCTCCTTGGCCTCGTCGCCACGCCATCCGGCCGGGGCTTCTTCACGCATCACACGATCGATTTTCAGCGCCAGCAAAGCCAGCGGGTCTCCGTATTCGGCCTGTGGCTCTTTCACCACAGCATCCGTATCGGGAAGCCGATCGCCCGAAATGATGTCAGGCAGATTGCGATAAATAACCAGCGCACCTGCATTGCCATGCAGCATGGCAGGCTCATCAAGGCCGTGTTGTTTCGCGCGGTGCCTCTTCAGGATGTCTTCCGCCTTGCTCAGGAATGCTTCATAAGCCTCGGAGCCTTCACGGCTTTGCTGGATCAGGTCATCGAGCAGCTTGGACATCTGTTCGTAAAACCGTGGATCGGTCAGGCGATCACGAATGATGGTCTTGCGGACGTTGTTGATGATGGTTTCCGCAATGGCATTCTTCGACAGCTTGCCCTTCTCATTGAGCTTCTTGGCGATGGCGTCGTGTATGCCGGTCTCGATGATCAACTCGGTAAGAGACAGTTCGGCCAGCTCACCCAAGACCTGTGCTGGCTCGGCCTGGATATAGGTGTTGATGAGGTGGCGCATGTCGGCCTCGTAGGGCTTGATGTCCAGTTCTTCACCGCTTGCGTTTTTGATGTAGCCACGCACATCGGCATAAAAGATGACCTCGCGCCGCAACGTATCTGCTTCCGCGTCTGAATAACCCGCCTCAGCCAGATTTTGCGCGATGGCAGCAAAGGCTCGCAGATAAATCGCCACCGCTTTGTAAAAGGCAATGCGCAGTGCCTCGCTTTCCAACAATGCTTCTGGATCACCGGCGCGGCCGCAGAAATAGTGGATGAACTGCTCAACTTCACGCGGCTGCGGCACCGGCTCGCACAGGTAATGCAGCGCTTCGCGGGCTTCGTCCAGTTGCTTGCGACCTTCCTCCAGCCAATTTTTCAGATGAACGTCGTTGTCGCCGCCATTGCCCGCATCGATGTCCAACTCTTCCGAGCTGTACACCGCAATGGCCTGTTGCACGTCACCAAACAGCTCCTTGTAATCGACGATATGGCCATAGTCCTTGTCGTCACCGTCGAGCCGGTTGGTCCGGCAGATGGCCTGAAAGAGGTTATGGTCGTGCAGTTCATTGTCCAGGTAGACGTAGGTGCAACTGGGCGCATCAAAGCCGGTGAGCAGCTTGCTGACCACGATCAGCAGCTTCATGTTGGCCGGTTCCTCGATGAAGCGGCGCTTGGTGTCATCTTCGTACTGTTTGGTGGTCTGGCCGGCACGCAGCACATGCTGCTTGTACGTGTCGTACTTGTAGCGTTCGTCGCTGCCAGCAGATTCCTTCGAGATGGCTGCCGGGTTGGGTTCATACGACGTGATGATGCCCACATGGGTGCCGAAATGCGTGTTCCGGAACAGCCGGAAGTAATGGCAGGCATCGTAGATCGAAGCCGCCACCAGAATCGCCGTGCCGCGATCATTATCCAGGCGAGGCTTAAGGCTGAAGTCCTCGATGATATTGGCAACGATGCGATCCTTGCGCTCCTTAGCGCTCATCAGTTCTTCCATCGTGGCCCAGCGCTTGCGCAGAATGGATTTCTGGAAGTTGTTCAGTCCGCGCGTTTTTTTCTCGAACCAGGCATCAATGGCCTTGCCTGAGGTCAGCCGCTGCGGCACATCACGTGCCTCGTACTTCAGGTCCAGCACCACCTTGTCGGCCACGGCTTCGTGGAACTTGTAGGTGTGGATATAGGTGCCGAACACATCGCGGGTCGTTTGCCTGTCCTTACGCAACAGCGGCGTGCCGGTAAAGCCGATGAAGATGGCATCGGTCAGCCAGCGCTTCATCTGCTTGTTCATGTTGCCGCCCTGGGTACGGTGGCACTCGTCCACGAACACGTAGAAACGCCCATGGATAGGCGGTGGCGAGCCCTTGAGATCGGCCGCATCGAACTTGTGGATCAGCGCGCACAATAAGCGCGGCGTGGTGGCACCGAGTTTTTGCACGAAGTCTGCGCGTGAAGTGATGCGAGGGCGAGCCGATCCCTCGCCGATCACCCCGGCATTGCGCATCACGCCTTCGATCTGCTTGTCCAGTTCATCGCGGTCGGTCACTACCAGCACCCGCGCCTGCGGATCATGCTCCAGCAACCACTTGGCCAACAACACCATCAGGATGCTCTTGCCGCTGCCCTGGGTGTGCCAGATCACGCCCCCCTCGCGTTTGGCGATGCGCTCCTGTGCGGCCTTGATGCCCTGGTACTGGTGCTGCCGAGGCACCTTCTTGAAACCCGCATCGAAGATCACGAAGTTGCGGATCAAATCCAGCAGTCGGGCCTTCTCGCACAGCTGAACCAACGGGCGATCCAGCAACGCGCCCGCCATTGCCGTGGCTGACGGCTGTTCGTCCTTCCACTGCACGAAGAACTGTTCCGGTGTGCCAGTGGTACCGTAGCGCAGACCTTGCGCATCGCTGCCTGCCAGCAGCAACTGCACGGTGCTGAAGAAGCCCTGATTGAAGGCTTCTTCCTGATTGCTGCATAGCTGGCGGATACCATCGCCCACATCGACGGAGCTGCGCTTGAGCTCGATCACCGCCACCGCCAGGCCATTGATGTACAGAACGATGTCCGGCCGACGAGTGCTCCCGCCTCGTAGCCTCACTTCCTCAGCCAGCGCGAAGTGATTGCGCTCGGGCTGCGCCCAGTCGATCAACTGCACTGTCTCATGCGCTTGGCCCGCCGCGATCTGCACCGGCACACCATAGCGAAGTAGCTGGTAGGTACGCAGATTGGCCTGATACGGCGTGATGCCGGTGACATCCACCGCGACTTCCAGCTTCTGCAGGGCTGCGCTGATGTGGCCGGACGAGTACCCGCGAGCGGCCAGATTGACGCGTAGCAGTTCGGTTTCGACGGCGCGGTTGTGATCGCGCTTGCTCCAGTTGCCCACGTGTTCGTAGCCCAGGCCGCCATCGGCCACTGGGGTGGTGAACAGCCGCGCCACGCGGTTTTGGCTGTTGCGCTCGGAGCGCGGCATGGGTTGGGTCATCGCATCATTCCTCGGTGCCATCATCCATAGGCTTGCCCAGCTCCCGCTCGATCTGTTCGATGGTCGGCAGGCTGGTTTGCAGCTCTTGCGGCAGGGATTCCACCAGTTTGTATTCGGCAATGCCCATTGGCTGCGACTTGTCACCCAGGGCGTACTCGGCCACCACCTTGTTCTTGCTCTTGCACAGCAGCAGGCCAATGCTCGGATTGTCCTGCGTGTGCTTCACCTGCCGATCCACCGCCGTCAGGTAAAAGCCCAGTTGCCCCAGATGCTCGGGCTTGAACTTGCCCGCCTTCAGTTCGATCACCACGTAGCAGCGCAGCTTGAGGTGGTAGAACAACAGGTCGATGAAGAACTCCTCGCCGCCCACGTCCAGCAACACCTGTCGGCCAACGAAGGCGAAGCCCGCACCCAGTTCCAGCAGGAAATCGGTGACGTGCTGTACCAGCGCCTTCTCGATTTCGCGCTCCTGTGCTTCCTCGCTCAGGCCCAGAAAATCGAAGCGGTACGGATCTTTCAGCGACTCGATGGCCAGGTCGGACTGCGGTGCAGGCAGGCGCTGATCGAAATTGGTGACGGCCTTGCCCGTACGCTCCAGCAGGCGGGTTTCGATGTGGATATTCAACACGTTGCGTGACCAGCCATGTTCGATGGCCGCACGGGCATAGGCCAGGCGCTCCGTTGGCGCTTTCAGGCGATCCAGCAATACCAGGTTGTGACCCCAGGGCAATTGTGCAGCAGCCTGCTGCACAATTTCGGCGTCCGGCCAGGCCTCGGCAAACGCACGCATGTATTTGAGGTTGCGCGGCGAGAAACCTTTCATCTCCGGGAAGGCGGAACGCAGGTCATGCGCCAGCCGCTCGATCACCTTTGCGCCCCAACCCTGCTCGGCTTGCCGCGCCAGGATGTCACGGCCGATCTGCCAGTACAGCCCAACCAGTTCCCGATTGACCGCCAGCGCCGCTCGCTGCTGCGCGGTGTGGATGCGTCCCTTCAGGTCGGCCAGCCAGTCGGCGTAGCCTTGTGGGGCTGGAATTAATGAGGCGGGCTTGTCGGTCATGGCAATGTCGCTCCCTTCGGCACAAAACCTTTCTTTCGCATCCAGTCAAGCGCCGCCAGCCAGCGATCCTCAGGTATCCGCTGCTTTGCTTCGTGCCAGTTGTGCAGCACTTCATGCACGATCATTTCATCGGAGACGGTTCCTTTCTCACGCAGCAAATCGCTCCATGCCGCCAGCAAAGTGGCAACGATCTCGCATTGCACCGTTTTCGCAGCCTTGAAAGTGCGCAGAATATTCTCAAGTGGCGCGGAGATTCCGGAGAAATGCCGTTCAAAATATGGTTTGTGCCCACCACGTTTCGCTAGCGGCACGTATTGGTACCGCTCACCTTCCTTGCGTGCCTCGAACCATTGTTGTTTCTGCAACTGACTGTCTATCGAGCGGAGTGCACGGTTGTCATAGGGGCCTGCAGCCTTGCGATAGTAGGTGGAACCAGTATCCACCTCACACAAATGCTCGGCGAGGAACATCATCTTCTCAAACTTGACGTGGCCAAAGGTCGGCTGTTCGTGCAACTGATCGATGATTTCGGCTGCCAGCACGCTTCTCAGGAAATGGACGTTCGCCTTGCGTCCTTCTGCTTGCGCCGCCTCCTCGCCAACCGGTTCGGCATCAGACATTACCAACCGCGTCCTGCCAGTCAGCAGTTCCTGCATCATGGCCTGCTTGAGGGCGCGGGTCTTGGCGCGGCGGGTTTCGAGAGCGGTGATTTCAGCATCCATGTCGCTGAGAACTGTGGCGATGGCTGTTTGTTCGTCCTTCTCCGCTGGAAGCTTGACTTCATATTGTCGTAGCTGCGTCTTGCCGATCTCCAGAAAGGTGCTTCCTGCGGAAAGCCCAATCAGCCCTTGCGTTTGGGTAGAGAGTAAGTAATACAGAAATTCAACATCTACGGAATCATGCGGAACAAGATTCTTGAAGCCCTGATTGGTCGTCACGGGAACGGCATTGATTGCACACTCGCCTATCGTTGCACGCGATGTCATCACGATCGAGTGGGCAGGTATCAGTTCTGCCGAACTGGTGCTCAGCCCGTGCTCGGTAATGGCTCTATTCGTCCTAGTCAGATACTTTCTGCCTTCCAACGCAGTAATGTCCGTAGGAGTACACCATGGAATCGTGCCATCCCAGGCTGCTGCGTCTCCAGTGCTAGGGGTGCCACCACTGCGGATGTCAGCCAAATCCCCCAACCGCTTCACCTTCCACTCGCCACTAAACCCCGGCAGGCGGGTTTGGCCGGTGAGGAGTTGCTGCATGGTGGCCTGTTTGATGGCGCGCGTTTTGGCGATTAGGCGATCCAGTCCATCCAACAATGCGTCCATGTCGCTGAGGGCGGTGGCAATGGCGTGTTGTTCATCGGTCGTGGGTGGAAGCGCAGTTTGAATTTTCTGCACACCATTGAGACTCATCCCCGCCTTGGCGCCTGTGTCAGTTACTGCTCGAAATACCCTCTGCGATTCTTCCGAGGCAAGAAAGTAACTAACAAACTTGCTGTTGACCTTTGCGGGATCAAATCGCAAAAGCGCAATATGCTGATTGATATAGGCCGGTGTTGGAACACGCGCATCGGCGTAACCTATGATTCCAATGTCCGCAGTAATTGAAATCAGCACATCATTTTCTTTAAGCTGAGTGCGTATTCCTTCGCTATCGCCTTCTGGCAACCTAACGAATCTGGAATCCGTTAAATCCAGATAAATCGACTCGCGCGTCAAATTCGTAATGCGTACAAACAGGTCACCCCGTTCCGAGTAATAGGATGCCCATCCACGTGAGCCACTGGTCACGAACGGTTTTAGCTCGCCGAGCTGCTGGACACCCCAATCCTCCGGAATCACTCCTACTTCCGTCTGCTTGTACCCCCGCTTCACCTCCATGTCGCCCCCATTTTTTCTAGGTGTGTTTCCACCTTGGCGCTGAGGGTGACCAAGTCGTCTTTCAGCTTCGGCAATGGGGTGTCGTAGCGTTCGGCCAATTCGCGGATACGCTGGGCGAGGGTTTGAGAGATGCGATCCAGTTCCTGCTGCACATCGCCTTGCAGGCGGGCCAGCCATTTGTCTTCTACCACCAGCGTTTTGACCTCGGCTTCGCTGAGGGTGCCGTAACGGTCGTGGGCTTGCCGGTCGAGTTCCACCTCCAGCGTTTTGACGGTCTTCTTCAGTGCGGCTTCGCGGGCGCTGAGTTGCTGCCACTGCTTGAGCATGGCGCGTTCGTCGGCGCTGTCGACGTCATCGACAATTTCGGCGAGGCGATCTTTCACCTGCGCAGCATTGATCTTGTCGAAACCTGCGAAGGCACCGTCTTCTCCACCATGTTCTTCCTCCAGTTCGGCAATCTGGCTAGTAACGCCATCCAGTTCGGCCTGCTTTGCCTCCAGTTCGGCCTGTTCGGCAGCAAAGTAGCGGGCGACGATGTAGGGCTTGGGCAGCAGGTCGCAAGTCCAGCCTTTGTCCTTGGTCTTGCCCTTCTTGTCGGTTTCCACAATGCGCCGGGGCAGCGCCACCCATCCATCGGCGGCGATCAGATAGGCGTCGTCCTGCATGGTCTCGGCCCAGTAGTCCATCAAGTGCTGGTAAATATCATAGGGGTCGAGCAGCGGTGCAGCGTAGAAGCTGGTGAGCAGAGTTTCGGAAACCTGCGTGATCAGCGCCTTGGGTTTGTCACCGGGCTGGATGCCGGTGAGCAGAGGCATGACGGCCTGCTGCCATTTGCCGAATAGGGTTTCCACCTTGCCGCGGAATTGCTGGAACTGCGGGTGGGCGAGGATGATGGAACGCACTTCGGTCATCGGCTGGCGCAGCCGCGCATAACCGGGACGCTCGGCCTCGAACAGCGCCTCGCGCAGGGCGGGCATTTCCTGCCAATCTGCGGCGAAGGCGTCTATGTCGCGCTCGGGGATGCCGCCGTTGAGGTGAGCATCAATGTCGTGCAGGTCTTCCGGCTCACTGCTGTCGATGTAGCGCGGCAGGTTGAGGTTGTAGTCGTTCTTCTTGCTGGCGATTTCGTCCAGCGGCACCATGCGGGCATAGCGCGGCTCGTCCGCGCTGCGGCGAAAGGCATCGACGATGCGGTGGATGTCCTGCTCGCGCAGGCGGTTCTTGGGGCCGTCCTTGATGAAGCCTTTGCTGGCGTCGATCATGAAGATGCCCTTGCGGGCGCTGGCGTTTTCCTTGTCCAGCACCAGAATGCAGGCGGGGATGCCGGTACCGTAGAACAGGTTGGCAGGCAGGCCGATGATGCCCTTGAGCATGCCAGAGCGCACCAGTTGCCTGCGGATATGGGCCTCCGCATTGCCACGGAACAACACGCCGTGCGGCAGAATGACCGCGCCCTTGCCGGTGGTAGCCTTCATGCTGCGGATGACGTGCAACAGATAGGCGTAGTCGCCTTGCTTGGCGGGCGGTTCGCCCCAGGTGAAGCGTTGGTAGGGGTCGTTGGTCGGGTTCAGACCGGTGGACCACTTCTTGTCGGAGAACGGCGGATTGGCAACCACGTAGTCGTAGGCGCGCAATTGTTCCTTGCCTGAGCGGTCGACATCCTTGAACTTGGGGTTCACCAGCGTGTCGCCGCTGAGGATAGTGGCACTGGGGAAGTCGTGCAGGATCATGTTCATCCGCGCCAGACCGGCGGTGGTCACGTCCTTTTCCTGCCCTTCCAGGGTGATCTGTCGGCCTGCCTCGGCGGCCACTTTCAGCAGCAGCGAGCCCGACCCGCAGGTTGGGTCGTAGGCGGTGGTGGAGGCCCGAGTGTTGGTGCGCGAGATGCCGATCACCTGGGCGATGACGCTGCTGACTTCGGACGGCGTGTAGAACTGGCCCTTGCTCTTGCCCGAATCCTGCGCGAAGTGGCGCATCAGGTATTCGTAGGCATCGCCGAGCAGGTCGTCGTTGTCAGCGCGGTTGTTGGCGAAGTTCAGCTCGGGCTTTTCGAAGATGGCGATCAGGTTGCCCAGCCGTTCGACCATGGCTGGGCCTTCGCCGAGCTTGTTGGGGTCGTTGAAGTCAGGGAAGTCGCTATAGGCCAGTTTGCTGTTTTTTTCGACCAGTTCGCGAATAACCTGTTTGTTGATCCTGTCGCCGATTTCCGGATCACCTTTGAGCGCCACCATGTCCTTGAATGATGCACCGGGCGGGATAACCACCGGCGGGGCGAAGTCATCACTGTTGCCGTACTTATCGCTGATGTACTTGATGAACAGCATGAACAGGACGTAGTCCTTGTATTGGCTGGCATCCATGCCACCGCGCAGTTCGTCGCACGATGCCCAGATTGAGCTATAGAGATCGGATTTCTTGACAACGCCGTTGCGTACGGCAAGCGTCTTCGCGGCAGGGGCAGCAGCCGCTCTATCCTGCGATGACGGATCTGCTTTCGCCTTGGTTTTCAGGTGCGCCACGGTGGTTTCACGAGCCTCCGCCTGAGTCGCCGATTCTTGATCGACAGCATGGGCTATTGCGGACAGGGTAACCGAGCCGCCACGTCCTCGGCCAGGAATGATCCGGCCTGCATCGAGCAATTGCTGCTTGATGCCATCGTAGGTGGATTCCTGCCATCCCAATGCTTCACGCAATCGCTGGTTCCCGGAGGAACCGCCCATGGCTTCGAGCATGCTGACAAATCGCTCGATCTTTTGTTCAGTACTTGTCACTTCAATATCCATCATTGGTGCCGGTTGGGCGAGACGTCGGCACTCTGTAGTCTAGGGTTTGGCCGGGAAACCCTGTGTCCCAGCATCTGCGAATAGGTCACGAGGAATCTTCTACAGCGGGCATGGCAGGAGGGTTGCAGTAAGGAATCGACCGATCCCCCCTCAAAAATTGGCAACAAGGGAAATTACCCTATTTATTCATCAATTACCCTGTTTCTAGGCTCGAACCGTGGCAAACGCGAACGACAAGGGAATGGCTTCCCGCAGGTAATACCCCAGTCAGCAAAAGAAAAGGCCGCCTCAGCCCTTTCGCTGCGGCGGCCCACGGCCAAATCTCTTCTATACCGCGCCGCGTTCCTCCGCAGCATTCCGACAGCCGCCCAATGAGCAAGCTGCCAATCGACTGCGTCAGACGTTGAACAGGAAGTTCATCACATCGCCATCCTGCACGATGTATTCCTTGCCTTCCGCCCGCATCTTGCCCGCTTCCTTCGCCCCCTGCTCGCCCTTGTAGGCAATGTAGTCTTCATACGCGATGGTCTGCGCGCGGATGAAGCCGCGTTCGAAGTCGGTGTGGATCACGCCCGCAGCCTGGGGCGCGGTGGCGCCGATCGGCACGGTCCAGGCGCGCACTTCCTTGACGCCGGCGGTGAAGTAGGTCTGCAGGCCCAGCAGCTTGAAGGCGGCGCGGATCAGGCGGTTCAGGCCCGGTTCTTCCATGCCCATGTCCGACAGGAAGGCCTGGCGGTCGGCGTCGTCCAGGTCGACGATTTCCGATTCGATGGCGGCGCAGATGGCGACCACCGGCGCGTTGCGGGCGGCGGCGAATTCGGTCAGGCGGTCCAGCAGCGGGTTGTTGGTGAAGCCGTCATCAGCCACGTTGCCCACGTACATCGCGCGCTTGGCGGTGATGAAGCAGAGCTGGGCGATGTCGGCCTTTTCCTCGGCGGACAGGTCGAGCGCGCGGATCGGCTTGGCTTCGTTCAGTTGCGCCACGCACTTTTCCAGCACGGCGACGATGCGTTGCGATTCCTTGTCGCCGGAACGGGCGGTCTTCTGGTGGCGTTGCAGGGCCTTTTCGGCGGTCTGCAGGTCGGCCAGCGCCAGTTCGGTTTCGATGACTTCGATGTCGGCGATCGGGTCGACCTTGCCGGCCACGTGGATCACGTTGGGATCCTCGAAGCAGCGCACCACGTTGACGATGGCGTCGGTTTCGCGGATGTGCGAGAGGAACTGGTTGCCCAGGCCTTCGCCCTTGCTGGCGCCCGCCACCAGGCCGGCGATGTCGACGAATTCAACCGTGGCCGACAGGATGCGCTCGGGCTTGACGATCTCGGCCAGCTTCTGCAGACGCGGATCCGGCACCTCGACCACGCCGACGTTCGGCTCGATGGTGCAGAACGGATAGTTCTCGGCGGCGATGCCGGCGCGGGTCAGAGCGTTGAAGAGTGTCGATTTGCCAACGTTGGGCAGGCCGACGATGCCGCATTGCAGAGCCATGGGAATCCTGTGTAAGTACGGTATTGATCGTTAACGTTCTAGTTTACCCCGCCGGGCGGCGCGCCATGATGACCGCGCCCGGGGGACGGACGGCTCAACCGGCCGCCGTGGGGGCCCAGCGCATCACGGCCCAGATCAGCAAAATGGGGCCGGCGTTGAACATGGCGTGCAGCGCGATCGCCGCGCCGATGCCCCGGCGGATGCGGATCCAGCCCAGCACCAGGCCGGTGACCCACTGCGGCAGCACCAGCAGCGGCAGCAGCCAGTACGGCGTGTGGTTGAAGACGAAGTTGGTCAGGTGCACGGCGGCGAAGGTCAGCGCCACCAGGTGGAAGACCCAGCCGAAGTGTTTCAGGTAATGCCGCCGCCAGGCGGTGTTCCAGCCCTTGAGCGGCTCGGGGCGCGGGCGCAGCGACCAGCAGGCCAGCAGCACGAAGGAGGCCAGCAGCAGGCCGGTCCAGATGCGTGGGCCGTACAGCACCACCGGCAGCAACGCCGGGCACAGCCACAGCGCCTGCCTGGGACGTCGCAGGCCGTAGCGGAACAGCATTTCCTCGACCAACGGGGCCCAGATCACCGCCGTCAGCCAGGGGATGTTGGCCGGGTCCAGCCGATGCGTGACGCCGCCGACGCCGGCCGCGGCGACCGCCACCGGCCCCAGGGCGAACAGGTTGATCAGCCACAGCACCGCGGCCCACGCCAGCAGGCGTCCGGGGCCGACGCCCGGCCACCAGTCCGACACCCAGCCGATCGCCGGCGTGCGGCCGGGCAGACGCCGCAGCGGACGCGGCCGGCGCACGAAGCGCCAGAAATCCGCCAGCTCGCTGCGGAAGCGCAGCTTGCGCAGTTCGGCGGAAGCCGGAGCGCCGTCCATCAGGCGTCGTTGCCGCTGTGCAGTTGGCGCGTGGCCAGCGCGAAGTCGCCAGCCAGCATGGCCGGCACCACGGCGCGGCAGCGGTCGATGACCGCCTCGATCTCCTTCTGCTCCTCGCGGCGCGGCGGGTGCAGCACGAAGTCCGCCACCTGCTGCGCCAGGCCGAGCGTGCGCGGATGGCCGATGCCGATGCGCAGGCGCCAGAAGTTCGGGCTGCCGAGCGCGGCCTGGATGTCCTTCAGGCCATTGTGGCCGGCGTGGCCGCCGCCCTGCTTGAGTTTCACCTGGCCCGGCATCAGGTCGAGTTCGTCGTGCAGCACCAGCACCTGCTCCGGCGTCAGCTTGTAGAAGCGCGCCAGCGCCCCGACCGCCTGGCCGGAACGGTTCATGTAGGTGTTGGGCTTGAGCAGCAGCACGTTGTCGGCCCCCAGGCGGGATTTGGCCACCATGCCGAAGAACGACTTCTCCAGCGCGAACGAGGCGCGCAGGTCGTCCGCCAGGTGGTCGGCCAGCCAGAAGCCCGCGTTGTGGCGGGTGGTTTCGTAGTCGGGACCGGGGTTACCCAATCCCACGATGAGGCGTATGGGAATAGACATGATGGGGGTGTTTAAACCAAAAAACCCTGCGCATGCAAATGCACACGCAGGGTTTCGGGCGCAAGCCGCCGGAAAGCCGAGGCTTTCCGACAGGACTTAGGCGGCGGGAGCGGCCGGAGCGGCGTCGGCGTCGTCGGCGGCAGCGCCACCCTTGACGACAGCGGCGGCCAGCAGCGGGTTCTCTTCACCACCGTGCGGGACGTAGGTCACGCCCATCGGCAGCTTGATGTCGGCCAGGTGGATCGAAGCGCCGGCCAGGATGTCGGCCAGGTTGACTTCGATGAACTGGGGCAGCGCCGACGGCAGGCACGTGATTTCCAGTTCGGTGGCGACGTGGCTGATGATCGCGCCGCTCAGCTTGACGGCCGGCGAGACTTCAGCGTTCACGAAGTGCAGCGGCACCTTGGTGCGCAGCGCCTGGTTGGCGTCGACGCGCTGGAAGTCCACGTGCAGGACTTGCGGCTTGTAAGCGTGCCATTGAACCGAACGCAGCAGGACCTGTTCGTCCTTGGCGCCTTCGAGCTGCATTTGCAGGATCGAAGCGTGGAACTCTTCCTTGCGCAGGGCGTGGTAGATCTCGTTGTGGTCGAGTTCGATGTTCAGCGGGGCAGCCGAACCACCATAGACGATGGCGGGAACGCGGCCCGCGCGGCGCAGGCGGCGGCTCGCACTCGAACCCTGGACGCTACGCGCAGTGGCAGTGAATTTCATGGAAAACTCCAAAAACAAAAAATGGCGAAGCGGACTTCACCGGTTAAAGACACGGCGCACAACAGGTGCGCCGTGTTGCTTGTGTCCTGCCGCGACCAGCAGGACACAAAAAACGGTGGGGGCTGACGTCAGTCGACGAACAGCGAGCTGACCGATTCCGCGTTCGAGATACGCAGGATGGTCTCGCCCAGCAGCGCGGCGCACGACAACTGACGGATCTTGCCGCTGGCCTGGCCTTGCTCGGAGAGCGGAATGGTGTCGGTGACGACCAGTTCGTCCAGTTCCGACGCCTCGATGCGGTCGATGGCGCCGCCCGACAGCACGGGGTGCGTGCAATAGGCGTAGACGGCGCCGGCGCCGCGGTCCTTCAGGGCCTGGGCCGCCTTGCACAGCGTGCCGGCGGTGTCGACCATGTCGTCCATGATGATGCAGGTGCGGCCGTCGACTTCACCGATGATGTTCATCACTTCCGACACGTTGGCGCGCGGACGACGCTTGTCGATGATGGCCAGGTCGGCTTCGAGCTGCTTGGCCAGCGCGCGGGCGCGCACCACGCCGCCGATGTCCGGGGACACGACGACCAGGTTCGAGAAATTGCGGCGCCAGATGTCGCCCAGCAAAATCGGACCGGCGTAGATGTTGTCCACGGGAATGTCGAAGAAGCCCTGGATCTGGTCGGCGTGCAGGTCCATCGTCAGGACGCGGTCGACGCCAGCCACTTGCAGCATGTTGGCCACGACCTTGGCCGAGATCGCGACGCGCGCCGAGCGCGGGCGGCGGTCCTGGCGGGCGTAGCCGAAATACGGAATGGCGGCGGTGATGCGGCCGGCCGAGGCGCGGCGCAGGGCATCGACCATCACCATGATTTCCATCAGGTTGTCATTGGTAGGCGCACAGGTGGGCTGCAGGACGAAGACGTCCTTGCCGCGCACGTTCTCGTTGATCTCGACCATCACCTCGCCGTCCGAGAAGCGACCGACGGTCATCTTGCCCAGGGACATATCGAGGTGGTTGACTACGTCCACGGCCAGCCGAGTGTTGGCCGTGCCCGTGAAGATCATGAAGCTATCGTTTGCCATGATGGATGATGCGATGGTCGTTTCGAGACACTAACGAGGTGATGCGAGAACCTGCTGGAACCGGAAAATAAAAAAGCTGCTGAACCCGGGCCAGTGTCTTACAGGCGTGTTCAACAGCTTTGTTATGTATTCGGTTGGCTGGGGAGGAAGGATTCGAACCTTCGCATGCCGGAATCAAAATCCGGTGCCTTAACCAGCTTGGCGACTCCCCAACTATCTTGCAATCCAATTCCGCAACGGATGTTCAGTCAACCCAGGACACGCCTGCACTAACCGGAACCGTGGATGCGTTGTGCTGTCTGTGTCATCTGCGTTTTTGCAGTTTGCTTCAACAGCGCCGCGCATTGTAGCGGTAATTTCCGTTTTCGCCAAAACGGCCTCCGACAGCTCGGAAAACTCGGCGTACAAACACGCGCCAGATCCCGACATGCGAACTTGGGTTCCCGTGTTTTTCAACACACCCTGCTCTGCAAGCCACCGCGATGCCCTGAGAACCTCAGGATAAAGTCGGTAGACCACCGGCTCCAAATCATTTTTCCCGAAGGAAAATGTAGGCGAAGCAAGAAAGTCCGCTATTGTGATGTAAGAAGAATCTCTTGTCAAATCGGGTGCGGAAAAAATTCCAACGGTCGGCACGCTCGCGTCCGGTTGCGCCACCAGATAGGCGCGCGCCGGCAGGTCCAGCGCCGTCAGTTTTTCGCCCACGCCCTCGGCAAAGGCGGACTGGCCGAACACGAACACCGGCACATCCGCGCCCAGCGGCAACGCCAGTTCCATCAGCTCGCGCCGCGACAGCCCGGTGCCCCACAGGCGGTTCAAGGCGATCAGCACAGTGGCCGCGTCGCTCGAACCGCCCCCCAGGCCGCCGCCCTGCGGAATGCGCTTTTCCAGCGCGATCTGCGCGCCCTGGCGCGTGCCGGTGGCCTGTTGCAGCGCGCGGGCGGCGCGCAGGGTGAGATCGTCCGCTTCGGATACGCCGGGCAGTTCCGCGGCGCGGCTGATGACGCCATCGGCGCGCGCCTCGAAATGCAGCGTGTCGCACAGATCGATGAAGCGGAAGGCGGTCTGCAGCAGGTGGTAGCCGTCGGCACGGCGGCCCACCACGTGCAGGAACAGGTTGACCTTGGCGGGTGCGGGTACGTCGTAGAGGGTCACGGCGGATCGGAAAAAAAGACGGACGGGTCGATTTTAGCGATCACCCGGCCCCCGACGCCCCCCCTCGGCCACGGATCAGGCGATCTGCGGCGCGACGCGGCCGGCCAGGCGTTCGGCCGGGGCCTCGATCACCTGCCCTTCCGGCAGCTTGAACACTGCCACCGCGCCCGCCAACTGGCGCGCCTGCTCTTCGAGCGCGCCGGCCGCGGCGGCGGCCTGCTCCACCAGCGCGGCGTTCTGCTGGGTCACGCCGTCCATTTGCGTCACGGCGCGGTTGACCTGGTCGATGCCGGTGGCCTGCTCTTCCGACGCGGCGGAAATTTCGCCCATCAGGCTGGTCACGCGCTGCACCGAATCGACGATCTCGCGCATGGTGGCGCCGGCGGTTTCGACCTGCTCGGAACCGACGCCGACCTTCTGCGCCGAGTCCTCGATGAGCTGCTTGATTTCCTTGGCGGCGGCGGCGCTGCGCTGGGCCAATGTGCGCACCTCGCTGGCGACTACGGCAAAGCCCTTGCCCTGCTCGCCGGCGCGCGCGGCTTCCACCGCGGCGTTCAGCGCCAGGATGTTGGTCTGGAAAGCGATGCCGTCGATCACGCCGACGATGTCGGAAATGCGCGACGAGCTGCCCTGGATGGCGCGCATGGTCTCGACCACGCTGGAGACGGCCTCGCCGCCGCGCTGCGCCACGGCGGCCGAAGCGGCGACCATGCGGTTGGCTTCGCGCGCGGTGTCGGCGTTCTGCTTCACGGTGGTGGCCAGCTCTTCCATGCTGGCGGCGGTTTCCTCCAGCGAGGCGGCCTGCTCTTCGGTGCGGCTGGACAGGTCGGCATTGCCGGACGAGATTTCGCGCGCGCCGACGTTGATCTCATCGACGCCGCGGCGCACCGTGGACACCGTGCGCACCAGGCTGTCCTGCATCGCGCGCAGGGCGTTGAGCAACGCGCCGATCTCGTTGCGGCCGCGATCGGCCACGCGGCGCGTCAGGTCGCCCTCGGCGATGCGGCGGAAGATGTCGCCGGCTTCCAGCAGCGGCCGCACGATCATGCGGCGGATCAGCACATGCGCGCCCACCGCCATCAACAGGCCCAGCACCAGGATGCCGGCCAGCAGGTACGAGAAGATCATGTGGAACAGCGAAATCTCGTCCATCACCTCCTGGCCGGTGGCCTCGGCGCGCTTCATGAAGGCGTCACGCTCGGACACCAGCAGTTCCTGCACCTGCTGCGTGCCCTGCTTGAAGTAGGCGTCCATGTCACCAGCCTCCAGCACCTTGCCGACGTTCTGCAGGTTGTTGCTGAGGTTGGTGTAGGCCTCGATCAGGTCCTTGGACACGACCTTCTCGTCGGCCGACAGGCCGCCGGCGAAGCCCTGGAAGGCGCGGTCGCCCGCGGCGATGCGCTGGCGCGCCAGGCGCAGCGCGGTGGTGTCGCTGGCATTGCCCTGCGCCACCCGGGTGGCGTAGCGGCTCAGGTCGGTGCGCGCCGCGACCAGCGACAACGCCGCCGTGTTGACGGCATTGACCTGTTGCGAGGAAAGGCGATAGAGCTGGCCGACGTCCTGGTTGGTCTGCCGCAGGGCGACGAAACCCATGCCGCCCACCAGCAACTGGAAAGTGAAAAACAGCGCGATGATCCCCAAGAGCATCGTCGCGATTCGCGTATTCCTGAACATTGGCATTCTCCGTAAAAAAGCGGCGGCGCGATCCGCGGCCGCCGGCCTTGCATGCCGCGCGCAGGGGTCGTGCGCGCGGGGATCGGAGGATTATTCAGGCTAAACAGAATCTATCAATCAGTAACAGAGTCGGTTTTGCAACGCTTATTTGCCAAATTGAAGCCGGAGGGACGTGCTACCGACGGACGAGACAACGGCCCCGAAGGGCCGTCGCGCGGGTCATGAAGCGGCGGGAATCAGGGCTTGTTGACGACCAGCCGCACCATGATGCGGCGGCCAGGCTCCTGGCGCTCGAGCACCAGCATCTGGGGGCCGAGCGTGTCGTAGCGCGACAACCGCGCGCGCCAGCCACCCTGTTCGAACGCCACGGGGCGGCCTAGCTCGTCGTTGGAGACATCGCTGGCCTCGGGCTGGCCCGGCAGCCTGCCGCGCAGCCAATCGCGCAGGCCGGACACCGGCATGCTGCTGCCCAGGGCGTCTTCGGCCAGGGCGTCGGGGTTGTCGGCCACCAGGCGGGTGCCGTCGGCCTTGGTCAGGCTGGCCGCGCCGGGTTGGCCCTCGACGCGCGCCTCGGTCGATCCAAGCGGGTTGGTCAGGTCGAGCACGTAGCGACGGCCGTCGTCAGACCAGGAAAAACCACCCTGCACGGCATTCTGCCTGCCGTTTTCCTCGTTGACCGTGATGGCGAAGCGCCCGATGCGCGAGAACGCGTCCGGCGACGTGCCTTCAATCGGCTTGGGCGTAGTGGTGCAGGCCGCCAGCACGAACGCCAGCATGGCCAGCAGCGCCCAGCGCATCCAACCCAGGCTGCCGCGCAACGCTGCCGTCACAGGCTGACCCCCAGGCGCTTGATGACGTCGAGCACGGTCTTGTTCTTGGGATCCTTCTGCACCGCGGCGCGCAGCAGCTCGACCGCCTGATCGCGCTTGCCCTGGGTCCAGAGCACCTCGGCCAGGTGGGCGGCGATGTCGGCCTCGGGCCGCACGCCATAGGCGCGGCGCAGGTAATCGACCGCGGCGACCTGGTCGCCCATGCGGAATTTGACCCAGCCCATGCTGTCCAGGATGAACGGGTCGTTGGGCGACAGTTCCAGTGCCTGGGTGATGAGATCCAGCGCCTCGGGCAGGCGCTGGTTGTGGTCGGCCAGCGTGTAGCCCAGCGCGTTGTAGGCGTGGGCGTGCTCGGGATCCAGCGCGATGACCTGGCGCAACATGCGTTCGAGGTCGGCCAGGCGGTCCTGGCGCTCGTACAGCATGGCCAGCTCGTACTTGATTTCGACGGTGTCGGGGAGCGCCTGGTCGGCCGCCTCCAGCACCGACACGGCCTGGCCGACGCGGTCGGCGTCGCGCAGGATCTGCGCCTTGGTCAGCACGCCCAGGGTGCGTTCTTCCTCGTCCTGGGGCGCGGCGGCGTCGACCATCTTGATGGCGTCGTCGATGCGGCCGGACTTGGCGCGCAGGGCGGCCTGGCGCATGCGCGCCGAGAAACGCAGCGACGGATCGTCGATGCGGCCGAGTTCGGCGATGGCTTCGTCGTACTGGCCCTGGTCTTCGGCGATGCGCGACAGCAGCACGTGGGCGTCGGCCGCCGCGGCGCCGGCGTCGGTGGCGCCCGGCACGATGGCGCGCTGGCGCTGGTTCTGCACGTCCAGGTACTGCTGCAGCAGCGTCTTGGCCTGCGGCAGTTGGCCGGCCTTGTAGGCCAGTTGGGCCTGCATGAAGAGCAGATCGAAGTCTTCCGGCGAGCGCCGCGACATGGCCTGCAGCTCGGCCAGCGCGCCGCTGTAGTCGCCGGCGTCGGCCATCTGGCCGGCCAGCATCAGGCGCACCTTGCGGGCGTTGGGATTGCGGTTGATATAGGCGCGGGCATCGGCCTGCGCGCGCTGCGGGTCGACCTTGGCGCCGTACTCCAAGACGCGCTGGGCGGCCGGTTCGGACTTGGGATCGGCGGCCAGGGCAGCGCGTGCCTCCTGGGAGGCGCGCGGGTAGTCGCCGGCGGCGGAGGCCACGTCGGCCAGCGCCAGATGGGCGGCCGGCAGCTTGCGCACGCTGTCGCTGAGGGCTTCGTCAAGGATGCGCAGCGCCAGGCGGCGATCGTTCAGGCGGCTCAGCACAGCCAGGGCCTGGCCGATGGCGGCGGGCTTGTCGCGCGAGGCTTCGATGCGGTTGCGCAGGGCCTGCGACAGGCCCTTCGTCTGGCCATTGGCGGCGGCCAGCGCCAGTTCGGTTGAGCTGGCTTCCAGATCGTTGGGAGACAGGCGGGCCCAGACCCGGGCGGCGTCCAGGGCGCCCGGCAGATTGCCGCCGGCAAGTTGGAATTCCAGGCCGCGGCGCGCCAGGCGGGGATCGCCGGTGTCGCGGGCCAGGCCGACCATGGTGTTGGCGGCGGTGCCGTACATGCCGCGCTGGGCGGCGATTTCCGACGCCAGGACGCGGTAGAAGATGTCGGCGGTCAGCGAGACGTAGGGCAGTTGGCCCGGACGCAGGCGGATCACCTCGGTTTCTGGCTGGCGGTTCTGGGGCGCCATGCGGGGGCCGGTCGCATCCCGCGTCCGGCTGTCGGCGGCCTGGGCCTGAGGGGCCAGGGCGGAGGCCAACGCAAGCGCCAGCGCGGCAATCCCGATATTCATTTGTTTGAAAGACGACTTCACGCGGCCCGTCCGGTTGGTGGCACAATCTTCGTACACGCAATTGATGATCTTACACTGGCTCATGCCGGAACTGCCTGAAGTTGAAACCACGCGTCGCGGAATCGACGCTGTCATCACCGGCCGCCCCCTCACGCGGCTGATCGTCCACGAGTCCCGGATGCGCTGGCCCATCCCGGCCGACCTGCCCGCCCTGGTGGGTGGGCGCACCGTGCAGGAATGCGGCCGGCGCGGCAAATACCTGCTGCTGCGCTTTGACCACGGCACCCAGATCGTGCACCTGGGCATGTCCGGGTCGCTGCGCAGCGTGGCCCCGGGCGAATTCCTGCGCAAGCATGACCACGTCGAATGGATCTTCGACCAGGCCGTGCTGCGGCTGCACGACCCGCGCCGCTTCGGCGCCGTGCTGTGGCATCCCGAAGCGGACGGACCGGTCGAAAACCACCCCCTGCTGGCCAAGCTCGGCATCGAGCCGTTCGACCCGCGCTTCGACGGCGCCTGGCTGCACCACCACTTCAAGAGCCACGGCGCCGCGATCAAGCAGGTGCTGCTGGCCGGCATGGCGGTGGTCGGCGTGGGCAATATCTACGCCTCCGAAAGCCTGTTCCGGGCCCGCATCAATCCCAAGACCCCGGCCAACAAACTGTCGCGCGCCCGCTGCGACCGCCTGGCGGACATGGTGCGCGCCACCCTGGCCGACGCCCTGACCTCCGGCGGCAGCACCCTGCGTGACTATGTCGGCGCCACCGGCGAACCAGGCGCGTATTTCGAGATCCACGCAGCGGTCTACGAGCGCGCCGGCCAGCCCTGCCGGGTGTGCGGCACGCCGATCAAGCGCATCGTCCAGGGCCAGCGGGCCACGTACTACTGCCCGAAGTGCCAGAAGACCTGAGCGCGCACGCCAGCACATCCAATTCCCTGGGGCCGCCCGCGGCCTGAAAGGTTCCCCTCCGGGCCGCCCAGCGCGGCCCGGACGCATTTGGGCGCCCCCCGAAATCCCAGGGAAATCCCTGCCAAAAAGGGTCTATTCGTTTATAGCAAACGTATTGCACAACCACTAACGCCACGCTATAGTCCCTCCACACACCCTATTCCTATAAAAGTGGAAGGAGCCTCCATGAGCAAGCAATTCGCTTCGCACGCCGACCTGGCCGACAAGGTCGTGTCGTTCGAAAAGCTGTCCGACAACGCCTATGCCTATACCGCCGAAGGCGACCCCAACACGGGCGTGATCATCGGCGACGAGGCCGTCATGGTGGTCGACACCCAGGCCACGCCGGTGATGGCGCAGGACGTCATCCGCCGCATCCGCGAAGTCACCGACAAGCCGATCAAGTACATCCTGCTGTCGCACTACCACGCGGTGCGCGTGTTCGGCGCCTCGGCCTACAACGCCCAGGAGATCCTGGCCAGCCGCGACACCTACGACCTGATCGCCGAGCGCGGCGAGCAGGACAAGGCCAGCGAGATCGGCCGCTTCCCGCGCCTGTTCCGCAACGCCGAATCGATTCCCCCTGGGCTGGTCTGGCCCACCATGACCTTCAAGGGCGAGATGACCGTCAACCTGGGCAACCTGGAAGTCAAGCTGCTGCAGGTCGGCCGCGGCCACACCAAGGGCGACACCATCGCCTGGCTGCCCGAGCAGAAGATCCTGTTCGCCGGCGACCTGGTCGAATACCAGTCCACCCCCTACTGCGGCGACGCCTACTTCCGCGACTGGCCCAGCACGCTGGATGCGCTGTCGGGCTTCGAGGCCGAAAAGATGGTGCCTGGCCGCGGCCCCGCGCTGAAGAACGCCACCGAAGTGCGCCAGGGCCTGGCCGGCACGCGCGCCTTCCTGACCGACCTGTACGGCGCGGTCAACCGCGGCGTGGCCGAGGGCAAGGACCTGAAGACGATCTACCGCGAGGTCTACGACTTCATGAAGCCGCGCTACAGCGACTGGGTCATCTTCGACCACTGCATGCCGTTCGACGTATCGCGCGCCTACGACGAGGCCACCGGCCACGTCCATCCGCGCATCTGGACCGACAAGCGCGACCTGGAAATGTGGGCCCAGCTGGAGGGCTGATCCCGCGCGGCCGGCTCGCCGGCCGCCGTTCCACCGATTGAAACGGCGCCGCACGGCCCGCCGGCCAGCGGCCGCGGGCAGCGCGCGGCGCCGCGCATAAAAACAAAATGACCCACACAGGAGACAACCGTGGGAGACATCGACTTTCAGGCGATGGAGTTCGCCTATGAAAAACACGCCGACCAGGCCGCCGCGACGCAGGCGCGCCACCCGGTGGTGGTGGTGGGCGCCGGCCCGGTCGGCCTGACCACGGCGCTGGACCTGGCGCGCCAGGGCGTGCGGGTGGTGGTGCTGGACGACGACTACCGCCTGTCCACCGGCTCGCGCGCCATCTGCTTTTCCAAGCGCACCCTGGAAATCTGGGACCGCCTCGGCGTCGGCCAGCGCATGGTCGACAAGGGCGTGTCGTGGAACGTGGGCAAGGTGTTCTTCCGCGACCAGGAAGTATGGCGCTTCGACCTGCTGCCCGAGCCCGGCCACCGCCGCCCCGCGTTCATCAACCTGCAGCAGTACTACGCCGAGGGCTATCTGTACGAGCAGGCGCGCCAGGAACCGAACATCGACCTGCGCTGGAAGAACAAGGTGGTGGGGCTGGAGCAGGCCGGCGACGGCGTGGTGCTGTCGATCGACACCCCCGAGGGCGGCTACGCGCTGCGCGCCGACTGGCTGGTGGCCTGTGACGGCGCCCGCTCGCCGGTGCGCAAGCTGATCGGCCAGGAAAGCCATGGCCGCATCTTCCGCGACCGCTTCCTGATCGCCGACGTCAAGATGAAGGCCGACTTCCCGGCCGAGCGCTGGTTCTGGTTCGACCCGCCCTTCCACCCGAATCAATCGGTGCTGCTGCACATGCAGCCCGACAACGTCTGGCGCATCGACTTCCAACTGGGCTGGAACGCCGACCCGGTCGAGGCCGTCAAGCCCGAGAACGTGCTGCCGCGCATCCGCGCCCTGCTCGGCCCGGACGCGCAGTTCGACCTGGAATGGGTCAGCGTCTACACCTTCGCCTGCGAGCGCATGGACAAGTTCCGCCACGGCCGCGTGGTGTTCGCCGGCGACTCGGCGCACCGCGTCTCGCCGTTCGGCGCGCGCGGCGCCAACAGCGGCGTGCAGGACGCCGAGAACCTGGCCTGGAAACTGCGCCTGGTGCTGGCCGGCCACGCGCCCGAATCGCTGATCGACAGCTACGCCGCCGAACGCGAGCATGCCGCCGACGAGAACATCCTGAATTCGTCGCGCGCCACCGATTTCATCACGCCCAAGAGCGACATCAGCCGCAGCTTCCGCAACGCGGTGCTGAACCTGGCCCGCACCCATGCGTTCGCGCGCTCGCTGGTCAACAGCGGCCGGCTGTCGCTGCCCGCCACGTACATCGATTCGCCGCTGAACAGCCCCGACAGCGACACCTTCGCCGGCCGCATGCGGCCCGGCGCGGTGGCGCTGGACGCGCCGGTGCGCGGGTCCGGCGACTCGCCCTGGTGGCTGTCGCAACTGGGCGCGGGCTTCACGCTGGCGCTGTTCTGCGGCGACGCTCCGCCCGAGGCGCAGACCCTGCAGGCCCTGCGCGCGCTGCGCCTGGCGGCGGTGCCGGTCAAGCCCGTGCTGGTGGCCAGCCCCGGTTGCGACGCCGCCGGCTGGCCGGATGACCTGGCGCGGGTCATCGACGTCGAAGGGCTGCTGGCTCAGCGCTATGACGCGCTGTCCGGCACCGCCTACCTGATCCGCCCCGACCAGCACATCGCCGCGCGCTGGCGCGCCTTCCAGCCCGACGCGGTGGCGTCGGCCGTCAACCGCGCCATTGGCCGCGCCTGAATACGGAGGCCCTTTCCATGCTGATTACCGAAACCAACCTGGCCGCGCCGGACGACTTCTACGAAGCGCTGATCGACGCCCATCGCGACCTGAGCAACGAGCAGAGCCAGGAAATGAACGCCGCGCTGATCCTGCTGCTGGCCAACCACCTGGGCGACATGGCGGTGCTGCGCGAGGCGCTGGCGCAGGCCCGCGCGTCGGTCACGCCGGCGGCGAACCCACCGCAAACGCATTGACGATCAGGGCGCGCAACCACTGGTTGCCCCCATCGCGATCGTAGCGGCGCTGCCAGTACATATTGGTCTGCAGCGCCGGCACCTTCACCGGCGGCGTCATGTAGCGCAGGCCGAATGGCTGCGCGGCGCTCGCCGCCAGTTTTTCGGGCACGGTCGCCAGCAGGTCGGTGGCGCTGACGATGTACGGCACGGCCGAGAAATGCGGCACGCTGAAGTGCTCGGCCAGCATCACGCCGGCCCGCTCCATCGACTGGTTGACCTGCCCATAGGGCGCGGCCCGCGACACGATGAGATGACGCTCGGCGCGAAACGCCTTCAACCCCATGCCGGGGTGGGCCGTGGGATGCGCCTGGCGAAAGAGCGTGGCGTACCCCTGCCGGAACAACATGCGCTGCAAGGTGCCCGCCCCCATCTCGTCGAAGGCGCCGATGGCCAGGTCGACCCGGCCCGCCTCCATCTCGCGCGGCAGGTCCGGCCCCTGGACCCGCACCGAATCGATGCGCACCAGCGGCGCGACCTGCACGCAGACTTCCATCAGGCGCGGCATGAAATGGATCTCGCCGACATCGGTCATGGCCACGCGGAAACGCCGCGTGCTGGTGGCGGCATCGAACGCCTCCTGGTCCTGCAAGGCCTGCGACAACAGGGCCAACGCCTCGCTGACCGGGCCGGCCAGCCGCTGCGCGCGCGGCGTCGGCAGCATGCCCTGGGCGGTGCGCACGAACAGCTCGTCGCCGAACGCCAGCCGCAGCCGGCGCAGGGCGTTGCTGACCGCCGGCTGCGACAGGTCCAGCCGCCGCGCCACGGCGGACAGGTTGCGGTCCTCCAGCAAGTGCTGGAACAGGATCAGCAGGTTCAGGTCGACGTCGCGCAAGTCCGCCATCAGGCACCCCTACTATTCACAGAATTTATAGTTGCTATTTTTGCATTCCCGTAGCCATAGTGGGGGAATTTTCCGACAATGGCGTATCGACGTCGGAGCATTTCATCCGGCGCGCCACGACCAAGACCGCGCGGCCACGCATCGCGCGCCACCCAGGAGGATTCCATGGAACTGCACTACCAGACCGGTTTCGGCAACGACTGTGCCACCGAAGCCCTGCCCGGCGCGCTGCCGCTGGGCCGCAATTCGCCCCAGCAATGTCCCTATGGCCTGTACGCCGAGCAGTTGTCCGGCACCGCCTTCACCGCGCCGCGCAGCGAGAACCGCCGCTCCTGGCTCTACCGCATCCGCCCGGGCGCGCAGCACAAGCCGTTCGAGCCGTTTGGCGGCGTCAAGGGCTGGGAAAGCGCCTTCGGTCACGGCCCGGTCACGCCCAACCAACTGCGCTGGAGCCCCTTGCCCATTCCCACCGCGCCCACCGATTTCATCGAAGGCGTGAAGACCTGGGGCGGCAACGGCGGCCCCGATGAGCAAAGCGGCGTCGGCATCCACCTGTATGCCGCCAACCGCTCGATGCAGGGCCGCTATTTCTATAACGCCGACGGCGAGCTGCTGCTGGTGCCGCAGCAGGGCCGCCTGCGCCTGGCCACCGAACTGGGCCTGATCGACCTGGAGCCGCTGGAGATCGCCGTGATCCCGCGCGGCGTGCGCTTCAGCGTGCAACTGCTGGACGACAGCGCGCGCGGCTACATGCTGGAGAACTTCGGCGCCGCGCTGCGCCTGCCGGAACTGGGCCCGATCGGCTCGAACTGCCTGGCCAACGCCCGCGACTTCAAGACGCCGGTGGCCTGGTACGAAGACCTGGAAGGCGACTTCGAACTGATCGCCAAGTTCACCGGCGGCTTCTGGCGCGCCGCGATCGGCCATTCGCCGCTGGACGTGGTGGCCTGGCACGGCACGCACGCGCCGTACAAGTACGACCTGCGCCACTTCAACACCATCGGCTCGATCAGCTACGACCATCCGGACCCGTCGATCTTCACGGTGCTGACCGCGCCGTCCGACACCCCGGGCACGGCCAACATGGACTTCGCCATCTTCCCGCCGCGCATCCTGGCGATGGAGAACACCTTCCGTCCGCCCTGGTTCCACCGCAACGTCGCCAGCGAATTCATGGGCCTGATCCAGGGCGTGTACGACGCCAAGGCCGATGGCTTCGCCCCGGGCGGCGCGAGCCTGCACAACTGCATGAGCGGCCACGGCCCCGACGCCGAGACCTTCGAGAAGGCCTCGCGCGCCGACACCAGCACCGCGCACTACATCCGCGACACCATGGCTTTCATGTTCGAGACGCGGCGCGTAATCCGCCCGACGGCGCAGGCCTTGGCCTCGGTAGAATTGCAGGGCGACTATTACCGGTGCTGGCAGGGCCTGCAGAAGCATTTCGATCCCGCCAAGGCGTGACCGTTTTCTCTCCCGTCACGCCCGCCCACGGCGATGCGCGCAAGCGCATCGCCGTTTGGCTTTGGATTTTTCCGGCGCCCGCCGCGCCCTTATAAACACATTGAACGAGACATTCCTCATGACCACCGCCATCAACGAAACCCACGACCCGTCGCTCAAGAGCTGGGTTGCCAGCGCCAACACCGGCGCGTCGGACTTCCCGGTGCAGAACCTGCCCTACGCCGCGTTCCGCCGCAAGGGCTCGCAGGAGTCGTTCCGCCCCGGCGTGGCCATCGGCGACCAGATCGTCGACCTGGCGGCGCTGGCCGCCGCCAAGCCGTTCGAGGGCGCCGCCGCCGAGGCGCTGGCCGCCTGCCAGGGCGACAGCCTGAACGCGCTGATGGCCCTGGGCCAGGCCCACTGGAGCGCGCTGCGCCTGGCGCTGTCGCGCGCGCTGCGCGAAGGCGCCGCGCTGCGCGCCACGGTCGAGCCGCTGCTGGTGGCCCAGGCCGACGCCGAATACACCACGCCCGCCCGCATCGGCGACTACACCGACTTCTACATCTCGGTGCACCACGCCACCGCCATCGGCAAGCAGTTCCGGCCCGACAATCCCCTGCTGCCGAACTACAAGTGGGTGCCGATCGGCTACCACGGCCGCGCCTCCAGCATCGGCGTGGACCAGAAGTTCCCCCGCCCGGTCGGCCAGACCCGCCCCGCCAACGAAGGCGAGGCGCCGCAATTCGGCCCGTGCGCGCGGCTGGACTACGAACTGGAACTGGGCATCTTCGTCGGCACCGGCAACGCCCAGGGCGACCGCATCAAGCTGGCGGACGCCGATGCGCACGTCTTCGGCCTGTGCATCCTGAACGACTGGTCGGCGCGCGACATCCAGGGCTGGGAATACCAGCCGCTGGGCCCGTTCCTGTCGAAGAACTTCGCCTCGACCATCTCGCCGTGGATTGTCACCATGGAAGCGCTGGAACCGTTCCGCACGCAATGGAACCGCGGCCCGTCCGAGCCGCAGCCGCTGCCGTACCTGGCCTCCGATGCCAACCGCGCCAAGGGCGCCTACGACGTGCAGATGGAAGTGCTGCTCACGACCGAACAGTCGCGCGCCGGCAAGCAGGCGCCGGCGCGGCTGTCGCGCAGCAACTTCCGCGATGCGTACTGGAATGTGGCGCAGTTGATCACGCACCACACGGTGAACGGCTGCAACCTGCAGCCGGGCGACATGCTCGGCACCGGCACGCTGTCCGGCCCGCAGCCCTCGGAAGCCGGTTCGATGCTGGAACTGAACCACGGCGGCAAGCAGCCGATCGAGCTGCCCTGGGGCGAGAAGCGCACCTTCCTGCAGGATGGCGACCAGGTCATCATGCGCGCCGAGTGCGTCAAGGCCGGCTATCCGCGCATCGGCTTCGGCGAATGCTCGGGCACCGTGCTGCCGGCGCGGGTGTAAGGGCAGTCCGTCAGGATCGGGGCGTGGCGGCCGCATCGGCCATCAACGCCTCGATCTCGTCGTCCTTGGCCTGCCACTGCCGGCCCAGCCAGTGGTGGAATTCGGTGCGGAAGGCCTTGTCGCGGCTGTAGTCGCCGTCGCAGAAGGCCGGCGGCACCGGCACCTGGTGCATGCGCACCCGCACCGGGCCCATGCGGCCGCAGGCCATGTCCCAGAAGCTGGGCACGGCCGCCGGATAGGCGATGGTGACATCGATCATCGAGCGAAAGCGCGTGCCCATCGCGTTCAACGACACCGCCAGCCCGCCCGCCTTGGGCTTGAGCAAGTGGCGGTACGGCGAGCCCTGAGCATCGCGCTTGGCCGGGGTGAAGCGCGTGCCCTCGGCGAACACCATCACGCTGGTCGGCACCAGCGAGAACTTCTGGCAGGCGCGGCGCGCGGTTTCCTGGTCCTGGCGCCCCAGGGCCGGATTGCGGCGCAGGTCGGCCTTGCCGTGGCGCTTCATGAACGGAAAGTCCAGCGCCCACCAGGCCAGCCCGATCACCGGCACGTAGATGAGCTGCTGCTTAAGGAAGAACTTCAGCAACGGAATGCGGCGGTTCAGCGCGCCTTGCAGCACGAAGATATCGACCCAGGACTGGTGATTGCAGTTGACCAGGTACCAATCGGCGTAGCGCAGGCCGGCATGGCCGCGCACGTCCCAGGGCGCGCGCTGGATGCGCGAGAACCAGGCGGTGTTGACGCTGATCCAGGCCGTGGCGATGCCATTGAGGACGGGATCGATGCGGCGCCGCGCCGCGGCAAACGGCAGCGCCAGTTTCAGCAGCGCCAGGGGGAACAGGAGCAGGCACCAGAACAGCGTGCTGACGCCGATCATCATCACGCTGAAGACGCCAGTCAGCCAGGCCAGACGGCCGCGTGGCACGGGCCAACCGCGCCAACGCGCGGCCGGAGCGGACGCGGGCGCGTCGCTTGCGTCAGCGACAGGGGGCCGGCTCGGGCCGGCGAGCGGATCGGGAAAAGTCATGAGCGCGAGTGTGCGAGGACTGGCCGCGAGCCGGTTTGAGCGGGATCAAACCGGCCCCCGGGCCAGACGGGGCGAAGTCAAGGCAGGCGGTATTTTTCTTCGCGGTAGACCCAACTGGCCCACAAGGCATGCGCCAGCGCTTCCTTGCTCAAGGCCTCGTCCGCCGGTTCGACCGGCTCGTAGGTCTCGTCCTGCCCGACCGGCGCGGCGCGATAACGGAATTCGCGCGGCGCCTTGGACGGTTCCAGCACCAGCAGCTTGTCGCCCTGCAGGTAGCCGAAGTTGTCGGCGTACTGCATCAGCGCGCGGTTGGGATCGCGCTGCGTCAGGTCCGCGCCCAGCATCGGGTTGACGTTATCCAGCCCGATCAGCGACAGCAGCGTGGGCGCCATGTCGATCTGGCTGACGATGCGCTCGTCCTGGCGCGGCGCGATGCCCGCGCCCAGGATCAGGGCCGGGATCTGGAAGTGCCGCACCGGCACCGGGATCGAACCGTAGACGCGGGAATCATGATCGGCGATCACCAGGAACACGGTGTTGTCCCAGTACGGCGCCTTGCGCGCCTTGTCGAAGAACTGGCCCAGCGCCCAGTCGGCGTAGCGCACGGTGTTGTCGACGCTGGCCGGATCGCCCACCGGCTGGATGCGGCCCGCCGGATACTCCCACGGCGAATGGTTGCTGACCGAAAACGCCAGCGTGAACACCGGCTTGTCGCCGTCGGCGCGCAGCAGGCGGTCGACCTGGGTGAACATGTCTTCGTCGGACGCGCCCCACGAGCCTTCGAACACCGGATTCTCGAACTTCGGGCGATCGACGATCTCGTCAAAGCCATTGCCCAGGAAGAAGGCGCGCATGTTGTCGAAGTGCGACTCGCCGCCATAGACGAAGCGCGAATGGTAGCCATGCTTGCCCAGCACCTGCGCCAGCGTGAAGAAGCCGGTCTGCGAGCGCGGCAGCTTCACCACCGCATCGGCCACGCTGGGCAGGAAGCCCGCGGTGACCGCCTCGATGCCGCGCACCGAGCGCGTGCCGGTGGCGTAGGCGCGATGGAACATCCAGCCTTCCTTGCCGAGGCGGTCGATGTTGGGCGTCAAGTCCTTGCCGCCCAGGCTGCCGACATACTGCGCGCCCAGGCTTTCCTGCAGGATGATCACCAGGTTGAGCGGCTTGTCGCGGCGCACCGTGGCCTTCTGCTCGTGCAGGCTGGGGTAGCGCGGATCCAGCGGCGCGCCCGTCAGGCCAGCCTTGTCGCGCACGATGGCGTTCATTTCGTCCACCGGCATCTTCGGATACATCGCGGCGGACGAGCGCTCGTCGCGCATGCGGTAGGCGGCATCGAACACGCTGTAGAGCGAATTGAGCGCCAGCGAATTGACCATGGCATCCGAACTGAACGCGACCTTGGCCGGGTTGATGGGGCGATGCTCCAGCGTGCCGCGCGCGCCCAGCACCACCAGCGCCAGGATCACCAGCGACGCCAACGGCCGCTTCCACCACGCCAGGAACGGATCGCGCACCCGCGTCGGGAACAACTTGACCGCCAGCCACGCGGCCACCAGCAGCACCACCAGGGCGGCCAGCAGCACGCCCTTGTAGCCCTGCCACAGCATCGAACCGACTTCCTTCGGATTGAGCAGGTAGATGAAATACAGGCGGTTCGGGCGCGTATCGTATTCGGCGATGAACTGCGGCGTGGAGACTTCCAGCAGCACATACAGCATCCACCAGACGCGGAACCACCAGGCGGCGACGCGCGCGGCCCACGGGCGGTGCCCCAGCCAGGGCGAAAACACCGCCGGCAGTGCGATCACCATGGACAGCAGGCAGACGTCGATGCGCAGGCCGCCGAACAGCACCGGCCACAGGCCGCCGGCCGCCTCGACCCGGTCCCACATCCACAACGACAGGCCCAGCCGGCTCAGCGTCAGCAGAACCAGCACGGACACGATGAAACGGAGCGTCAGGCGGCGCATGCGACGGCCCTCCCCTGACGAATGAAATCCGTTGATGCGCCGCGCTTACCCTGCCCGCGATTACCCAGCCAAACCATGCCTGCCGTCCGGTGATTGAAAACGGCCAAGGTTAACGCGGATTGACGCGCCGCAGCGCCGCCGGCGGTCGGGCGCGCGCCAATGTCAGGCGATTGACACCCCTGTCATGTTGTACGACATCAGATTTCGCCTAAAAGGCGTCATTGCACCCGGCGCAGGCGCTCGCGACTGTTGCTCAGGTGGGTGCGCATCGCGGCGCGCGCGCCTTCGGCATCCTGGCGCACGATGGCGCTGTAGATATCCTCGTGTTCCAGGTTGACGCGCGACAGGTAGGCGGCGCGGTCCTCGTGCGCGAACTTGGCCGAATTGATGCGGGTGCGGGGGATGATGGCCGAACCCAGGTGCGACATGAGGTCGGCGAAATAACGATTATCGGTGGCCTGCGATACCAGCAGGTGGAACTGGAAATCCGGCGTGATGGTGTCGCCGCCGCTGTCCAGCGCGGCCTTGAAGGCATCCAGCGCGCGCCGCATCTCGGCCAGTTGGACTTCGCTGCGGCGCACGGCGGCCAGGCCGGCGGCCTCGCTTTCCAGGCAGATGCGCAGTTCCAGCAGCACCAGCACGTCGCGCACCGTGGCGATGTCGGCGGGGTCGACGCGGAAATCGCCGCCGCCGCTGGGTTCGAGCGCGTAGGTGCCGACGCCGTGATGGGTTTCGACCAGGCCCGAGGCCTGCAGCCGCGACAGCGCTTCGCGCACCACGGTGCGGCTGACGCCAAACTGCCGCATGATCTCGGATTCGGTGGGCAGCTTGTCGCCGGGGCGGATCTCGCCGCTACGGATGCGTTCGGAGATGTTCTCCACCAGGCCCTGGGCCAGGTTCCGTGGACGACGCTGCGGCAGGACGGGGGTATCGACAGGAGCGTTCATCAGGGATTGTCCCAAAGCGGTTGCGTGGCGCTTGACTGCAAAAATTCGTGCTTATTATACTTTGGACTAGTTGTACGATAACGTACCAGGCGAGTCCACCCCACCGAGCGTTGCGCCATGAGCCTAGCTGTCGACCGCATGCCTGTCTCCCCCCGCTGCCATCGTTTGTTATTGACCGGCGCCGCCGGCAACCTGGGCCAGGTACTGCGGCCGCGCCTGAAAGCCTTTGCCGACGTCCTGCGGGTGTCGGACGTCGCGGCCATGGCGCCCGCCGCCGACGGCGAGGAAGTCGTGCCCTGCAACCTGGCCGACCCCGCCGCCGTCTCCGAACTGGTGCGCGGCGTCGACGCCATTGTGCACCTGGGTGGCGTTTCCGTGGAACGTTCCTTCGAGGAAATCCTGCCGGCCAACATCCAGGGGGTCTACCACGTGTATGAAGCCGCGCGCATCCACGGCGTGCGGCGGGTGGTATTCGCCAGCTCCAACCACGTCATTGGCTTCTACGAGCAGGGCGCGCGCCTGGACGCCGACGTGCCGCTGCGGCCCGACGGTTACTACGGCCTGAGCAAGGCCTATGGCGAAAACCTGTCGCGCTTCTACTACGACCGCTACGGCATCGAGACGGTCTGCCTGCGCATCGGTTCGTCGTTCCCCGAGCCGAAGGACCGCCGCATGATGGTGACCTGGCTCAGCTACGACGACCTGACCGACCTGGTGGTGCGTTCGCTGTTCACGCCCAATGTCGGCCACCTGATCGCCTACGGCGCCTCGGCCAACCGCGACAGTTGGTGGGACAACCATGGCGCCGCCGCGCTCGGCTTCGCGCCCAAGGACTCTTCCGAGATATTCCGCGCGCAGGTCGAGGCGCTGCCGCCGCTGCCGGCCGACGATCCTGCCGCGCGCTACCAGGGCGGCGCCTTCGTCAAGGCCGGCCCGTTCCCTTTTCCGCCGCGCTGACACCTGCCCCTTCCCACCATGGCGACCTCTGCCGAACGCATCGGGACCGTGCTCTGCGGCGTGGGCGAAAGCCCCGTGTGGCGCAGCGCCGACCAGTCGTTCCACTGGACCGACATTCCCGGCCGCGCGCTGTGGCGCTGGACGCCGGCCAGCGACCGGCTGGATCATTGGGCGCTGCCGCAGATGGCCGGCTGCATCGCCCCGCGCGGCGACGGCTGGCTGCTGGCGATGGAGGACGGGCTGTACGCCTGCGGCCCGCTGCAAGCCGGCCAGCCCTGCCGGCCCGCGCCGCTGGCGCCGGTTCGCCACGGCGTGCCCGGCATGCGCTTCAATGACGGCCGCTGCGACCGCCAGGGCCGCTTCCTGGCTGGCACCATGGTCATGGACATGGGCCTGGCCCGCAACGCCGGCAAACTGTACCGCTACGCCCCCGGCCAACCGCTGGAAGCGATCGTCGATGACCTGATCGTGCCCAACGGCCTGGCCTTCAGCCCCGACGGCAGGACCATGTACCTGTCCGACTCGCACCCGTCGCGGCAGGTGGTCTGGGCCTTCGACTACGACATCGCCGACGGCCTGCCGCGCAACCGCCGCGTCTTCATCCCGAAACTGCCGGCCGGTCGTCCCGACGGCGCCGCGGTCGATGCCGATGGCGGCTACTGGATCTGCGGCAACGAGGCCGGCCGCGTCTACCGCTACACCCCGGACGGCCGCCTCGACCGCAGCCTGGAAGTGCCGGCCGCCCGTGTCGCCATGTGCGCGTTCGGCGGCCCCCGACTGGACCAGTTGCTGGTCACGTCGATCCGCCCCGCCGATGCCGCGCCCGATTCCATCAGCGGCGCCGTCTTCATCCTGCGCCCCGGCGCGCGGGGCCTGGAGGAAACCGCAAGCGCCGGTTAGCACCCGACCGCGGCGCCCCAAGCGCCCACGCACGAGTAGTGAGCAGGTCCGTACACATCGAAGAGCTTCGGGGCCGCAATGGCCCTCAACGAAACGCCGTACTCCCGACCGGAGGTAGACATGTTGCGCCCGACCCTGACCCGCGCCATCCTGGCCGCGGCCGCTTTGCTGACGCTGATTCCCGCCACCCGTGCCGCCGAGCTGCGCTCCGCGGACATCCATCCCGACGATTACCCCACCGTGCAGGCCGTGCGCCAGTTCGGCGAACTGGTCAAGCAGCGCACCAACGGCCGCATCACCGTCAAGGTGTATGCCGGCGGCGCGCTCGGCAATGAAGACGACTCGATCGAGCAGGTGAAGATGGGCGCGCTGGCCATGGCGCGCGTGTCCAGCGCCGCCATGCACAACATCTGCCAGACCACCCGCGTGCCGTCGCTGCCGTTCCTGTTCCGTTCCAAGGAGCATCTGGACAAGGTGCTCGACAGCGAGATCGGCGAGCAGATCCTGAAGTCGTGCGAAGCGGCGGGCTTTGTCGGCCTGGCCTGGTACGACAGCGGCTCGCGCTCGATGTACACGCGCAACAAGCCGATCAAGACGCTGGCCGACGCCAAGGGCCTGAAAATTCGGGTGCAGCAGTCGGACCTGTCGGTGGCGATGGTGGAAGCCATGGGCGGCAACGCCACGCCGATGCCGATGGGCGAGGTCTATACCTCGCTCAAGACCGGGCTGGTGGACGCGGCCGAGAACAACTACCCGAGCTACGAAAGCGCGCATCACTACGAGGTCGCCAAATACTACGCGCTGACAGAGCACACCATGACGCCGGAAATGCTGATCTTCTCCAAGCGCCAGTGGGACAAGCTGTCGGCCGACGACCAGAAGATCCTGCGCGAAGCCGCGCGCGAGTCGGTGCCCTACATGCGCAAGCTGTGGGACGAGCGCGAGCAGAAGTCGCGCGCGGTGGTCGAGAAGGCCGGTTCACAGATCGTCGAGGTCGACAAGGCCTCGTTCCAGGCGGCGATGAAGCCGGTCTACGACCGCTTCGTCACCACGCCCGACATGAAAGACCTGGTCGCCAAGATCCAGGCCGTCCAATAAGGAATCCGCATGTTGGCTACCTCTACCAATGACCCGGATGTCGCGGCGGGGGCCGGGCGCATGCCCTGGCTGCCCCGCTGGACGCCTATTCCCGCGGCTGCGCCCGGCTGGCGCGGCTGTGCATGTGGACCAGCGTGTTCGGGCTGGTCTGCCTGATCGTCGCGGTCACCCTGCAGATCGTCGGCCGCCACGTCCTGAACAGCACGCCCACCTGGGCCGAGAGCCTGGCGCTGCTGCTGGTGCTGTACGTCACCATGCTGGGCGCGGCCGTCGGCGTGCGCGACGCCGGCCACATCGGCTTCGAATCGCTGGTCGACGCGCTGCCGGCGGCGGGCCAGCGGCGCCTGAAGATCTTCATCCACCTGCTGGTGCTGCTGTTCGGCGCGCTGATGGCGTGGAACTGCGCCCTGCTGGCCGAATCCGTGTGGGCCTACAAGATTCCCAACCTGGGCATCTCCAATGGCTGGAAGTACGTGCCCGCGGCCCTGTCCGGCGTCCTGATCGCATTGTTCTCGATCGAGCACGTCATCGCCCTGATGCGCAACCAAAAGGTGGTACCGGCATGGCGCTGACCCTACTCTCCTTCACCTTCATGGGCTTCCTGGTGATCGGCGTGCCGGTGGCGTTCGCCATCGGGCTGTCGTCGATCACCGCGATCATGTACGAGGATTTGCCGCTGGCGGTGGCCTTCCAGCAGATGACCTCGGGCATGAATGCGTTTTCGTTCCTGGCCATCCCGTTCTTCATCTTCACCGGCGAGCTGATGCTGTACGGCGGCATCGCCGACCGCATCGTGGCCTTCGCCAAGTCTCTGGTGGGCCACGTGCGCGGCGGCCTGGGCATGTCCAACGTGGTGGCCTGCACGCTGTTCGGCGGCGTGTCGGGTTCGCCGGTGGCGGACGTGTCGGCGATGGGCTCGGTGATGATCCCGATGATGAAGCGCGAGGGCTATCACGCCGATTACGCGGTCAACGTCACCACCCACGCGGCGCTGGTGGGCGCGCTGATGCCGACCAGCCACAACATCATCATCTACACGCTGGCGGCGGGCGGCAAGGTGTCGATCGCGGCCCTGATCGCGGCCGGGGTGGTGCCGGCGCTGATCCTGACGCTGTGCAACCTGGCGGCGGCCTACTTCGTGGCGCGCAGCCGCGGCTATCCCGCCGGCACCTTCCCCGGCTGGCGCATCGTGGCGCGCTCGCTGGTGGCCGCGACGCCGGGGCTGTTCGTGGTGGTGCTGATCATCGTGGGCATCCTGAGCGGGGTCTTCACCGCCACGGAATCGGCCGCGGTGGCCGTGCTGTACGCGCTGGCGCTGACGATCTTCGTGTATCGCTCGCTGACCTGGGACCAGTTCGTGCGCGCCGCCAGCAAGGCGGTCAAGACGACCGGCGTGGTGCTGCTGCTGATCGGCATCTCGGCCACCTTCGGCTACCTGATCAGCTTCTATGGCGTGGCGGAGAAGACCGGCGAGCTGATGGCGTCGGTGTCCACCAGTCCGTGGGCGATCTTCCTGATGGTCAACGTGATCCTGTTCGTGCTGGGCACGTTCCTGGACATGGCCGCGACCATCCTGATCTGCACCCCGATCTTCCTGCCGATCTGCATGCAGTACGGCATGGGGCCGGTGCAGTTCGGCATGGTGATGCTGCTGAATTGCGCGCTGGGGCTGAACACGCCGCCGGTGGGCACCACGCAGTTCGTGGGCTGCGCCATCGGCGGGGTCTCGGTCGGGACGGTGATGCGGACCATCTGGCCGTTCTATGGCGCATTGCTGGCCGCGCTGGCCCTGGTCACCTACGTGCCGGCGTTCTCGCTGTGGCTGCCGGGGGTGCTGCTGAACTGAACGCCCGGCATGCGGGCCGGGCCGCCGGGCGCGGCCTGGCCCCGCAGCACCGGCCAGAAGAACAATGCGGCCAGCAGCCACATCAGGGCCGCCGACCACAGCGTCTGGCTCAGGAAATGCGCGCCCTGCAGGACGCGCACGATCGAGAATCCGACGCCCGCGGCGATGCCCACGGCCAGCCCCCACCAGCGCCATCCGGGCCTCTGCGCGGCCCAGCCGGCGAAATACAGGGTCAGCATGGAGTAACCGGCGCCGGCGTGGCCGCTCGGCAGCGCCCCGCCCGACTTGGCGCGATCCCAGGTCCACCATGACAACGGATACGGGGTGTATCCGCCCAGCGTCTCCAGATCATAGGGGCGCGGCAACGTGGTGTGGTGCTTGAGCTGCGTGACGGCCAACTGCCCCACGATACAGGTCACCGCCACCGCCAGCGCCGCGCCGCGCAGGTGGCGCCACGCGGTAATGCGGTAGCTGGCCGCGACCACGGCGATCGCGCCCAGCGCCATGCCGATGGGCAGGGCCAGCACCATGCGATGGCCGACGAGTTCGAGCCAGCGGTTGGTGTGCAGGGGGAAGTCGTCCAGCGGCGCGCTGAACAGGGCGCGGGCGATAGCCAGGTCCAGGTCCGAGGCGTTGACCCACCACGCCAGGCACGCCAGCATCAGCGTCACCCCGAGGACATGCGTGGAGAAGTAGAAGGCGGGCGTCGGCCGGTCGGCCGCTGGCGGATATAGGGGTGACATGTAGCGCGGGGGACGATGGCGGTCGGCCGAAACAAGCAGCTTAGGCGGCCGATAGTCGAAAATTCGTCAAATTCGGCCTCGCCGGGACGGGGCCGGCGCCCCGTCAATCGCCCCCGCCGTCGCCCTACGCCGCGCCCCCCGCCGCGTCCAGGCGCAAGGTGAACCGGGTGCCGCGCTGCGGCCCCTCGCGCGACGAATCCACCGTCAGCGTCCAGCCCTGCATGTCGCAGACCCGCTTGGCGATGGCCAACCCCAGGCCACGCGCGGTTTCATCGCGTCCGGCAGTCCCCGAGTCCCGCAGGCGGCCGCTGTAGTAACGGCGGAACAGGAATGGCAGGTCGTCCGCGGCGATGCCCTTGCCGTCGTCGCTCAGTTGCAGCGCGCCATCGGCGCCCAGGCTGGCCGTGAGCGTCGCCGGCGCCGCGTGCTCGACCGCGTTGCGCACCAGGTTGCGCAGGACCGTCAGCAAGGCGTAGCGGTCGAGGATGCGGATGTGGTCCGCCGGGATGGCGTTGTCGAAACGCAGATCGGCCATGCCGGCCTGGGTTTCGTAGCCACGCCAGGCGTCCAGCATGCATTCGGACAGGTCGACCGGCTCGGGCGGGCGCATCTGATCGCGGGCCATGGCGCGGGCGCTTTCCAGGCAGACGATGACGTCGTCGACGTTGTCGATCACCCGCGTCAGCCGTTGGCGCTGGTCGGGCGTCAGGTCCTGGGTCAGCAGCATCAGCTCGCTGTCGGAGCGGATCGCGGCCAGCGGCGTGCGCACCTCGTGGCTGAGGTTGCCGGCGAACTCGCGTTCGCGCGCGATCGAGCGGTCGACCTGGTTCTGCACCCGGTTGAAGGCCTCGATCAGCCGGCCCGCCTCGTCGTCGCGGGTCACGGCCAGGTCGGGCGCGCCCGGCGCCCACGTCGACAGGCGGTCGGTCAGTTCCAGCAAGGGGCCGACCGCCACCGCCGCCACCCGCCGCGACAGGGCGTAGGCCCCGACCACGCAGATCGCGCCGACCCCCAGCACGATCAGGCCGAAATCATGCACCCGCTCTTCGTTGTCGGTGGCGTCATACAGCAGGTAGACCTTGCCGTTGCCGGTGTCGGCCACCATGACGTGCCAGGTGTAGGCGCCGGGCTCGATCAGGTGCAGGCCGTTGTCGAGCCCGCGGATCTCCTCCGGCATGCCGACGGGCGCCTGGCCGTCGATGCTGAGCCAGGCGCGCATCGAGCCGCCCAGCTCGCGGGCGCCGCGGCGCGGCAGGAACTGGTCGCTGGTGCGGGCGTGCTGCACCAGACGGTCCATTTCGGTGTTGAGGATATCGTTCACCAGATCGTCTTCCATCTGGTCGAACGTCAGATAGGCAAGCAGGGCCAGCGCCGTCACGAACAGCGCCACGGTGCCGGTCAACGCCCACACCACCCGTTGCGTCAGGGTCCCGCCGCCCGCGATCCGGCTCATGCGCTGCGCTCCCCCGTCACCAGGCGCCAGCCCGTGCCGTGCAGGGTCTCGATGCCGTCGAAGCCGGCGTCGGCCAGGGCGCGGCGCAGCAGGTGCACCTGGCTGCGCAGGGCGTCGGAAGACGGCGGCTCGCTGCCCCACAATTGCGATTCCAGCTCCTCGCGCGACACCGCCCGGCCCGGGTCGCGCAGCAGCGCCTCCAGGATGATGATGGCCTTGCGCGTCAGGTGCACCGGCTTGCCGCCGATCGACACCATGCGGCTGCGGGTGTCATAGGCCAGCTCTCCGAACACCCGCACCGTGTCCACGGTCGAGCCCTTGGCGCGCTGGATCAGCGCCAGCAGCCGCGCCTCGACCTCGAGCAGCGCGAAGGGCTTGGTCAGGTAGTCGTCGGCGCCATGGGAAAAACCGGCCAGCTTGTCGTCAAGGCTGTCGCGCGCCGTCAGCACCAGCACCGGCAGCGGCAGGCGCCGGTCCGCGCGCACCGTGTGCAGGACCGCGTTGCCGTCCATGCCAGGCAGGCCGATGTCCAGGATCATGGCGTCGAACCGCTGCTCTTCCAGGCGCTGGAGCGCGGCCGGACCGCTGTAGGCCACGTCGGGCAGGAAACCGCGCGCTTCCAGGAAGGTGTAGAGATTGCCGGCGATGATGTGATCGTCCTCGACGATCAGGATCCGGTGATTCGCACCCGCTGCGGGACTGGCCGCCATGTTCTCGCTCCCCGTGGAAAGAAGGTTGTGCCGCCCCGCTCAGGCTTGCAGCACCTTGCCCGGATTCATCAGGCCTTGCGGGTCCAGCGCGCGCTTGATACGGCGCATCAGGGCCAGCTCGACCGGACTCTTGTAGCGCGGCAGCTCGTCGCGCTTGAGCTGGCCGACGCCGTGTTCGGCGCTGATGGAACCTGCGTGTGCATGCACGCTGTCATGCACCACGCCATAGATGTCGCCCTGCAGCGCCAGCAACTCGGTTTCGGTCTGGCCTGGCGCGCTGGCGACGTTGTAATGCAGGTTGCCATCGCCCAGGTGGCCGAAGATCACGTGGCGCACGCCCGGAAAGCGCGCCTGCAGCAGGCCATCGGTCTGGTGCACGAAGCCGGCGATGGCCGAGATCGGGATCGAGACGTCGTGCTTGACCGACTTGCCCAGTTCCGCCTCGGCCAGCGGAATGCTCTCGCGCAGGTGCCACAGCGCCTTGCTCTGCGCGACATTGGCGGCGATGGCCGCGTCGTTCACCAGGCCGGCCTCGATGGCCTCGCCCAGCACCGTCTCGAAGCGCTCGCGCGCATGCGCCTCGCTTTCGCTGTCGGACAGCTCCAGCAGCGCAAACCAGGGCGAGGCGGCGGACGCGCCCTCGAACGGCAGGCGCTGCTGGGGAAACAGGCGCACCACCGCCTGCAGGCAGTCGCCGCCCATCAGCTCGAAGCCGGTCAGCGCGGCGCCGAAGCCGGCGCGGGCCCGCGACAGCAGCTCGACCGCGTTGTCGATGCTGTCCAGCGTCAGCAGCGCGGTGCAGGACGCGACCGGCCGCGGGAACAGCTTGAGCGTGGCGGCGGTGATGATGCCCAGCGTGCCTTCACTGCCGATGTAGAGATCGCGCAGGTCGTAGCCGGTGTTGTCCTTGCGCAGGCCGCGCAGGCCGTTCCAGATCTCGCCCTCGGCGGTGACCACTTCCAGGCCCAGCGCCAGGTCGCGTGTATTGCCGTAGCGCAGCACCTGGGTGCCGCCGGCGTTGGTGGCGAGGTTGCCGCCGATGGTGCAACTGCCCTCGGCAGCCAGGCTCAACGGGAACAGGCGGCCGGCGTCGGCGGCGGCCTGCTGCACGGCCTGCAGGATGCAACCGGCTTCCACGGTGATGGTGTCGTTGTCGGTATCGAGCGCGCGCACCCGGTTCAGGCGCGCGGTGGACAACACCACGGCGCTGCCGGAATCGTCGGGCGTGGCGCCGCCGCACAGGCCGGTATTGCCGCCCTGCGGCACCACCGGCACGCCATGGCGCGCGCACAGCTTGATGGCGTCGGCCACTTCCTGCGTGGAGCCGGGCCGGATCACGGCCAGCGCCTGGCCGCGATAGCGACGACGCCAGTCCAGCGTGAAAGGTTCGGCATCGGCGCCGGTCAACACATGGGACTCGCCCAGGAGGGACTGCAATTCGCTCAACAAGGTCATAGGCGCCGCACGGAAATATCGCGCCGGGCCGCGCCCGGGCGCTGTTCAAGGTTGGTGCGGACTATTGTAGAGGCTGGCAGAGCCGAGAGGCCCGGTCTAGCCGACCGCCTGGTCCAGGCGCGTCCCCGTCAGGCCCGTGCAATAGGCGCGCGAGGCGATGCGGTTCATCAGGAACGCCCGGTCCACGCCCGCGGGGCCCGGCATTTCGGACAGGGCACGATAGGCGCGCCGCAGCGCTTCGCCGCGGGTCGCGCCGCACACCAGCAGGTGCGTGCACGGCATGTGGCGGTCGGCGCAACCGTCGATGCGCACTTCCAGCGCATGCGCGGCGACCGGTTCGAAATCGGCCACCGCGGCGCCCGAACGCGGCTGCGCCTCGGCGCGGATCACGCGGAACACGCCGCTGCGGTCATCCAGCGAAAAGGCCACCGTGCCCATGCCCTGCCAGGCGCGGTCCCGCGCCACGCTGGCGGCGACCCCGCGCAAGGCGCTTTCGACCGAGGCCGGCAGATGCGGCGCCGGGCATTCGGCGATCAACACGCGGGCGTCGCGCCAGACACAGCGCTCCCAGGCGCGGCCCGTGGCCAGCTCGCCCTCGGGCGATACGAATACATGGATGTCGAGCCGGCGTTCCCGCCCGGCGGCCGGCCCGGCGAAGTCCGTGGGCGGCCCGCGCCTGCGCCGGGCGCCGCCCGATGACGTGACTGTGGATACTTTGGCTCCCATGGGCCCCTCCGGTCTTTCTGGTCTCTCCGCTTGCATGACAAGCGTATCACCTTCGGATGACCAGCAAGTTCCATGCCACCGGCCGACAGGTCAGGAAAGGTCCGGTTCCGTTGCTCCGGCGCACCGGAACAAGGCGAAAAGGGAGTCGATCGCGCACCAGATCAGGGCGGCACGCGAACGCCCAATGGAGGATAATTCAAGTCCGCCCCCCTGGAGCCGGCGTACGCCGGCATCCGGGTTTACCAGCAGGCCGTCACCCTTCCGGACGGTCCTGCCGCGGCAAGCCGTGGCAAACAATAAGGATTCAACGTGACCAACAACGCGCAATTCCCCTCTTCTGTCTTCAAAGCGTATGACATCCGCGGCACCGTCCCGGATCTGATCGACGCGCGCTTCGCCCGCTCGCTGGGCGCGGCGCTGGCCGCGGTCGCGCGCGATCAGGGGGTGCAGACGCTGGTGGTGGGCCGCGACGGCCGCCTGAGCAGCGAGATGCTGTCGCAGGCGCTGCAGGAAGGCATGCTGGAAGGCGGCGTCGATACCCTGGATATCGGACAGGTGCCCACGCCGCTGGTGTATTTCGCCACCCACATCATGCAGACCGGATCGGGCGTGGCCATCACCGGCAGCCACAACCCGCCCAAGTACAACGGCTTCAAGATGATGATGGGCGGCCGCGCGCTGTACGGCGAGGACGTGCAAGCCCTGGCGCGCCGCATGAACGGCGGCCCGGACGCGCCCGCGGCCCGCACTGGCGTGCGCCGCGAACTGGACCTGGTGGCCGCGTACATCGCGCGCGTCGCCTCGGGCGTGAAGCTCGCCCGCCCCATGAAGATCGCGATCGACTGCGGCAACGGCGTCGCCGGCGCCATCGCCCCCAAGCTGTTCCGCGCCCTGGGCTGCGAGGTCACCGAACTGTTCTGCGAAGTGGACGGCACCTTCCCCAACCACCACCCCGATCCCGCTGAACCGAAGAATCTGCAGGACCTGATCCACTGCCTGGCCACCACCGACTGCGAGCTCGGCCTGGCCTTCGACGGCGACGGCGACCGCCTCGGCGTGGTGACCAAGTCCGGCCAGATCATCTGGCCCGACCGCCAACTGGTGCTGTTCGCCCGCGACGTGCTGGAACGCAATCCCGGCGCCACCATCATCTACGACGTCAAGTGCAGCCGCCATGTCGGGCTGTCGGTGCAGGCGGCGGGCGGCGAACCGCTGATGTGGAAGACAGGCCACTCGCTGGTCAAGGCCAAGCTGGCCGAAACCGGCGCGCCGCTGGCCGGAGAGATGAGCGGCCATATCTTCTTCAAGGAACGCTGGTATGGTTTCGACGACGGGCTCTACACCGGCGCCCGCCTGCTGGAAATCGTGTCGCGCCATGCCGACGCCGGCGCGCCGCTGGAGGCCCTGCCGCAGGATGTCTCGACCCCGGAACTGAAGCTGGAAATGGAAGAAGGCCAGCCCTTCACGCTGGTGCAGGCGCTGCAGGAACAGGGCCAGTTCCCCGGCGCAACGCGCGTGGTCACCATCGACGGCGTGCGCGCCGAATATCCCGATGGCTTCGGCCTGGCCCGCCCGTCCAACACCACGCCGGTCGTGGTGCTGCGCTTCGAGGCGCAAACCGCCGAGGCGCTGGCCCGTATCCAAGGTGACTTCCGGCGCGAACTGGCTAAACTGGCGCCCGACGCCTCCCTGCCCTTTTAAAAAAAACATGCCACTGCTCAACAGCCCCGCCTGGACCCGCTTCGCCACCGCGGCACGCAACGCCGACCTGCGCGGCGAGCAACTGCGACTGATCAACGCCCCCGGGCTGCGCCTGGACTTGACCGCGCAGGCGCATTCGCCGGCATTGCATGAGGCCGCGGCCGCGCTGCTGGCGCAGCAAGGCTTCGAGGCGGCGCGCGCGCGGCTGTTCGATGGCGGCAACGCCAACTGGACGGAGCAGCGCCCGGCCTGGCATACCGCGCTGCGCGCAGCCCAGCCGCCTGCCATGGTGGCCGCGGCCGTGCTGGCCGAACGTGAACGCGTGCGCCAATTCGTGCGTGCGGCCGACGCCGCCAAACGCTACCGCTGCGTGCTGCACCTGGGCATCGGCGGCAGCGACTGGGGTCCCCGTTTGGTCAACCGCGCCCTGCGTTATGGCGGCGTCAAGCGTGACGTGCACTTTGCCTCGAATGTCGACTCGCATTCCGTGGCCGACGCCATGGTTCGCCTCGACCCGCACGAGACGCTGGTGATCGTGGCGTCCAAATCGTTCACCACCACCGAACCGCTGGCCAATGCCGAAGTCGCCATGAACTGGCTGCGCGACGCCGGCGTGGCGGATCCGATCAAGCAGGTGGTCGCCGTAACCGCCAACGTCGAGGCCGCGCTCAACCTGGGCATCTCGCCGGACCACATCTTCCAGATCTGGGACTGGGTCGGCGGGCGCTATTCGCTGTGGTCGGCCATCGGCCTGCCGGTCGCGCTGGCGCTGGGCAACGACACCTTCGACCAGTTGCTGGCGGGCGCCGCCGCCATGGACGAGCATTTCCACCATGCGCCGCTGGCCGAAAACGCGCCGCTGCAACTGGCCCTGGCCGGCGTCGTCAACCGCAGCGTGCTGGGCTTCGACTCGCTGGTCATCGCGCCGTACGATTCGCGCCTCTTCCACGTGGTCCCCTGGGCCCAGCAGCTCGAGATGGAATCGCTCGGCAAGGTGGCCACGGCGGACGGCAGCCCCACTGGCGTACCGACCGGTCCGGCCGTCTGGGGCATGCCGGGCACGGACTGCCAGCACACCTTCTTCCAATGGCTGCACCAGGACACCGCGGGCGCGCCCGTCGATTTCATCCTGTGCGAGCAGCCCGACCACGCCTATGCCCGCCACCACGAACTGCTGATCGCCAATTGCCTGGCCCAGCGCGCCGCGCTGCTGCGCGGCAAATCGTTCGAGGAAGCGCTCGCGGAGACCTCGCGGGTCGAAGCCGATCCGGCGCGCGCGCGCCTGCTGGCGCAGCACAAGGTGCATCCTGGCGGCCGGCCCTCGTCACTGATCGTGCTGCCGCACCTGGAGGCCTACACCCTGGGCGCATTGCTGGCGCTGTACGAGCACAAGGTGTTCGCGCAAGGCGTTATCTGGGGCATCAATCCGTTCGACCAGTGGGGCGTGGAATTCGGCAAGGCCCTGGCCAAGAACATCATCCGCGAGCTGGACTCGCCGTCGCAACAGGTCGCGCCGCAGGACCCCTCCACCCGCTTCTGGATCGACGCCATCGCGCGACGCGCTCCGGCGTAGCCCCCCGCCACGGCGGCTGGCCCGGTGCTGCAGCGGCGCGCCAGGCCGCGCCGGGGCCGCTATGGACAGGACGCCATGACGGGCGAATAATGGCCCGTCGTCCTTCCCGGAGCGCCCCATGCCTACGCTAGCCCGCAGCCCCGCGCGTTTCCTGGCCGCCCTCGCCTTGTGCGCGGCCGCCTCCGCCCAGGCCCAGACCAACACACAGACCCAGCCCCTGGCAGGAATGGTTGCCGCCGCCAATCCGCTGGCCGCCGCCGCCGGACTCGACGCCCTCAAGCGCGGCGGCAGCGTAGTCGACGCCGCCATCGCCGTGCAGATGGTGCTGACCGTGGTGGAACCGCAATCGTCCGGCCTGGGCGGCGGTTCGTTGATGCTGGTGTGGGATCAGGGCAGCGCCACGCTGTCGGCGCTGGACGGCCTGGCCGCGGCGCCGGCGCGCGTCACCGCCAGCCTGCGCACCGACGTCAACGGCGACACCCTGCCGCTCAAGGACGTGGCGCGCTACGGCCGGCCGGTCGGCGTGCCCGGCACCGTGCGCGTCATGGCGCTGGCGCACCAGCGCTATGGCAAGCTGCCCTGGGCCAGCCTGTTCCAGGCCGGCATCCGCAGCGCCGAAGACGGTTTCCCGATGTCGCCTTATCTGCACGACAGCCTGCGGCGGCTGCCTCAGTTGGCCGAGAATCCGGCGATCCGCAAAATCTTCTACGACGCGCAGGGCCAGGTGCTGCCGGTCGGCGCCACGGTCCGCAATCCGCTGCTGGCCGACGCGCTGCGCAAGGTCGCGGCCGATCCCGATGCCATCAACCACGGCGCGCTGACCGCCGACGTCCTCGCCGCCGTGGGCGCGGGCAAATATCCCAGCCTGATGCAGGCGCAGGACCTGGCCGCCTATCGCCCGGCGGAACGCACGCCGATCTGCGGCCCCTTCCTGTCATGGAAAGTCTGCACCTTCCCCCGCCCAGCTTCGGCGGCGTATCCGTGCTGCAGCAACTGGGCATGCTGGCCGCGCGCCGCATCGACACGCTCGCGCCCGGCTCGGCCGCGGCCGACCACCTGCTGATCGACAGCGCCCGCATCGCCCGCGCCGACCGGCTGGCCTATATCGGCGATCCGGATCAGGTCAAGGCGCCGGTGCGCCAGTTGATCGCGCCCGACTACACGCGAGAACGCGCCGCGCTGCTGTCCGCCAGGGCCGTGACGCATCCGCGTCCCGGCGTGTTCGCGGGCGTGCCGGCGCCGGCAGGCGCCGAGGCGCCCGGCACCACCGAGACCAGCCAGGTCGCCATCGTCGACGCGCAGGGCAACGCCCTGTCGATGACCACCACCATCAATCTGAACTTCGGCTCGTGGCTCATGCCGCACGGTTTCTTCCTGAACAACGCGCTGACCAATTTCTCGTCGGCGCATGGCAAGGGCGCGCCCAATGCCATGGCGCCCAACAAGCGGCCGGTCACCTCGATGGCGCCCACCATGGTGTTCGACCGCGACGGCAAGCTGGCGCTGGTCACCGGCTCGGCGGGCGGCGGCTACATCGTCGACTACATCGCCCAGGCCGTGGTCGGCACGCTGGCCTGGGGCCTGCGCCCGGCCGATGCGCTGGCATTGCCGCACGTGGCAGGCAACACCGGCCGCAGCCAGATCGAGAAAGGCCGCGTCCCGGAGCAAACCGCCGCGCGGCTGGCCGCGCAGGGCCACAAGATCGAACAGGTGGAAATGAAAAGCGGCGCCGCCGCGATCCGCGTGACGCCGCAAGGGCTGGATGGCGCCGCCGACCCCCGGCGCGACGGCGCCGCGCTGGGCCACTGAGGCCGCTTCAGGCGCTCAGGGTGTCGTACAACTCGACGTGGATGCGTGCCACCCGCTCGATGTTGAATTCGCGCTCGGCCAAGGCGCGGCCGGCCGCCCCCATCGACTGGCGCAGGGCAGCGTCCTCGGCGAGCCGCGCGATGGCGTCGGCCAGGGCCCGCGGGTCCCGCACCGGCACCAGCAGACCGGTCTCGTCCGGCTCGATCGCGTCACGGCAGCCCGGCACGTCTGTCGTCACCACCGCGCGGCCGCAGGCGGCCGCCTCGATCAGCGACTTGGGCAGGCCTTCACGATAGGACGGCAGCACGGCGATGTGCGACGCCGCATACAGCCGCGGCACATCCGAGCGCTCGCCCAACGCCTCGACGCAACCCTCGCGCTGCCAGGCCTCGACCTCGGCCGGCGTGGCCGAGGTCGGATTGCCGGCGTCCACGCCGCCCACCAGCCGCATGGTCACGGGCACGCCGCGCGCGCGCAGCAGCCGCGCCGCCTCGACGAATTCCCACACGCCCTTGTCGCGCAGCAGCCGCGCCACCATGGTGGCCACCACGGGCGGCGCCGGCGGCTCCGGCAGCGCCTGGCACAGATCCAGATCGACGCCGGCGCCGCGGATCAGCACCACCTGCTCGTCGCGCACGGCGCCCAGCGACTTGAGCATGTCGCGGTCGCTGGCGTTCTGGAATATCACCCGGCTGTTGGGATGGCCCAGCGCCAGGCGATACAGGCGCGCCACCACCGAGCGCACCAGACGCATCTTCAGGGAATTGGACAGGAACACGAAGCCCAGGCCGGAAATCGCGGCCACCATGCCGGGCACGCGCGCCAGGCGCGCAGCGATGCCGCCATACAGCACTGGCTTGATGGTCACCAGGTGCACCACCTGGGGCCGCAGTCGCCGGAACAGGCGCAGCAGCGCCAGCAGCGTGCCCAGCTCCTGCAGCGGATGCTTGCCGCTGCGCGTCATCGGAATGACGTGATGGGTCATGCCCAGCGCGACGATGTCGGCGACGGCCGGGCCGTCCATCGTGGCCACGTGCACGTCATAGCCGGCGCGCTGCGCGGCCTGCGCCACCGGCAGCCGGTGCGACATGAAGAACGCCGGGTTGTTGACCACGAACAGCAGACGACGGGCGGCGCTCATGCCGATGCTCCGGACAGACGGCGCCACACCGCGGCGTAGCTTTGCACCATGCGCGCCAGGTCGAAATTCTCCAGCACCCGGGCCCGTCCGGCCTCGCCGGCCCGGCCGCGGCCGCGCGCCGCCACCTCGCGCAGCGCGGTCTCGATGCCGCGCGCCAGCGCCTCGGGCTGCTCGGGCGGCACCACCACGCCGGTGTCGCCGATGATGTAGGCCGCGTCGCCCACGTCCGTCGCCACGCAGTACGCCCCGCAGGCCATGGCCTCGGCCACCACGTTGGGGAAGCCTTCGGCGCAACTGGAGAGCACGTGCAGGTCCAGCCCGTTCATCACGGCCGGCACGTCGTCGCTCGGGCCGGCCAGCACCAGCCGTTCGCGCAGGTCGAGCTTGTCGACCAGCGCCATCAATTCAGGGTTGTCCACGGTCATGCCGCGTCCCACCAGCACACAGCGCAGGCCGCCGTCGCGGCCATCGCGCACCAGCGCCGCCACCGCGCGCAGCAGGTTGGCATGGTCCTTCAACGGGTCCCAGCGCGCCACGCAGCCGATCACTGGCACATCGCCGGCCAGGCCCCACTGGCCGCGCGCCCGTTCCCGCGCTGCCGCGTCGGGCGCATAGCGCGACAGGTCGTAGCCGTTGGCGATCACCACCATGCGATCGCGACGATAGCCCTTGGCCGCATGCCGTTCGGCCGCGTCCTGCGCGGCGCAGACGATGGCGCCGGGCAGCACGCCCGACAGCAGCGCGCAGGCGCGCAGCACCATGCGGGCAGACCGGCTGCTGCGCTCGAGATGCGCGCCGGAATTGCGGATGCCCCAGGCGACGGCGCGCACGCCGGCCAGGCGCGCCGCCAGGCCGCCGATCAGGTCGGCGTGGTACATCCAGGTCTGCACGGCGTCGGGGCGGGCCGCGGCGATCAGTCGGCGCAAGGCCAGGAAGCCTCCAAGCGTGATGCGGCCGCGCGGCATGTCCAGCGTTTGCACCGTCACGCCGGCGGCGCGCAGCCGCTCGCCGTAGACGCCTTCGTCGGTCAGCGACACGACGATGTGCTCGACCGCCTGCCCCGGATAGGTGGCCAGGCGCCACAGCACGGATTCGGCGCCGCCCTGCCCCAGGCCGGCAATCACGTGCACCACGCGCAAGGTCGCTCCGCTCATCGGCCTTCCCTCACCGCTTCGAACAATTCGTCCCATTCCATCAGCACGCTGGCCAGCGCATAACGCTGGCGCACCGCGGCGGCGCCGCGTTGGCCGAATTGCCGGCGCAACGTCACGTCGCCGAGCAGGCGGCGCAGCGACTCGCGCAGCGCGTCACGGTCCCCCGCGGGCACCAGCAGCGCGTCCTGGCCGTCGCGCGTCATTTCGCGCGGGCCGCTGGGGCAGTCGAACGCGGCGCAGGGCAGGCCCAGCGCCATCGCTTCCAGCAGCACGTTGGGAAAGCCCTCGACCAGCGAACTGAGCACGAACGCCTGGCCCTGGGCCAATTCATCCCAGGGCGTTTCAGTGCGGCCCGGCAGGCTGATCCGCGACTGCAGCCCCAGGCGCGCGACCTGTTCCTCCAGCGCCCCGCGCTCGGGGCCTTCGCCCCAGATACGCAGGTTCCAGTCGGGAAAGTCCGGCGCCAGTTGCGCGAAGACATCGACCAGCAGGTCGAATTGCTTGTCGGTCACCAGCCGCCCCATCGCCAGCAGCGTGCGCGGCGCGCCGTCGTCATGCTGCGGCACCAGCGGCGCGTCCAGCAGCGGCGCGGGCAAGGGGTTGGGAATCACGGCCAGGCGCTTGATGCCCGGCACCTGGCGCGAGAACGGACCGGCCGTGTCGGCCGCCTGCACCGTCACCATGTCGGCGCGCGGGTACAGCAGGCGGCGCAACCGACGCCAGATCGTGCCGGTGGTGGTCTCGGCGACCGGGTTGGTCCGCTCGCAGACGATCAGCGGCACGCGCAGGCCACGGGTGGCCAGGATGGCGGCCACGTTGACGTTGGTCAGGAATGACACCACCACGTCCGGCGCGGTGTCGCGGATATGCCGGCGCAGCGTCAGCAGGCGCTTGAACGCCGCCATCGGCCCCGATACGCGCGTGCCGGCCAGGTCCGCCAGCCAGTCCAGCTTGACCTTGTCCGACAGCGGGTAGAAGCAGGTGCCCTTGGACGAATAGGTCGGCGTCAGGGTGACGTCGTCGCCGCGTTCGGCCCACGCGTTGACCAGCGTGGCGGCCACGCGCTCGGCGCCCCCGGCATGCATGGAACTGACCAGCATCAGTATCTTCATTCGTCAGCGACTCCCAACCGATCCTCCCTGTTCGCCACCGGCGCGGTAGCGGTCCAGCCAGGCCTGCATCATCAGCACGCCCCACAGATGGCTATCCCAATTGCGATGTCCGGACACGTGTTCGCGCCACTTGCGCAGGATGGGCTCGGGCTCGAACCAGCCTTCCTGGCGCAGGCGCGCCGGATCCAGCAGCGCCTCGGCCCAATCGCGCAAGGGGCCGCGCAGCCAGGCCGCCAGCGGTACGGCAAAGCCGCGCTTGGGCCGATCCACCAGCGCCTGCGGCACGTGGCGGTACAGCACCTGGCGCAACAGCCACTTGCCGGTGGCGCCGCGCACCTTGTACTGGTGCGGCAGGCTCCAGGCGAACTCATAGACGCGGTGATCGATCAGCGGCACGCGGGTCTCCAGGCTCACCGCCATGGCGGCGCGGTCCACCTTCACCAGGATGTCGTCCGGCAGATAGGTCACGGTATCGAGCTTCATCATGGATTCGAAGGTCGAGCCGCGCATCGCCTGCGCGAATTCGGACACCGGCTCCACGCCGCCCTTGACCACGCGCGCCGGGTCCGACCAGTACGACACGAACAGGCGGTAGAAATCGCCGCGCGAATCGGCGCGCAGCAGTTCGCCCAGCTTGCCGACCTTGCCGCGCCAGGCGCCGCGCCCGGGCAGGTGGGTCGAGGCGCTGAGCAGCGCGCCGGCCGGCGTGCGCAGCAGCGACGGAATGCGCTCGCACTTCTGCCACCAGTTGTTGACGCGGAAATAGCGCGAGTAACCGCCGAACAGTTCGTCGCCGCCGTCGCCGGACAGGGCCACGGTGACGTGCTGGCGCGCCATGCGCGTCACCAGCGAGGTCGGAATCTGCGACGAATCGGCGAACGGTTCGTCGTACATGTCGGCCAGGTTCGGCACCACCGCCAGCGCGTCGTCGGCGGTGACGTACAGCTCGGTGTGGTCGGTGCCCAGGTGCATGGCCACCGCCTTGGCGTGCTGCGCCTCGTCGTAGCCCTTCTCATGGAAGCCGATGGCGAAGGTGCGCACCGGCTGCGAACTCTGCGCCTGCATCAGCGAGACGATGGTGGACGAGTCGATGCCGCCCGACAGGAACGCGCCCAGGCTGACGTCGGACAGCATCTGGCCGCCCACCGCCTTGGACAGCACGCCTTCGAGCGCGTCGGTGGCCTGCGCGTCGGACTCGAACGACAGCAGCGATTGCGCCGCGGTGTCGGCGGCCTCGCGCGCCGACCAGTACACGCGCGGCTCGGGCATGCGGCGGCTGCGGGTATCGTCGGCGGTGAATTCGATCCAGGTGCCCGGGGGCAGCTTGGCGATGCCTTCGTAGATGGACTGCGGCGCCGGAATGTAGTTGTGCCGCATGAACGACGCCAACGCATTGCGGTTCAGGCTGCGGCCGAAACCGGGGATCGGCATCAGGCCCTTGAGTTCGGACGCGAACACCAGCTCGGCGCCGGAATAGCCGTAGTACAGCGGCTTTTCGCCCATGCGGTCGCGCGCCAGCACCAGCTTGCGCGAGGCGCGGTCCCAGAGCGCGATGGCGAACATGCCGACCGAGGCCTGCAGCGTGGCCTCGATACCGAGCGCGGTGAATCCGGCCAACAGCGTCTCGGTGTCGGAATGGCCGCGCCAGGACGGCGCCAGGCCCGAGGCCTCGAGCTGCTGGCGCATGTCCATGTGGTTGTAGATCTCGCCGTTGAACACCATCACGTAGCGGCCGCAGGCGGACACCATCGGCTGATGGCCGGCTTCGGTCAGGTCCTGGATCGCCAGGCGCACGTGCGCCAGCGCCAGCTCGGCGCCGGCGTCTTCCCAGAAGCCGTTGCTGTCCGGCCCGCGGTGGCGGATGCGGCGGCAGCTTTCCGCCAGCACTTGCGCCTTGTTACCCAGGGGGCCCCAAATTCCGACAATTCCACACATGATTTCAGGTTCTCGTGGTCACCGCAGCAACGGTGTCGCGCGCGGCCTAGCGGGCCGATCCGCGCACACCGTCAAAAAGTTCTTTCCATTGGCCCAGCACCCGCTCGGCGGAGAAACGCTCGCGCACCGCCGTGGCCGCTTCGGCCATGCGCTGGCGCAAGGCCTCGTCGCCCATCACCGCATCCAGCTCGCGGCACAGCGCGTCGACGTCGCCATTGGGCCGCACCAGCACGCCGTCGACCCCTTCGCGCACGATCTCGCGTGGTCCGGTATCGCAATCGAACGCCACCGCGGCCAGGCCGCTCGCCATCGATTCCAGCAAAGTATTGGACAGCCCCTCGAAGCGCGACGTCAGCACGTACAGGTCGGCGCTCTGGTACCAATCGCCCACGTTGCCCGCGCGTCCCGGCAGGCTGACGCGCTCCTGCAAGCCAGCCTCGCGCACCTGCGCTTCCAGGGCGCGGCGCTCGTCGCCTTCGCCCAGGATAACCAGATCCCAGTCCGGATGCGACGGGGCCAGCCGGGCATAGGCGCGCAGCAACAGGTCAAAGCCCTTGTCGGCATGCAGCCGCCCCACCGCCAGCAGGCGCTTGCGGCCGTCGCCCGCAGGCGGCGTCAGCGCCGGTTCGCCCTTGGGCAATGGCCAATGCACCGGATTCGGAATCACCGCCAGCCGCGAGCCCGGCACGTGCTGTTCGATCCATTGCGCGGTGCCGCGCGTCAGGGCCACCACGCGCGCGGCGCGCGGATAGGTCAGGCGGCGCAGGCGTTGCCAAAAGCCCGACAGGGTCTGCGACGGCGGATGGGTGTGTTCGGTGGCGATGACGCGGCACGACAGGCCGGCGCACGCCAGCACGGACAGCACCGACGCCGTGGTCATCATGCCGAGCACGATGTCGGGCCGGAATGCCTTGATCACGCGCCGCAGCGCGCGCACGCGCTGCACATTGCTCCAGATGCCGCGCAGGCCGCCGCCCTCGCCCGCTGTGTGCAGCACCTCGCGCCGCACCTTCGGATGCAGCGTGTAGACGTCGCCGTCGGCGCTCGCCTGCGTCACCACCATGACCTCGCGGCCCATGCCGGCCCAATGCGCGCTCAGGTCGGCGGCGACCCGCTCGGCGCCCCCGCCATGCAACGAATGGATGAACAGCAGCACGCGCAACGGGCGGCCGGACTCGGGAGCGGCGGACATTCAGGCGGCCTCTTTGGGTTCGGCGCGGCGCAGGGCCACCACCAGATAGCAGGCATAGGACAGCACGTACATCAGGCTGGTGGCCAGCATGATGCCCGCGGCGCCCATCTTCGGCGCCAGCACCGTATTGAGCGCGGCTTTCAACGCGAAATTGCCGACCGCGATGGCGGCCATGATGCGATAGCGGTTCTGGCTGGCCAGCAACTGCACCAGGATCAGCACGCCGAAATAGAACGGCAACTGCAACAGGCCCCAGCGCAGCACATGCGCCACGGCCGCGGTATTCTCGGCGGTGAAGGCGCCGCGCTGGAACAGCACCGAAACGCCCCAGGGCGCGAGCACCCAGCCGATCGCCACGGCAAGGCCGCCGGCCGCCACCATCAGCACCGACCATTTCAGCGCCATGCCGCGCGCGCGCGCCGTGTCGCCACGCGCCTGCACGTCGGCCAGCACCGGCAGCGCCGCGCGTCCGACCGACACCGCGCCGATCCCCAGCAGCAGCGACAGCAACCGGCTGGCGTAGCCCAGCGTGGCGTTGGCATTGGCGCCCAGGTTGGCCGCGGCATATTGATCCAGCGGACCGACGAAGCTCATGGCCACCTGCCCGATCAGCATCACACCGGCCGCGCTCATCAGTTCGGGCCAGTGCGGCGAACGCAGGGTCAGCCTGGGCGCGCCCCAGAAGCCGCCGTCGGCGCGCGCGGCCAGCCAGGCCAGCCAGGCGGTCTGGATCGCATAGCCCACCAGCGTGCCCCATAGCAGCGGCCCCACGCTTTCGGCGCTGGCCGCCAGCATCACCCACGCCAGGGTCGCCACCGCCGGCACGCTGTCCAGCAGCGTGTTGACGTGGCGCTCATGCGCGCGCAGGCGCGCCGCGCTGATACCCGCGATCAGCAATAATGCCGCCACGGGCGCGAAGGCCAGCAACAGTTCGCCCGTCATGTCGCGGACCCGGGCCGAGAGCCCCTGGCCCAGCGCGCCCACTACTTGCGGCCAGGCGAACCAGGTCAGCGCGGCCAGCGCGATGCCCGCGGCTGCCACCCAGCCCTGCAGCTCACGGATGAATTGCTCGCGTTCGGCGTCCTCGGCGCGGCGCAGCCGCACCAGCACCGGAATCAGCACCACCGACAGCACGCCCACGATCGTGACCGGCAGCCAGGTGGCCATCGTCATCGAGAACTGATAGGCGTCCACGGCGTCGCTGACGCCGTAGCGGTACGCCACCGCCATCTCCTTGATGGCGCCGGCGGCCTTGCCCAGCAGCAGGAACACCGCCACCCGGAACGCACCTTTGAAAATGCGTTGGTGGTCCGGGTGGATGCTGCCGAGTTTGCGGACGAGTGCTTTCAAATCAACGCAGGAATTGCGTGTACCAGGGCATCGCCACTTCCAGGCCCTGCAGCACCGTGTGCGTGGGCTGGTAGCCGAGCAGGCGGCCGGCCTTGCTGACGTCGGCCTGCGAGTGGCGCACGTCGCCCGCGCGGAAGTCGCCGTAGACCGGCTGCTTGCCATAGGCGACATTCTGATTGCCCAACGCCCGGACGAGGAAACCGAACAGGTCGTTCAGGGTGCTGCGGCCGCTGACGGCCACGTTGTAGACCTGGTTGCGGGCTTCCGGCGGCGCCATGGCCGCCAGGATGTTCGCCTGGACCGCGTTCTCGACGAAGCAGAAATCGCGGCTGGTCTCGCCATCGCCGTTGATGGTGACGTCTTCGCCCTTGATCATCGCGGCGGTCCACTTCGGGATCACCGCCGCATAGGCGCCGTCCGGGTCCTGGCGCTTGCCGAACACGTTGAAATAGCGCAGGCCGACGGTCTCGAAACCGTAGGAGCGCGCGAAGACGCTCGCGTACAGCTCGTTGACGTACTTGGTGACAGCATACGGCGATAGCGGATTGCCGATGTTCTCCTCGACCTTGGGCAAGGCCGGGTGATCGCCGTAGGTCGAGCTGGAGGCCGCATAGACGAACGACTTGACCTCGGCATCGCGCGCGGCGACCAGCATGTTCAGGAAGCCGCCGATATTCACCTCGTTGGTGGTGATCGGATCCTTCAGCGAACGCGGCACCGAGCCCAGCGCCGCCTGATGCAGCACGAAGTCCACGCCCTGCGTGGCGCGACGGCAGGCTTCCAGGTCGCGGATATCGCCTTCGATGAACGAGAAGCGGGCCCACTGCTCGGCCGTGACCGAGCCACGCACCTCATCCAGATTGCGTTGGTAGCCGGTGGCGAAGTTGTCCAGGCCGACCACGGCCTGGTCCAGCTTCAGCAGGGTTTCCAGCAGGTTGGAGCCGATGAAACCCGCGCAGCCGGTCACCAGCCACTTGCGCGGCGCGGCGGCGAGTTCCCGGGTGACAGTCTCGAAACGTGTGGTCATGCGACGTCCTCCTTACAGGCGCAGATCGGATTCGGCGGGCGACAACACGTACTTCAGGTCATAAAGGATGTGTTCCGGCTTGCCCAGCTTGCGGATGCCTTCGGCGCCCAGGTCCTTGAACTGGTGGTGCGCGACGGCGAGGATCACCGCATCGTACTTGCCCGCTTCCGGCTTGGCGATCGGCGTGATGCCGTATTCGTGGACCGCCTCTTCGGGCTCGACCCACGGGTCGTACACATCGACGTCAACGTTGTAGTCGCCCAGCTCCTTCACGATATCGACGATGCGGGTGTTGCGCAGGTCGGGGCAGTTTTCCTTGAAGGTCAGGCCCATCACCAGCACGCGCGCGCCCTGCACGTGGATGCGGCGCTTGGTCATGGCCTTGACCAGTTGCGACACCACGTAGCTGCCCATCGAGTCGTTCAGGCGGCGACCCGCCAGAATGATCTCGGGGTGGTAGCCGATCGACTGCGCCTTGTGCGTCAGGTAGTACGGATCCACGCCGATGCAGTGGCCGCCCACCAGGCCCGGGCGGAACGGCAGGAAGTTCCACTTCGTACCGGCCGCTTGCAGCACGGCCTCGGTGTCGATGCCCATCTTGTTGAAGATCAGCGCCAGTTCGTTGATCAACGCGATGTTGACGTCGCGCTGGGTATTCTCGATCACCTTGGCGGCTTCGGCCACACGGATGCTGGACGCCTTGTGGGTGCCGGCGGTGATGATCTGCTTGTAGAGCTGGTCCACCAGTTCGGCCACTTCCGGCGTCGAGCCCGAAGTGACCTTCTTGATCGTGCTGACGCGGTGCTCCTTGTCGCCCGGGTTGATGCGCTCGGGACTGTAGCCGGCGTAGAAGTCGACGTTGTACTTCAGGCCCGACACGCGTTCCAGCACCGGCACGCAGTCTTCCTCGGTGGCGCCGGGGTAGACGGTCGATTCGTAGATGACGATGTCGCCACGCTTGAGCACCGAACCGATGGTCTCGCTGGCCTTGACCAGCGGGGTCAGGTCGGGTTGCTTGTATTCGTCGATCGGCGTGGGCACGGTGACGATGAAGACGTTGGCCTGGCCGAGTTCGGCGCGGTCGGCGGTGTAGGACAGTTGCTTGGCTTCGGCCAGTTCGGCGTCGCTGACTTCCAGCGTGTGGTCGTGACCGGCCTTCAGGGCGTCGATCCGGCGCGTATTGATATCGAAGCCGATGACCGAGCGCTTCTTGCCGAATTCCACTGCCAGCGGCAGGCCGACATAGCCCAGGCCGACGACCGCGAGTTTCACATCCTGAATACGCAACATAACTCTCCCTTCACCGTAGAACGATTACGGCATTTTAAATATGGTCGGGGTGATGGATAACCAGGCCCCCGGCGGCGATCGCCGGGGCGCCCAACAACTTAATCGGCTCGCAGGACGGAGGGCAACAGCAACCACCCCGGACGGCGCCACGACACCAGTCGCGCATACAGCCAGATATAGACGCTGGCGAACACCACCAGGCTGGCGCTGAGCGCCCAGGCGTTGTCCCACCAGATGGTGGCGGGCACCAGGCCAATCAGGGCCAGCACCCACATGTAGGGCGAGGCCAACGCATTGCACAGCGCCGGCACCGCATGGCGGCGGCCGCGGCTGAAGGTCACGCGCACCAGGCGGCGGAACACCAGTTGATGCAGGTGCAAGGCATCCGGTTGGTCCACCGGCACGCCGCGCTTGAAGCGGCGGCGCCAGATGGAAAAGCCGGTTTCGAATACGGGGTAGAACAACACCGCCAGCGCGTAGAACGGCGACACCGAAGGGTTGCGCACCACCAGCAGCACGGCCAGCTCGGCCAGCATGAAACCCAGGAAGTACGCGCCGCCATCGCCCAGGAAGACGCGGCCGAACGGGAAGTTCCAGACCAGGAATCCCAGCGTGGCCGAAGCCAGCGCCGCGGCAATCAGGAAGATCGGCACATCGCCAACCTGCAGCGCGACCAGGCTGATGGACACCGCCATCAGCGTCGCGACCATGCCGGCCAGGCCGTTCATGCCGTCGACGATGTTCAGGGCGTGGGTACAGCCGCCCACCGCGAACATGGTGAACACCAGGGAAACAGGCCAGTACGACAGGACATAATCCACCGGGGCCATGCCGACGCGGCTGACGCCACCCAGCAGCCACCACGCGATCGCAGCGGACAGGAAAGCCGCGAGCAGACGCTTGCTGGCGCCGATGTCCTTGGTGATGTCTTCGAGCAGGCCCGCCACGAACACGGGCAGCGCCGACACGAACAGGGCCGGCCACAACCAGGTCAGGGTCATGTTGTCGGGCCCGAGCACCAGCAGGCCCAGGAGCGTGCCGGCCAGCACGGCCAGGCCGCCGACGCGGGGCGTGGCGCGCGAATGATTCGCTTGCGGCTTGTTGAGATCGCTGTCGCCGGTGAAGGCGCCATGCCAGCGCTCCGACGCCACGATGAGTCCCCCCACCATGAACGCGACCACGCATATGTACAGCCAGGTCACAGGGTCACCTCTGGTTGGTCTATCGAGACAGGCCGGCCATTATCAATGGCAGGTGTAACGCCCATATATGGGAGGGATAAGGAAGTGCAAATCACCGGGACAGAACGTAACGTCCGCAACCCCGACCCGGATACATGCGGGCATCCCCGGTTCGCGGGAGATGCGGCAACGCGGCGGGCAGCGCGCGGAAATACGGATTTCATGCAGTAATTGTAGAGCTTTCCGCCTCCGCACACGCGAAATATCCAAGGGAAAACGCGGAGGGCGCCCAGGCATGATCGCGGCGCTTGCGCCTCGACTCGTCCGATGCGGATGGTCGGCAGCGGGATTAAATGGGGACGCATTGATTCGGCTTAAAAAAAAGCCCGAGATCGTGAGATCTCGGGCTAAATCCACCAAAGGAGGAGGGTGGAGGAGACAACCGTGGCATGTTGGGAGCGGCTTTCACTCGCTGCGCTGTCGGGGTTCATTTTGCTTGGGTCTTGCTTTTGAACCGCGCCGACTGCGTTTCAACATCCGATGAGATGCATAGTATCGGGTTTTTTTGTGCGATGCAAGAATTTTTTTGAGCTCTGCGCACTGCACCATTTCACGTTGCATTTTTGCCGCAAACTCCTCGGCCGTCGCCCGCAAAGCCGCATACAGCAATGACCTCCAAAAACGGAGGGTTATTGCCGAAGGGGTAAACCCCGTACGGACTTACCCTAGCTGATTCCGGGTATTCCCGGCCTATGCCTTGCACCGGAAAGGTGCATGCGGCACCAATATGCTGCAACTATTGCGCATCGCAACATTTTCATGCCCCATGGGCAGGCATGCGGGCGCTGGCGGCGTCCGCCCCGGATGCCGGGCGTCGCGGTCAGACCCAATAGGCGGTCGTCGTCATGACCTTGGACATTGCCCGCATCGCGGCCTTGACCGGACCGGGCAGCGGCACGCCGCCCGCCGCCTCGGCACTGGCGCGGTGCTTGGCCTCGTCATCCTTCATCTTCTGCACGATCTGGCGCGAGCGGGTGTCCTGCTCCGGCAGGGTGCGCAGGTGCCCTTCCAGATGCGCCTCGACCTGCTTTTCGGTTTCGGCCATGAAGCCCAGGTTGCGCGGCGCGCCCGCATAGCCGGCCAGCAGCCCCAGCGCGAACGAGCCTGCGTACCAGACCGGATTGAGCAGGCTGGGACGGCTGCCCAGCTCCGTCAGGCGCTGGTTGCACCAGACCAGATGATCGACTTCCTCGCCGGCGGCTTCGAGCAGCAAGGCGCGCGGGCCGGGTTCACGGCACACCGCAGCCTGCCCGCGGTACAGCGCCTGGGCGCAGACTTCGCCCACGTGGTTGACCCGCATCAGCCCGGCCGCGTGGCGCTTTTCCTGCGCCGACAGGGTGTCCGGCGCCTCCTCGGCCGTGGCCGGATTGGCGCGGCCGGCGCTGGCGCTGCCGGACAGCACGCGCAGCGCCCGGTCGGCTTCCGCCAACAGCGCATCCAGCGGATTGGAACGACGCAGGAAGGCGGCGGGACCGGATTGGGGCAAGGTGGGGGACATGGACGGCTCCTGAATTTGCCGCACACCCCTGATGCGGGGCGGGGCTCTCATGCGGAATTGTACGCAACGGGTATCATCAGCCATTGACTGCGCTCAAGCACAAGGACCTGACAAATGGAATGCACGATCGACTGGGGCGGCCCCAACGGCATGCTCTTCACCGCCAGCACCGGCAGCGGCCACGTGGCCGTGATGGACGGCGCGGTGGACGGCGGCGGCCACAACCTGGCGCCCCGCCCCATGGAAATGCTGCTGGCCGGCACCGGCGGCTGCACCGCCTATGACGTCGTGCTGATCCTCAAGCGCGGCCGCCATGCCGTAACCGGCTGTAGCGTCAAGCTGCAGGCCGACCGCGCCGACGTCGACCCCAAGGTGTTCACGCGCATCCACTTCGCCTTCACCGTCACTGGCCGCAACCTGCCGCGCGCGGCGGTCGAGCGCGCCGTGCAGTTGTCGCACGAGAAATACTGCTCGGCCTCGGCCATGCTCGAAAAGACCGCCGAACTGACCTTCTCGGTGGAGATCGTCGATACCCAGGAAGCCCCCGCGGCGGCCTGACGCGGCCCGTTGCCGACGCCACCTCAGCCTTTTCAGATTCTGTACCCATGAAACAATACCTGGACCTCGTTCAAGCCATCCTGGACACCGGCGCGTGGCAGGAAAATCGGACGGGCATACGCACGCTGAGCATGCCGGGCGCCTCGCTGCGCTTCGACCTGCAGCAGGGCTTTCCGGCCGTGACCACCAAGAAGCTGGCCTTCAAATCCGCCATCGGCGAGATGGTCGGCTTCCTGCGGGGCGTGCGCAGCGCGGCGCAATTCCGCGAACTGGGTTGCAAGGTCTGGGACCAGAACGCCAACGAAAACGCGCAATGGCTGGCCAATCCGTACCGCGAGGGCCCGGACGACCTGGGCCCGGTCTACGGCGTGCAGTGGCGCCAGTGGCCGGCGTACAAGGTGCTGGACGCGGACCGCGCCGGCCAGGTCGATGACGCCCTGGCGCGCGGCTACACCAAGGTGGCCGACCTGCAGGACGGCGGCGTATCCAGGGTGCTGCTCTATAAAGCGGTGGACCAGTTGCGCCAGTGCCTGGATACCATCCACGAGCGTCCGGGCGACCGCCGCATCCTGTTCCACGGCTGGAACTGGGCGCAGATCGAGGAAATGGCGTTGCCGCCCTGCCACCTGCTCTATCAGTTCCTGCCTAACGCGACCACCCGCGAAATCTCGCTGTGCCTGTACATCCGTTCCAACGATGTCGGGCTGGGCACGCCGTTCAACCTGACCGAGGGTGCGGCGCTGCTGCACCTGGTGGGCCGGCTCACCGGTTACACGCCCCGCTGGTTCACCTATTTCATCGGCGACGCGCATATCTACGAGAACCATCTGCCGATGCTGCGCGAGCAACTGACCCGCACGCCGCACGAAGCGCCGCGGCTGGTGCTGTCCGACCGCATCCCCGATTTCGCCCAGACGGGCCGCTACGAGCCGGAGTGGCTCGAAAAGGTCGAGCCGGGCGATTTTTCGCTGCAGGGCTACACCCACCACGCTCCGCTGACGGCGCCCATGGCGGTCTGAGAGCGGCGAACGGCATTCGCACACCGGCCAAAGGCTGGGCGCGCAGGCGCCGGGCGCGCCCTCTCGCGCAGGTGAAGATTGGTGAGCTTCTGGAGGCGCGTTTTCGGTATAACCCATCCCTTAGCCTCGGACGCGCGGCAAGCAAGCCCTGCGCGTCTTGGTTTCTGAACGGCCCATGTCGCGCCGTGCCTGCCACTCGCCGCGTAGCCGGGCAAGCCGCCCGGCCTCGCCGACCGCCTGCAGTGCAGCGCCGCACCCCCCATCCAGACTAGTGAGTACGTAAATCGCCAGCGTCGACAGCAGGATCCTCTTGCGGCTCGTTTGCAACTGTTGACTACTAATTGATTTGAATTGAGGCCGGCGCGGCGGCTGTATGCGCTTAGGACAGGACCCCAAAAATGCTCGTTGGAACATATAACCCTTCGCTCGTCCTCGTATCCCTAGGGGTCGCCATCCTGGCGTCATACACGGCGCTGGGCATGGCCAACCGCGTCCGGGCCGCGAACGGACTGCCGGCGGCGCGTTACTGGCTGGCGGGCGGCGCGCTCGCCATGGGCATCGGCATCTGGTCCATGCACTTCGTCGGCATGTTGGCGTTCAGTCTGCCGATCCCGATGGGCTACGACCTGCCGCTGACGCTCCTGTCGCTGGCGATCGCCATCGGCTGCTCCGCCTTCGCGCTGTGGATCGTCTGCAAGGACGACCTGCCCTGGCGCCGGCTGATCGTGGGCGCCCTGCTGATGGGTGCCGGCATCGCCGCCATGCACTATATCGGCATGGCCGCCATGCGCATGATGCCGGGCATCGTCTACGACCCTGCCTGGTTCGCGCTGTCCATCGCCATCGCGGTGGCCGCGTCGGGCGCCGCCCTCTGGATCACCTACCGCCTGCGCCATGACGGCCCGCGGGTGGCGCTGTCGCGGCCATTGGCGGCGGTGGTCATGGGGCTGGCTATCGTCGGCATGCACTACACGGGCATGAAGGCCGCCGGCTTTCCGGCCGACAGCATCTGCATGGCGGCGAACACCGGCATCTCGGCCGGCTGGCTGGCCATCGCGGTCACCGCCGTGACCTTGAGCGTGCTCGCCATCGCCCTGGTGGTGGCGGTGCTGGACAACCGCCTGGAAGCCCGCACCTCGGCGCTGGCCTCGTCGCTGGCCGAGGCCAACGAAGAACTGGTGCAACTGGCACTGCACGATACCCTGACCAAGCTGCCCAACCGCATCCTGCTGGAGGACCGCCTGGAACAAGCGATCGAGAGCGCCAGCCGCCGCAAGGGCTACTTCGCGGTGCTGTTCTTCGACCTGGACGGTTTCAAGGCGGTCAATGACGCCTACGGCCACCACACCGGCGACGCCCTGCTGATCGACCTGGCCCAGCGCATCCGCCAGACGCTGCGCACCCACGACACCGTGGCGCGGCTCGGTGGCGACGAATTCATCGTGCTCAGCGAAGTGGTGGAACCAACCGACGCCGCCAACGTGGCGGACCGCCTGATCGAGGCGATCGCCCGCCCTGTCATGGTGTACGGCCATGAAGTGCTGGTGACTTCCAGCGTCGGCATCGCCATCTACCCCAACGACGGCGAGGACACCCACGCCCTGCTGACCAACGCCGACGCGGCGATGTACCACGCCAAGCGCCTGGGCGGCACCGGCTACAGCTTCTTCGAGCCGTCGATGAACGCCGACGCGCACGAGCAGATCGAACTGCTGCACGACCTGCGCCTGGCGCAGGAACGGGGCCAGTTCGTGCTGCACTACCAACCCAAGTACGAGGCGCCCGCCGGGCCTATCATGGGCGCCGAGGCGCTGCTGCGCTGGAACCACCCGACCCGCGGCCTGGTGGGTCCCGACCAGTTCATTCCGACGGCGGAAAAAACCGGGCTGATCCTGTCGATCGGCGAATGGGTCATCAACGAAGCCTGCCGCCAGATGCGCCAGTGGATCGATGCCGGCCAGGGCCACTGGACCATCGCCGTCAACATCTCGGCGCTGCAGTTCGCCCATTCCGGCCTGGTCGAGACCGTGCGCACCGCGCTGGCGCGGCACGACGTGCCGCCCTCCTGCCTGACGCTGGAAGTGACCGAATCGACCGCGATGCGCGACGCCGAGGCCAGCCTGACGGTGCTCAAGCGCCTGTCCGGCCTGGGCGTGACCATCTCGATCGACGATTTCGGCACCGGCTACTCCAGCCTGCTGTACCTGAAGCGCCTGCCCGCCACCGAACTGAAGATCGACCGCGGCTTCGTCAACCAGTTGGACAACGACAATGAGGACGCCGCCATCATCTCGGCGATCGTCGCGCTGGGGCAACAACTGAACCTGCGCATCGTGGCCGAAGGCGTGGAAACCACCGCGCAGCAGAAATTCCTGACGGGCCTGGGCTGCGATTCGCTGCAGGGCTTCCTGCTGGGCAAGCCGATGCCCGCCGACGAATTCCTGGAACACGCCTCAAGCTGAGCCGACGCGGACGCCCCGCCGCGACGCGGCGGTTCTACCCGCCGCCCGCCCCTGCCGGCCAGATTTGCTACGCTTGGGGTCTTCCCGCCGGCCACGCCGGCTCCCCTTCCGAGCGCCCGCCCCCGCATGTCCGCCCGCCTGACCCTGATCGTCGCCTATTCCACCAACCGCGCCATCGGCCGCGACAATGCCCTGCCCTGGAAACTGCCGGGCGACCTGGCGCACTTCAAGCGCAGCACCCTGGGCCATCCCATCATCATGGGCCGCAAGACCTGGGACTCGCTGGGCCGCCCCCTGCCCGGCCGCGCCAACATCGTCATCAGCCGCAACCCCGCCTTCGAGGCCGCGGGCGCCACCGTGGTGCCGACGCTGGAGGCCGCCGTCGCCGCCTGCGGCGACAGCGCAGAGGCTTTCGTCATCGGCGGCGCGCAGATCTACACGCAGGCCCTGCCGCAGGCCAGCCGCATCCTGGCCACCGAAGTCCATGCCGAAGTCGAGGGCGACGCCTTTTTCCCGCTGCTGCCCGGCTTCCAGTGGCGCGAAACCGCGCGCCAGGCGCAGCCCGAGGAAAACGGCTACCGCTACGATTTCGTGACGTACGAACGCGCCTGAACCCCGCCCTGGGGATGACCGCGGCCGGCGCGGCCGGCGCCGCCGCCGCGCCCGGCGGCATCGGAACGCCCGGCCGCAAAGGCTACGCCGCGCCCTCGTTGCGCATGAAGCGCCACAGCGCCGGCGCTTCCGAATACGCCACGTTGAAGCGCACCCAAGGCGTATCGGCCTCGTCGGCCTCGAAATACGACCCCGGCGCCAGCCAGATGCCGTCCTTCAGCGCCAGCCCCGCCAGGCCGTTGGCGCCGCGCTCGCGCCATTGCCCCGCCACCTTGGCCCACAGGAACAGGCCCGCCTGGGGCCGCGCGTAGATCTCGAAACCATGCTGCGCCATCAACCCGGCCACCGTCGCGTGCGCCTGGGCCAGCCGTTCGCGGGTGCGCTCGATGTGCGCCCGGTAGCGGCCCTCGCGGATGACCTGGTGCACGATGCGTTCCATGATCTCCGGCGAGGTCAGCCCGACCGCCATCTTGGTGCGCGCGATATCGCGCGCCAGGTCGCGGTGCGCCACCACGTAACCGACCCGCACCGACGGGCTGATGACCTTGGAATAGCCGCCCAGGTAGACCACACGGCGGCCGCCATCGAGCGCCGCCAGCATGGGCGTGACGCCGGGCGCCAGTTCGCGGGAAATGTCGTCCTCGACCACCCACAGCCCGTGGCGCTCGGCCAGTTGCAGAATGCGGAAGGCATTGGCCATGCTGATGCTGGCGCCGGACGGGTTCTGCAGGGCGGTGTTGACGAACAGCGCGCGCGGCCGGTGCTGCGACGCGGCCTGCTCCAGCGCCTCGCAATCCAGGCCATCCAGCGTGCGCGCCACCGGCACCACCCGCAGCCCGGCCAACCGCAGCATCTGCAACAGGTTGGCGTAGGCCGGCTGCTCGACCAGCACGGTGTCGCCCGGCCGCAGCAGCGTGCGGATCACCATGTCCAACCCGTGCGTCACGCCCTGGGTCAGCAGCACCTGCGACACTTCCACCTCCATGCCCTGCGCGCTGAGCGTGGCGGCGATGGTCTCGCGCAGCGGCGCGTAGCCATAGGGATGGCCGTAGTTGGCGATGCGCATGGCCGGCACCCGGCCCATGTGGCGCAGCGCCATGTGCAGCCCCTCTTCATTGAGCCACTCGCCCGGCAGCCAGCCGCAGCCCGACTTGATGGGAATGGAGTGGTCCGCGAAGATGTCCGACAGCAGCCAGGCCGCGTTCAGCCGCGGCGGCTCCCAGGACTGCGGCTCGCCCCGGCGCGGCGGCGCGTCGGGCGAGGCCACGCGATAGCCGGCGCCGGGGCGCGCCGCCAGCCAGCCCAGTGATACCAGGCGGTTATAGGCGCTGGCCACGGTGAAGGTGCTGACCTGGTACTGGCGCGCGAAGTCGCGCACCGAGGGTAGGGACATACCCGGACGCAGCTCCTGCGCCTCGATGGCGCGCAGCACGGCGGCCACGAGCTGGTCCACCAGGGTTGGCGCCTGCCCCGGGCACGCACGGGCTGGAAGTCGATCACGGCGCTACGCTATCTGTACAGTTGTCATGCTTGCAACTATACAGTTAGCCCGGTTTGCGCGGATTGTATATTTTCATTCCTCGCCGGACGTACCAGAATCAATCGCATCCCGCCGGCCGCCCGCCCGACACGCGCGCAGGCTCCGGCGCTTGTCCTTCCCCTGGAGCCGCCATGAACGCCCCCGCCGAGTTGCCCGACCTGTCCCATCTGTGGATGCCCTTCACCGCCAACAAGCAGTTCAAGGCGCATCCGCGCATGCTGGCGGCGGCCAAGGGCATGTACTACACCTCGGCCGATGGCCGCCAGGTGCTGGATGGCACCGCCGGCCTGTGGTGCGTGAACGCCGGCCACGGCCGCCAGGAGATCGTCGAGGCGATCTCGCGCCAGGCCGGCATCATGGACTACGCCCCGGGCTTCCAGCTCGGCCACCCGCTGGCCTTCGAGGCCGCCACGGCCGTCGCCAGCTTCATGCCGCAGGGCCTGGACCGCGTGTTCTTCACCAACTCCGGTTCCGAATCGGTCGACACCGCCCTGAAGATCGCCCTGGCCTACCACCGCGCCCGCGGCGAAGGCCAGCGCACCCGCCTGATCGGCCGCGAGCGCGGCTACCACGGCGTGGGCTTCGGCGGCATTTCGGTCGGCGGCATCTCGCCCAACCGCAAGACCTTCTCCGGCGCGCTGCTGCCCGCCGTGGACCACTTGCCCCACACCCACAACCTGGAGCAGAACGCCTATTCCAAGGGCCAGCCGGCCTGGGGCGCGCACCTGGCCGAGGACCTGGAGCGCATCATCGCGCTGCACGACGCCTCGACCATTGCCGCGGTCATCGTGGAACCCATGGCCGGCTCCACCGGCGTGCTGATCCCGCCCAAGGGCTACCTGGAAAAGCTGCGCGAGATCACGTCCAAGCACGGCATCCTGCTGATCTTCGACGAAGTCATCACCGCCTACGGCCGCCTCGGCGCGGCCACCGCGTCGGAATTCTTCGGCGTGACGCCGGACCTGATCGCGATGGCCAAGGGCGTCAGCAACGCCGCCGTGCCGGCAGGCGCGGTCGCGGTGCGCCGCGAGGTGCATGACGCCATCGTCAACGGCCCGGCCGGCGGCATCGAGTTCTTCCACGGCTACACCTATTCGGCCCACCCGCTGGCGGCCGCCGCCATCCTGGCGACGCTGGACATCTACCGCCGCGAGGACCTGTTCGCCCGCGCCCGCAAGCTGTCCGGCGCCTTCGAGCAGGCGGCCCACAGCCTGAAGGGCGCGCCGCACGTCATCGACGTGCGCAACCTGGGCCTGGTGGCCGGCGTCGAGCTGGCGCCGCGCGCCGGCGCGCCGGGCGCGCGCGCCGCCGAGGTGTTCCAGAAGTGCTTCGACAGCGGGCTGATGGTGCGTTACACCGGCGACATCATCGCCGTCTCGCCCCCGCTGATCATCGACGAGGCCCAGATCGGCCAGATCTTCGAGCAGATCGGCAAGGTGCTCAAGGAAGTCGCGTAGTCCCCGGCGCGGCGCAGGCGCCGCGCATCGCACACAATGGCGGGCGGCCCCGGGCCGCCCTCCGGCGTTTTCAAAGAACCCCGCTCCGAGCTTTCCCATGAAGAAGAACCTCTCCCACTACATCAACGGCCAGCCCTACGATGGCCGCAGCAACCGCTACGCCGACGGTTTCAATCCGGCCACGGGCGAGATCATCACCTCCGTGCCGCTGGCCTCCACCGACGAAGTGGCGCTGGCCGTGGCCGCCGCCAAGGCCGCGTTTCCGGCCTGGTCCGAAACCCCGGCGCTCAAGCGCGCCCGCGTGCTGTTCAACTTCAAGGCGCTGCTGGACAAGCACCAGGACGAACTGGCCGAACTGATCACGCGCGAGCACGGCAAGGTGTTCTCGGACGCCAAGGGCGAAGTGATGCGCGGCATCGAAGTGGTCGAATTCGCCTGCGGCATTCCGCAACTGTTCAAGGGCCAGTATTCCGACCAGATCGGCGGCGGCATCGACAACTGGAGCATGCGCCAGGCGCTGGGCGTGGTGGCCGGCATCACGCCGTTCAACTTCCCGATGATGGTGCCCTGCTGGATGTTCCCGGTGGCCATCGCCTGCGGCAACACCTTCGTGCTCAAGCCGTCCGAACGCGATCCCTCGGCCTCGCTGCGCCTGGCCGAGCTGCTGACCGAAGCCGGCCTGCCGCCGGGCGTGTTCAATGTGGTGCACGGCGACAAGCAGGCCGTGGACGCGCTGATCGCGCACCCCGACGTCGAGGCCCTGTCCTTCGTCGGCTCGACCCCGATCGCCGAATACATCTACGCCGAAGGCACGCGCCGCGGCAAGCGCGTGCAGGCCCTGGGCGGCGCCAAGAACCACCTGGTGGTGATGCCGGACGCCGATCTGGACCAGGTCACCGATGCGCTGATGGGCGCGGCCTACGGCTCGGCCGGCGAGCGCTGCATGGCGATCTCGGTGGCCGTGGCGGTAGGCGACGTGGCCGACAAAGTCATCGAACGCCTGATCCCGCGCGTCAAGGCGCTGGTGGTCAAGGATGGCATGCAGGGCGACGCCGAAATGGGCCCCCTGGTCACGGCGCAGCACCGCAACAAGGTCATCGGCTACATCGAGGACGGCGTCGCCGCCGGCGCCGAGCTGGTGGTCGACGGCCGCGGCCTGAAGGTGCCGGGCGCCGAAAAGGGCTTCTTCCTGGGCGGCACGCTGTTCGACAAGGTCAAGCCCGCGATGAACATCTACCGCGAAGAGATCTTCGGGCCGGTGCTGTGCGTGGTGCGCGTGCCCGACTTCGCCGCCGCGGTCGAACTGATCAACGCCCATGAATTCGGCAACGGCGTGGCCTGCTTCACGTCCGACGGCGGCGTGGCGCGCGCCTTCGCCCGCCAGATCAAGGTGGGCATGGTCGGCATCAACGTGCCGATCCCGGTGCCGATGGCCTGGCACTCGTTCGGCGGCTGGAAGCGCTCGCTGTTCGGCGACCACCACGCCTACGGCGAGGAAGGCATCCGCTTCTACTCGCGCTACAAGAGCGTGATGCAGCGCTGGCCGGACAGCATCGCCAAGGGCGCGGAATTCACCATGCCCGTGGCCAAGTAATCCTGCCCACACCGCCCCGGCCCGCCAAGAGGCCGGGGTTTTGCCGAAAGACACACAACAAGGGGAATCCTGATGCGCATCGGGATAGGCGGCTTTCAGCATGAAACCAATACGTTCGCGCCCTCGCGCGCGGCGTGGGAAGACTTTGCCGACAAGGGCGGCGGCTGGCCAAAGCTGGTCAGCGGTCCGGCGATGTTCCAGGCCGTGGCCGGCGCCAACATTCCCGTGGCCGGCTTCATCGAGGCCATGCAACAGCACACGCTGCTGCCGGCCACGTGGGCCGCGGCCAGCCCGTCGGGCCCGGTCACCGAGGACGCGTTCGAACGCATCAGCGCCCTGATCCTGCAGGGCCTGCAAGCGGCCATGCCGCTGGATGGCGTGTACCTGGACCTGCACGGCGCCATGGTCACCGAGCACCTGGACGACGGCGAGGGCGAACTGCTCAAGCGCGTGCGGGCGCTGGTTGGCCCTGACGTGCCGGTGGTGGCCAGCCTCGACCTGCACGCCAACATGACAGCGGCAATGGTGCGTTACGCCGACGCGCTGGTCTGCTACCGCACCTATCCGCACATCGACATGGCCGAGACCGGCCAGCGCGCCGCCGCGCTGCTGGCGCGGCGCCTGGCCGGAGCGCCCCGTCCCTGCGTGGCGCTGCGGCAGTTGCCCTACCTGATTCCGCTGTGCTGGCAATCGACCGACATCGAGCCAGCGCGCAGCCTGTACCAGATGGTCGGCGACATCGAGGCGCGCGGCGCCCAGAGCGCGTCGCTGGCCACCGGCTTTCCCGCCGCGGACTTTCCCGACTGCCTGCCGGCGGTATGGGCCTACGGCGCCACCCAGGCCGAGGCCGACGCGGCCGCCGACACGCTGGCGCGCGCGGTGCTCGATGCCGAACGGGATTTTGGCGGCACCCTGTATTCGCCCGATGACGCGGTCACGACCGCCCTGCGCCTGGCGCGCGAGGCCAACGCGCCGGTGGTCATCGCCGACGCGCAGGACAATCCGGGCGCCGGCGGCAGTTCCGACACCACCGGCCTGCTGCGCGCGCTGATCCGCCACCAGGCGCGCGATGCCGCCATCGGACTGATCGTCGATCCGGAAGCGGCGCTGGCCGCGCACCGCGCTGGCGTGGGTAAATCGGTCCGCATTGCATTGGGTGGACACTCGGGTATTCCCGACGACGAACCGCTGGACGCGGAGTTCATCGTGGAGAAAACTTCGGATGGGCGCTTCGATACGCATGGCGCGTTCTATCGCGGCTTCCACATGGACCTGGGCCCCAGCGCCTGCCTGCGCATCGGCGGCGTGCGCATCGTGGTGGCGTCCAACAAGGTGCAGATGGCCGACCAGGAAATGTTCCGCTTCGCCGGCATCGAGCCGCGCCGCGCGGCCATCCTGGCGGTGAAAAGCTCGGCGCATTTCCGCGCCGACTTCACCCCGATCGCCCACACGATCCTGGTTTGCGCCGCGCCGGGTTCCATGCTGATGGATGCGGCAAAACAACCATGGACACGGTTGCGTCCCGGCATCAGAATGGCGCCTTGCGGCCCGGTGTTTGCCGGCGCCGCGACCGACTGACCCTCGCTCGCCGCGCCCCGGGGCGCGGCGCGTTAACGACGTAGCGGCGAAACGCGCCGCTCACTACGCATACAAGGGGAATTTCATGCTCAAGTTCGTCCGCGCGGCCGCGTTCGCCGGCGCCACCCTGCTGATGGCCCATGGCGCCTACGCCGACACCGTCATCAAGGCGGTGATGCATTCGCCGCTGCGCCTGACCGATCCGCACGCCACCACCGCGTACATCACGACGTGGCATGGCTACATGATCTACGACACCCTGCTGGCCACCGACGCCGACAACAAGATCCAGCCGCAGATGCTGGAAAAGTGGGATGTCTCGGCCGACGGCAAGACCTACACCATGACGCTGCGCCCGGGCCAGAAATGGCATGACGGCAAGCCCGTCACGGCCGAGGACTGCGTCGCGTCGATCAAGCGCTGGGCCGCGGGCGACGGCATGGGCCGCACGCTGCTGAAATTCACCGACAAGATCGAAGTCATCGACGACAACAGCTTCCGCATCGTCATGAAGGAACCCACGGACCTGGCGCTGCGCGCCCTGTCCAAGCCGACCGGCACCGCGCCGTTCATGATGCCCAAACGCATCGCCGATCTGCCGATCGGCCAGCCGATCACCGACATGACCGGCTCGGGTCCGTTCAAGGTCATCGAGTTCAAGCCGGGCGTGAAGACCGTCTACGCCAAGAATGCCGACTACGTGCCGCGCAAGGAGCCCGCCAGCGGCCTGGCCGGCGGCAAGGTGGTGAACGTGGACAAGGTCGAGTGGGACGTGATGCCCGACGCCCTGACCACCGCCAACGCGCTGCTGGGCGGCGAGATCGACTTCGTCGAGCAGTTCCCGTACGACCTGCTGCCGATGGTCGAGGGCAACAAGGACCTGAAGGAAGAGTCGCTCAGCCCGGTCGGCTACTTCACGATGTACCGTTTCAACTTCAAGTACCCGCCCTTCAACAACAAGAAGATCCGCCAGGCCGCGATGTACGCCATCGGCCAGGAAGACGTGATGAAGGCGCTGGTGGGCAATCCCAAGTACTGGCGAACCTGCGCCTCGCTGTGGGGCTGCGGCACGCCGCTGGAATCGGACATCGGCAAGGACGTGGTGGTGCCCTCGAACATCGAGAAGGCCAAGGCCCTGCTGAAGGAAGCCGGCTATGACAACACCCCGATCCTGGTGATGCACGCCACCGACGTCGGCACGCTGTCGGCGCAGCCGGTGGTGATGGCACAGGCGCTGCGCAAGGCCGGCTTCAACGTCAACCTGGCGGCGATGGACTGGCAGAGCGTGGCGACCCGCCGCGCCTCGAAGGCGGCGCCGGCCGAAGGCGGCTGGAACATCCACAACACCAACTGGTACGCCACCGACGTGATGGACCCGGTGCGCTCGGCCCCGGCCGCGGCCAACGGCGACAACGCCTGGTTCGGCTGGCCCGACTTCCCCCAGGTCGAGGAACTGCGCACCAAGTTCGCGCTGACCTCCGATCCGGCCGAGCAGAAGAAGATCGCCGATGAATTGCAGCGCATCGGCATCGACGAAGGCCTGTACGTGCCGCTGGGCCAGATGTCCGTGCCCACCGTGTACACCACCAAGCTCTCGGGCCTGGTGCATGCGCCGGTGTTCGCGTTCTGGAATGTGAAAAAAGCCCCTTGACGGGCAAGTAGTTCAGGGGGAAATACATGCTGGCATTCGTCTCACGCCGGCTCCTCGCGACCATCCCCGTTCTGGTGATGGTCGCGGTGGTGGTCTTTGCGATATTGCGTCTGAGCCCGGGTGATCCGGCCATCATCATGGCGGGCGACGGCGCCACGCCCGAGCGGATCGAGCAGATCCGCCAGACGATGGGCCTGGACAAGCCGGTCGCCAAACAGTTCTTCATCTGGGGCGGCAAGTTGCTGCAGGGAGACCTCGGCACCTCGCTGATGTCCGGCGTGCCGGTCACCCAGCTCATCGGCCAGCGGCTCGAACCGTCGTTGAGCCTGGCGTTGCTGACGCTGGTCTTCACGCTGGTCGTGGCGATTCCGCTGGGCGTGCTGGCGGCCTGGCGCCAGGGCCGGCTGCTGGATCGCGCCGTCATGGGCTTTTCGGTGCTGGGCTTTTCGGTGCCGGTGTTCGTCACCGGCTACCTGCTGATCTGGGCCTTCGCCATCAAGCTGGGCTGGTTCAACGTGCAGGGCTACACGCCGCTGGCCAATGGCTTCTGGTTGTTCCTGCACCGGCTGATCCTGCCGTCGCTGGCGCTGTCCACGGTGTATATCGCCCTGATCGCGCGCATCACGCGCACCAGCGTCATCGAGGTGATGGGCGAGGACTTCATCCGCACCGCGCGCTCCAAGGGGCTGACCGAGACCGGCGTGCTGCTGGGCCACGCGCTGCGCAATGCCGCGGTGCCCATCGCCACGGTGGTGGGCCTGGGCATCGCGCTGCTGATCAGCGGCGTGGTGGTGACCGAATCGGTGTTCAACATCCCGGGCCTGGGCCGGCTGGTGGTCGAAGCCGTGCTGGCGCGCGATTACCCCGTGATTCAGGGCCTGACGCTGTTCTTCGCCTTCGTCTACGTGTTCATCAATCTGGTTGTCGATTGCGCCTACACGGTGTTCGACCCCCGTATCCGATACTGAGGCCACGCCATGCAAACGCCAACCGACGCCGCCGCGCAAGCGGCCGCCGATCTTCCCGGCGGCGGCACGCCCCACGTCACCGCCTGGCGCCAGATCCGCCAGGGCCTCAAAAGCTGGCCGGTGATGCTGGCCCTGGTGGTGCTGCTCATCATTGTCGCCATCGCCCTGTTCGCCCCGCTGCTGGGCACGGTCGACCCGACGTTCATCAATCCCGGCGCGCGCCTGAAGCAGCCGTTCACCGACTACCTGTTCGGCACCGACGCCTTCGGCCGCGACGTCTGGTCGCGCGTGGCCTACGGCGCGCGCGTCTCGCTGATCGCGGGCCTGGGCGCCGCGGTCGTCAGCGTCGCCATCGGGCTCGTGGTCGGCGTCATCGCCGGCTGGTTCCGCTCGCTCGACGGCATCATCATGCGCACCATGGACGCCATCATGGCGATCCCCGGCATCCTGCTGGCGATCGCGCTGGTGTCGGTGACCGGCGCCAGCCTGACCACGGTGCTGGTGGCCATCACCATTCCCGAGATCCCGCGCGTGGTGCGGCTGGTGCGCGGCCAGATCCTGACCGTGCGCGGCGAGCCCTACGTCGAGGCCGCGCTGGCGCTGGGCACGCCGCTGCCGCTGCTGCTGTGGCGCCACATGGTGCCCAGCACCATCGCGCCGCTGACCGTGCAGGGCACCTATGTGTTCGCTTCGGCCATGCTGACCGAGGCCATCCTCAGCTTCCTGGGCGCGGGCATCCCGCCCGAGATCGCCTCCTGGGGCAACATCATGTCCGAGGGCCGCATGTACTTCCGCATGCTGCCCGGCCTGATCCTGTTCCCGGGGCTGTTCCTGTCGCTGACCGTGCTCAGCGTGAACATCCTGGGCGACGCGCTGCGCGACGCCCTCGATCCGAAAATGGTGCGCAGGATCTGATGCCGATGACCTACTCCCCCACTCCCCCGCGGGCGATACCTCGTCCGCCGTGCTGGCGATCCGCAACCTGTCGGTGGAGGTCGGCGGCGCCGGCAACCGCGTGGTGCGCAACCTGAGCCTGGACGTGCACGCCGGCGAAACCGTGTGCGTGGTCGGCGAATCCGGCTCGGGCAAGTCGGTCACCTCGCTGGCCGTCATGGGCCTGCTGCCGCCTGGCGTGCTGCGCATCAGCGCGGGTTCGATCCGCGTCGAAGGCGAGGACGTGGCCACCGCCACGCCGCGGCGCCTGCGCGAGCTGCGCGCCACCCGCATGGCCATGGTGTTCCAGGAACCCATGACGGCGCTGAACCCCGTGCACACCGTCGGCAAGCAGGTCGATGAAGTGCTGCGGCTGCATCGCCGCATGTCGGCCGCCGAACGCCGCGCCAAGGTGCTGGACATGTTCCGCTCGGTGCACCTGCCCGACGTCGAGCGCATCTACGATGCCTATCCGCACCAGCTCTCGGGCGGCCAGCGCCAGCGCATCGTGATCGCCATGGCGCTGATCCTGGAGCCCAAGCTGCTGATCGCCGACGAGCCGACCACGGCGCTGGACGTCACCACGCAGAAGCAGATCCTGCTGCTGATCAAGGAACTGCAGGTCAAGCACCGCACCGCCGTGCTGTTCATCACGCACGACTTTGGCGTGGTGGCCGAGATCGCCGACCGCATCGTGGTGATGAACCGCGGCGACCTGATCGAAAGCGGCACGCGCAACGAAATCCTGGCAGAACCCAAGCAGTCGTACACGCGCCGCCTGGTGTCGTCGGTGCCCAGCCTGGTGCCCTCGCACCGCGAAGCGCCCGCCGGCCAGCCGGTGCTGCACGTCAAGGGCCTGGGGCGCACCTACGGCGGCAAGCGCGCGCTGTTTTCGCGCCGCGCGCCGCAGAACGTGATCGCCGCGGCCGACGTCAACCTGACGTTGCGCAAGGGCGAGATCCTGGGCATCGTGGGCGAATCCGGTTCGGGCAAATCGACGGTGGCGCGCTGCATCGTGCGCCTGATCGAGCCCACCGCCGGCCACATGATGATGGGCGGCGAAGACCTCAGCACCCTGTCCGGCGCGGCGCTGCGCCCGGTGCGCCGCCGCATCCAGATCGTGTTCCAGGACCCGTACCGTTCGCTCAACCCGCGCCGCACCGTGGGCGAATCCATCATCGAAGGCCTGCTCAATTTCGGCGTGCCCCGCGACAAGGCCGAGCAACGCGCCGGCGAAACGCTGTCGGTGGTCGGGCTCAGCCCCGACGCCATGCGGCGCTATCCGCACCAATTCTCCGGCGGCCAGCGCCAGCGCATCTGCATCGCCCGCGCGCTGGTGATGGACCCCGAGATCCTGGTGGCCGACGAAGCCGTGTCGGCGCTGGACGTGTCTGTGCAGGCGCAGGTCCTGGAACTGCTCGAGCAGGTGCGCGAGCGCACCGGCGTGGGCGTGCTGTTCATCACGCATGACCTGCGCGTGGCCGCGCAGATCTGCGACACCATCATGGTCATGCAGCGCGGCAAGGTCGTCGAGACCGGCGCCGCCCAGGCCGTGCTGACCGATCCCCGCCACGAGTACACCCGCGCCCTGATCGACGCGGCGCCCGGGCGCGACTGGGACTTCCGCAATTTCCGGCCCGTGGCGGCCGGGCTGGCGGCCCCCGCCGCCTGAGGCGTCCCAATCAACCCAGGCATCCCACGCAATCGGAACCCGCCATGTCGCAACCGCATGAACTCTCGGCCCAGGAACTGCTGGCCGCCTATCGCAACAAGACCCTGTCGCCGGTCGAGGCGACCCGCTCGGTGCTCGACCACATCGCGCGCTGGGAACCGCACATCCACGCCACCTATGCGCTCGATCCCGACCAGGCGCTGGCGCAGGCGCGCGCTTCCGAGGCGCGCTGGATGAAGGGCGAGCCGCAGGCTTGCGGCGGCTACTCGCTGGACGGCGTGCCCGCCACCATCAAGGAAAACATCGCCACCCGCGGCGTGCCGGTGCCGCTGGGCACCGCCGCCACCGACCTGACGCCGGCCGCGGCCGACGCCCCGCCGGCGGCGCGCATGCGCGAGGCCGGCGCCGTGGTGCTGGGCAAGACCACCATGCCCGACTACGGCATGCTGTCCTCGGGACTGTCGAGTTTCCATGCGCTGACGCGCAACCCCTGGGACCTGAGCAAAAACCCGGGCGGCTCCAGCGCCGGCGCCGGGGCGGCGGCGGCGGCGGGCTACGGCCCGCTGCACATCGGCACCGACATCGGCGGCTCGGTGCGCCTGCCGGCCGCCTGGTGCGGCATCGCCACGCTCAAGCCCAGCCTGGGCCGCATTCCCATCGACCCGCCCTTCATGGGCCGCTGCGCCGGCCCCATGACGCGCGACATCGCTGACGCCGCGCTGATGATGGGCGTGCTGTCGCAACCCGACGCGCGCGACCACATGAGCCTGCCGTTCCAGGACTTCGACTGGCTCAACCTGGAGCTGGACGTGCGCGGCCTGCGCATCGGCCTGCAGCTCGAAGCCGGCTGCGGCCTGCCGCTGGACCCGGAGATCCGCGCCGCCGTGGAAGCCGCGGCCCGACTGTTCGAGTCGGCCGGCGCCATCGTCACGCCGCTCAAGCCGTGGATGACGCCGGAGATGCTGGACGGCGTCGACCGTTTCTGGCGCACCCGCTCGGCCATCGACCTGGGGGCCTTGCCGCAGGCGCGCCGCGACAAGATCCTGCCGTTCATCCGCGCCTGGGCCGAAAGCGGCGGCGGCCAATCCGGCGAGGCCGTGTTCCGCAGCTACTACGAAACCCTGAACGTGCGCGCCAGGACCGTTGCCGCCACCGCCCCCTACGACTACGTGCTGTCGCCGGTGGCGCCGGTGGTGGCCTACAACGCCGAGTGGGCCGCGCCCACCAACGAAGTCGCCACGACCATGCACCACATCGGCTACACCCTGCCCTACAACATGAGCGAGCAGCCGGCCGCCTCAGTCAATTGCGGCTATACCAAGGCAGGCCTGCCGATCGGCCTGCAGATCGCCGGCGCGCGCTTCGACGATCTGGGCGTGCTGCGCGTGGCCCGCGCCTGGGAGCGCATGCGCCCGGCCCAGCAGCCCTGGCCGCAACCGCCCCGGGCCTGACGCCGTCCCGCTCCCCTTCCCCTTTGGCAACCCACAGGAATTTCCATGCGTTGGCTTCTGGCAATGATCAAGCACGAGACGAACACCTTCTCGCCCGTGCCGACCCCGCTCGCGCGCTTTTTCCGCGGCAATCCTGAAATCCTGGCCGGCGACCGCGCCATCCGCGCCTACGAGAACACCGACAGCGGCCTGGGCGGCTACATCGAGGTGGCGCGCCGCGTCGGCGCCGAGATCGTGGTGCCGGTGGCCGCCGAGTCCTGGCCCAGCGGCCCGGCCAGCGCCGAGACCCACGAACTGCTGTGCAAGCGGGTGCTGGACGAGGTCCGCAAGGGCGGCTACGACGCCATCCTGCTGGACCTGCATGGCGCCATGGTGGCCGAGGGTGTGGAAGACGCCGAGGGCGACCTGCTGCGCCGCCTGCGCGAGATCGATCCCAACACGCCGGTGGCCGTGACGCTGGACATGCACGCCAACATCTACGCCGACATCGTCGACAACGCTACCGTCATCAGCGGCTTCCATACCTATCCGCACGTCGACATCCGCGAGGCCGGCGTGCGCGCGGCCAACGTCATCGTGCGCACGCTCAAGGGCGAGATCAAGCCCGTGATGACCTGGGGCGGCAAGCCCATGCTGCCGCACGTCATGTGCCAGGGCACCCACGCCGATCCCAACAAGTCGCTGCAGGAGCGCTGCCGCCAGATGGAGGCCGACGGCGTGCTGGCGGCCTCGGTGTTCGTGGGTTTCCCCCACGCCGACATCCGCGAGGCCGGCCTGAGCGCCGTGGTCTGTACGGACGCCAACCTGGCCCAGGCGGAGCAATACCGCGACGAGCTGCTGGACCGCGCCTGGAACGACCGGGCGAAATGGGTGTTCCATTCCGAGCCGCTAGCGCCCACCATTGCCCGGGCCAAGGCCATCGAGCAGGGACCGGTGGTGCTGCTGGACCACTACGACAACACCGGCTCCGGGGGCACCATGGACACCACCGCGGTGCTGGCCGAGGTGCTGCGCCAGGAACTGGACAACGTGGTGTTCTACGCCATCTGTGATCCCCAGGCGGCGCGCGAGGCCGCCACGGCGGGCGTGGGCAGCACCGTCACGCTGCCGCTGGGGGCAAGGTCGACATGCCCGCCATCAATCGCCGCGGCGAACCGCTGACCGTGACGGGCCGCGTCAAGCTGGTGTTCGACGGCGTCTACCTGAACCGCGGCCCCATGTACCGGGGCGTGCGCAACGACACCGGCCTGACGGTGGTGATCGATACCGGACGGGTCGAGATCGTGGTGGTATCGCGGCACCAGGAACCCTTCGACATCAATTGCCTGCTGTCGGCCGGCATCGATCCGCTGCAAAAGCGCTATGTGGTGCTCAAGAGCCGGGTCCACTGGCGCGCCGGCTTCTCCGAAATGGCCACCGAGATCATCGAGTGCACCGGCGTGGGCGTCACCACCTCCGACTACGGCCAGCTCGACTTCAAGCACGTGCGCCGGCCGATCTACCCGCTCGATCCCCTGTAAAACACGCGTTGTCGACAATATGGCCGGCGCCCGAGGGCGCCGGCTTTCATTTTGAAATCTTCGGTAACGGCACGCACTGCAACTGGCTACCCCGCCTCGGTATACTCGCCGCGGGTCCTGACAGGCCGATGAATATGTCCCATTGCCCGCGCCGCTCGACGGCGCCGCGCCGCATGGACAAGACTCGACAATCAACGACAAAGCAAAACATGAAAAAGAGCGTAGCGATCACCTTAGCCGTGGTCATAGTGGGAGCGGGAAGCTGGGTGGGTGCTACCTGGTACACGGGCAAGCGCATCGAAGAAGGCGCGCAGCGCCGCCTGGCCGAGGCCAACGAGAAGCTGGCCAAGATCACGCCTTTGTTCGGCCTGCGCATCGACCAGATCAAATACGAGCGCGGCCTGTTCTCGACGCAGGCGCGCTACGGCGTGTCGTTCGTCAAGAGCGACAAGAGCCTGAGCGACATGCCGGACGGCATGCTGGAATTCGATGCCCAAATCGAGCACGGCCCGTTCCCCAAGAGCGCGCTGGCGCGCGGCGCCATCGCGCCCAAGCTGGCTTTCGTCCACGCCGAAATGGCCAAGACGGACAACGTCAAGCCGGTGTTCGAGCTGACCAAGGACGTCTCGCCCCTGGTCACCGATGCCATGGTCAGCTTTGGCGGCAGCACGGCATCGACCGCCCGCATCGCGCCGGTGAAGGTGACGCATGAGGGCAATTCGGTCGATTTCAGCGGCATGGAAATCACCGGCACGTTCGACCGCGGACTGGCCGCCATCACCGCCAATGCCAAGACCGACACGCTGGCGGTGGACGGCACCAAGGGCAGCGATCCGATCAAGATGGCGATGTCCGGCCTGACCATGGACGTCGACAGCCGCATGGGCAAGTTCGGCCTGTCGGTCGGCGACTCGGGCATCAAGATCAAGCGCATCGAAGTCATCAAGCCGGACGCCGACGCCAAGGTGATCCTCGACAACTTCAGCTACACCGTCAAGCTGGCCGAGGACGACAAGAACATCAACATCCAGGCCGCCTACCAGACCGGCGACATCAACGTCAACGACGTGCCGCTGGGCAACGGCCAGGCCGTCATCAAGCTGGCCCGGCTGGACGGCGCCGCGGTCAAGCAACTGTCCGATACCTACAACCAGTTGATGCGCCAATACATGGCCGATGCCCACGACGAGGGCCTGAACGACGAACAGTTCCAGGTGCTGCTGGATAACGCCGGCAAGCTGCTGGCCGGCAATCCGTCGTTCAGCATCGACCCGATCAGTTGGAAGACCGCCAAGGGCGAAAGCAAGCTGAACGTCACGCTGGACCTGGCCAATCCTCCCAACGTCAAGGACCTGACGCCGCAGGAAATCGTGGTCAAGGCCATCAAGCAGATCGACGCCACGCTGGTGATCTCCAAGCCGATGGTGCAGGACCTGATGGTGCAGTACGCCATCAAGAAGGACGGCATGCCCGCCGACAAGGCCGAAGCCGAGGCCGCCGACAACATCCGCAGCATGTCCGGCATGGCCGAGATGTTCAACGTCGGCAAGAACGACGGCGACAACATCGTCGGCAAGTTCCACTTCGCCGACGGCATGGGCGACCTGAACGGCAAGAAGATTCCCGCCGACGAACTGTTCTCGGGCCTGCTGGGCGCGACCGGCATGAACAGCGCGATGGACGATGACGAGGAAGAAGCCGAACCGGCCGCCGGCGCCACCGCCATGGACGACGAAATGGCCCCGACCAGCAACGCCGACGTGGTCAATGAGTTCGACGTCGACATGGTCGTCCATATGCTGGAAGACATGGGCTACACCACCCGCAAGACCGACGGCGATGAAGGTCCGGTGCTGATCCTGGACGCCAGCAATTCCGGCGCCACCGACCTGCGCCTGGAATTCCTGTGCAATGACTTCTCCGAGAAGTGCTACGACCTGGTCGCCACCGCCACCTACGCCAGCAAGAAGCCGGCCACGCTCAAGGCCATCAACGCCTGGAACCAGGAATACCGCTGGACCCGCGCTTACCTGGACGACAAGAACCAGGCCGTGCTGCAGATGGACATGAACGCCGAAGGCGGCATCGGCAAGAAAAACCTGCAGATCCTGCTGAACACCTACTTCAGCATCACCGAGGAATTCGCCACCGCCATCACGGCGGCGCCGGCCAGGAAGTAAGACGGCCGCGAAAAAGCAAAACCCCCATCGTGCGATGGGGGTTTTTTTTGCCTGTCGCCAGGCAAGCCTCGATGACCCGCCCCAAGGGGCGGGCCGTCACGCGGCATCAGGCGTAGGCTTCGACCGGCAGGCAGGCGCACACCAGATTGCGATCGCCATAGGCGTTGTCCACGCGCGCCACCGGCGGCCAGTACTTGGCCTCGCGCAGCGAAGCCACCGGGTAGGCGGCCTGCTGGCGCGGGTAGTCGTGCAGCCATTCCTCGGCCAGCAGCATCTGCGCGGTGTGCGGCGCGTTCTTCAGGACGTTGTCCTCGCGATCGCGTTCGCCGCGCTCGACCTGGGCGATTTCCTCGCGGATCGAGATCATCGCCTCGATGAAGCGGTCCAGCTCGGCCACGCCTTCGGATTCGGTCGGCTCGACCATCAGCGTGCCGGCCACCGGGAAGCTCATGGTGGGGGCATGGAAGCCGTAGTCCATCAGGCGCTTGGCGATGTCCTCGGCGCTGATGCCGCTGGTTTCCTTGAGCGGACGCACGTCCAGGATGCACTCGTGCGCCACGCGGCCGTTGCGGCCCGCGTACAGCACCGGGTAGTGGCCGCGCAGGCGGGTGGCGATGTAGTTGGCGTTCAGGATCGCGACTTCGGTGGCGCGGCGCAGGCCGTCCGCGCCCATCAGCGCGATGTACACGAACGGGATCGGCAGGATGCCGGCCGAACCGAACGGCGCGGCCGAGACCGGGCCGACCTTGGCTTCGCCGGGCAGCTTGCCCTGCTCGTTCACCACGCCGGGCAGGTACGGCGCGAGGTGCGCGCGCACCGCCACCGGACCGACGCCCGGGCCGCCGCCGCCGTGCGGGATGCAGAAGGTCTTGTGCAGGTTCAGGTGCGACACGTCCGAGCCGAACTTGCCCGGCTTGGCCACGCCGACCATGGCGTTCATGTTGGCGCCGTCCAGGTACACCTGGCCGCCGGCCTGGTGCACCAGGTCGCAGATCTCGGTCACGGCTTCCTCGAACACGCCGTGCGTGGACGGGTAGGTGATCATCAGCGCGGCCAGCTTGTCGCCGACCTGTTCGATCTTGGCGCGCAGGTCGCCCAGGTCGACGTTGCCGTTGGCGTCGGAGGCCACCACCACCACGTCCATGCCGGCCAGTTGCGCCGACGCGGGGTTGGTGCCGTGGGCCGACGACGGAATCAGGCAGACGTTGCGCTGGTGCTGGCCGTTGGCCTGGTGGTAGCCGCGGATCGCCAGCAGGCCGGCGTATTCGCCCTGCGCGCCCGAGTTGGGCTGCAGGCTGATGTTGTCGTAGCCGGTGATCTCGCACAGCGCGGCCGACAGGCGCGTGATCAGCTCGTCATAGCCCTTGCTCTGCGAGGCGGGCGCGAACGGATGCACCAGCGCGAACTCGGGCCAGGTGATGGGGATCATCTCGGCCGTGGCGTTCAGCTTCATGGTGCAGGAGCCCAGCGGGATCATGGTGCGGTCCAGCGCCAGGTCCTTGTCGGCCAGCTTGCGCAGGTAGCGCAGCATGTCGGTTTCCGACTGCACGCTGGAGAACACCGGATGCTTGAGGATGGCGCTTTCACGCGCCACCGCGGCGGGGATGCCGCCGGCCGCCTTGGCGTCCAGCGCGTCGATGTCCAGTTCGACGTCGTCGCGTTCCAGGCCGGCGGCGAACACGTTCACCAGCGCCTGCAGGTCGGCGGCGGTGACGGTCTCGTCCAGCGACACGGCCAGGCGCGCGCCGTCGACACGGCGCAGGTTGATGTGCTCGCACTCGGCGGCCGTGATGATGGCGGGAGTGGCCGGGCCGGTTTCCAGCAGCAGCGTGTCGAAGAAGGTGTCGTTGGCGACCTTGATACCCAGCTTGCCGAGTTCGGCGCGCAGGATGGCGGTGTAGCGCTGCACGCGCTCGGCGATGCGGCGGATGCCGGCCGGGCCGTGCCAGACGGCGTACATGCCGGCCATCACGGCCAGCAGCACCTGCGCGGTGCAGATGTTCGAGGTGGCCTTCTCGCGGCGGATGTGCTGTTCGCGCGTCTGCAGCGCCAGGCGCATCGCCGGGTTGCCCTGGGCGTCCTTGGACACGCCGACCAGGCGGCCGGCCATGTTGCGCTTGAAGGCGTCCTTGCAGGCCATGAAGCCGGCGTGCGGGCCGCCGAAGCCGAACGGCACGCCGAAGCGCTGGGCCGAACCGATGGCGATGTCCGCGCCCCATTCGCCGGGCGCGGCCAGCAGCGCCAGCGCCAGCAGGTCGGTGGCCACGGCCACCACCGCGCCCTGCGCGTGGGCGGTCTCGGCCAGCTTGCGGTAGTCGGCCACCGAGCCGGTGCTGTGCGGGTACTGCAGCAGCACGCCGAAGCACTCCGGCAGGCCATCGGCCTCGTCGCCGACGGCGATCTCGATGTCCAGGCCCTCGGCGCGCGTGCGCACGACCTCGATGGTCTGCGGATGCACGTGGCGCGAGATGAAGAACACCGGGCTTTGCGACTTGGCGCTGCGGCGCGCCAGCGTCATGGCTTCGGCGGCGGCGGTGCTTTCATCGAGCAGCGAGGCGTTGGAGATGTCCAGCCCGGTCAGGTCGGCGACCATGGTCTGATAGTTCAGCAGGGCCTCCAGGCGGCCCTGCGAGATCTCGGGCTGGTAGGGCGTGTAGGCCGTGTACCAGGCGGGATTCTCGAGAATGTTGCGCAACACCACGTTGGGCGTCTGCGTGCCGTAGTACCCCTGGCCGATGTAGTTGCGGTAGACCTTGTTGCGGCCGGCGATCTGCTTCAGCTCGGCCAGCACGTCGGCTTCGCTGCGCGACGGCGGCAGCGCCAGCGGCGCCTGGCTGCGGATCTTGGGCGGCACGACTTCTTCGATCAGGGCGTCCAGGCTGGGGCTGCCGATGGCGGCAAGCATGGCGGCCTGGTCGGCGTCGGAGGGGCCGATGTGGCGGGGGATGAAGTCGGTGTGGGTGTCTAGGGCGCGCGACATGGGGGATCTCGGGATGGCGGTGTCGTCGGGAGGGACGGACGGTGATGCATGGACGGGCGGCGGCGCCAGCGCCGCGCCCGCCCTGGCCGGCTTAGCCGTTGGCGACGGCTTCGTAGCCGGCGGCGTCCAGCAGCTTGTCGGCATCGGCGGCGTTGACCGGCTTGATCTTGAAGATCCAGGCGGTGAAGGCCGATTCGTTGATCAGGTTGGGGTTGCTTTCCAGCTCGTCGTTGAACGCGACGATTTCGCCGGCCACGGGCGCGTAGATGTCGGAGGCGGCCTTGACCGACTCGACCACGCCGGCGGTCTCGCCCGCGTTCAGCTTGGCGCCGACCTTGACGTCGCCGACGAAGACCAGGTCACCCAGTTGGTCCTGGGCGGTATCGGTGATGCCGACGACGAACACGTCGCCTTCGGCTTTGACCCATTCATGGGACTCGGTGTACTTGCGATCGGTGGGCAGACTCATGGGAACTCCTGGGGGATTCGGATAAGGAAATGGTGTTGCGCGCCTCGCGCCGGCGGCCTGCGCCCCGAAAGGGGCGGGCCTCCCGCGCGAAGCTTCGAGTTTACGAGTGTTCGACGGCTTTGCCGTTACGGACAAACGGCAGCTTGCAGACCAGGGCGGGCACCCACTTGCCGCGGATGTCGACCTCGACCGTGTCGCCCGCGACCACGCCTTGCGGCAGGCGGGCAAAGCCGATCGACACGCCCAGCGTCGGCGACATGGTGCCGCTGGTGATTTCGCCCGTGCCGTTCTTGGCGCGCACCGCCATGTGGGCACGCATCACGCCGCGTTCCTGCAGCTTCAGGCCGACGAAGGCGGCGGGCGTGGCGAACTGCTCCAGCGCGTCGCGGCCGATGAAGCGGCGCTCGGGGTTCTTCAGGGAAACCGTCCAGGTCAGCGCGGCTTCGCCGGGCTGGGTCAGTTCGTCCATGTCCTGGCCGTAGAGGTTCATGCCGGCTTCCAGGCGCAGCGTGTCGCGCGCGCCCAGGCCGGCCGGGCGCACGCCCTGGGCCGCCAGGTCGCGCCACAGTTGCACCGCCTCGGCGGCGGGCAGCACGATTTCGAAGCCGTCTTCGCCGGTGTAGCCGGTGCGCGCGACCAGCGTGTCGTCGCCGACGCGGGCGGCCACGAACGGGGTCAGCGGCTCGCTGGCGGCCTGCCAGGCGGGGCGCGCGGCCCAGACCTTGGCGCGGGCGTTGGGGCCCTGCACGGCGATCATGGCCAGGTCGCGGCGCGGCGTGATGGTGACGTCGAACTTGCCGGCCTGCCTGACGCGCTGCATCCAGGCCATGTCCTTGTCGGCGGTGCCGGCGTTGACCACCACGCGCCATTCATCGGCGGCGAAGAAATACACGATCAGGTCGTCAATGACGCCGCCCTGCGGGTTCAGCATGCAGGTGTAGAGCGCCTTGCCGGGCACGGTCAGCTTGGCGACGTCGTTGGCCACCAGACGCTGCAGGAAAGCGTAGGCGTCGGGGCCGGTGATGTCGGCGTTGAGCATGTGCGAGACGTCGAACATGCCGGCGTCCTGGCGCACCGCGTGGTGCTCCTCCAGTTGCGAGCCGTAGGCCAGGGGCATGTCCCAGCCGCCGAAGTCGACCATGCGGGCGCCAGAGGCGATATGTTCGTCGGCCAGCGGGGTGCGTTTGAGGGGTGCGGACATGCGCGGGTACTCCGGAGCGGCAGCGTTGCCAGGGTTACGGAATGCCGCCGGCGGACGGGATGCGCCCACGCAACGGCTGAATCTTCCGCCCCTCTGTCCTTTTGCCTGAGAGTTGCCCCGCGTGGCGGGTTTGCACCTTCGGCGCCTGGGCTGCTCGCTATGTCCCTGATTGGGCAGCGGCGCCAGGTCTCTCCAGAGTGCTGCTTTGCCGCGTCCGCGCGGTGAAAACCGGGACAGGGCAAGCATGCGCGGTATGGGATACCTGAGCGATTCCGGGCGAATTGCGCCTTCGGCGGCAGCCGCGAACGGCCGCTCTCTCCCGCAACATGCGTGACAGCGCCGAAAGCATACCGCGAAACGCGGTTCCGTTGTTGATCCGTGATCGCTGGCCGGTCGCCGCGCCGCGCCCGTGTCAGCCCAGCGCGGTGTCCAGCAGCATCATCAGCACGAAGCCCAGCATCAGCCCGCAGGTGGCGTAGACCTCGTGCCCCTTGCGGTGCGACTCGGGGATGATCTCGTGGCTGATCACGAACAGCATGGCGCCGGCGGCAAAGCCCAGGCCCCACGGCAGCAATGCCGTCGACCAGCCCACCACCACCGCGCCCAGCACCGCGCCGACCGGCTCGACCAGGCCCGACAGCATGCCCAGCGCCACCGCGAACGCGCGCTTGTAGCCGGCGGCGATCAGCGCCACCGCCACCACCAATCCTTCGGGGATGTCCTGGATGGCGATACCGGTGGCCAGCGCGGTGCCCCGCAGCGGATCGTTGCCGGCGTAGCCGACGCCGATGGCCAGGCCTTCGGGCAGGTTGTGCAGCGTAATGGCGAAGACGAACAGCCAGGCGCGGCGCAGGCGGTGCGCCTCGATGCCCTCGCGCCCCTTGATGAAATGCTCGTGCGGCAACAGCCGGTCCATCAGCAGCAGCGCCGCCGCGCCCAGCAGGATGGCGGCGCCCACCGTCAGGCCCGCGCCCCAGGGGCCGGCGCCCTGCGACTCGGCCGCCGCGATGCCCGGCGCCACCAGCGAGAACGCGCTGGCCGCCAGCATCACGCCGGCGCCGAAGCCGAACATGCTGTCCTGCATCTTCTGGGGGATGGTGCGCGCGAACAGGATCGGCAGCGTGCCCGCCGCGGTGGCGCCGGCGGCGACCATGCCGCCCAGCAGCGCGTCGGCCACGTGTGGCGCATTGGCATCGAAATAGACCCACGCCTGGTGCAGGCCCAGGCAGGCGACCAGCACCGCCAGCGTCCAGACGCTGACGCTGGTGGCCGCGGGCCGGATGCGATGACGGCTGAAGGTGTTCATGGTCCACTGCCCTCGCGCGATGCCGGCTCAGCCCACGGCGGCGGCGTAGCGGCGCGCCACCTCGGACCAATCGATCACATTGTAGAAGGCGCCGATGTATTCCGGACGGCGATTCTGGTACTTGAGATAGTAGGCGTGCTCCCACACGTCCAGCCCCAGGATCGGCGTGTTGCCCTGCATCAGCGGACTATCCTGGTTGGCGCTGCTTTCCACTGCCAGCTTGCCGTCCGGCGTCACGCTGAGCCAGGCCCAGCCGCTGCCGAAGCGCGTCAGCGCGGCCTTGGTGAAGGCGTCGCGGAAGGCTGCCTGGCCGCCCAGCTCGGCATCGATGGCGCGGGCCAGCGCGCCGTCGGGCTCGCCGCCGCCACGCGGCGACATGACCGCCCAGAACAGGCTGTGGTTGGCGTGCCCGCCGCCGTTGTTGCGCACCGCGCCGCGGATCGCCTCGGGCAACTGGTCGATGCGCGCCACCAGGGCGTCGACCGGCTCGTCGGTGGCGATGCCGGCGCCTTCCAGCGCGGCGTTCAGGTTGTTGACGTAGGTCTGGTGATGCTTGCCGTGGTGGATCTCCATCGTCAGCGCATCGATGTGCGGTTCAAGCGCGTCGTAGGCATAAGGCAGGGGCGGCAGGGTGTAGGCCAAGGCGATCTCCGTCGGGCAACGCCGCCGACAATGGCGAGCGTCTTATTTTTGAAAATACAAATGATAGGTATTTTTATTTGATACGACAACGATAACGTTGCAATGCCTGTCATGCAGGCAGGCTATGGGGTCGGACAGCCCTTGGCGAGCAGCACGAAGCGTGCCCGCGCCAACGGGCGGGAAACGCATTGGATGAAGCGCCAGGAACGGCTAGAGCGCCTTGCCGCAGGCCACGCCGGATGCCCAGGCCCACTGGAAGTTGTAGCCGCCCAGCCAGCCGGTGACGTCCACGGTTTCGCCGATGAAGTACAGGCCGGGCGTGGCGCGGGCCTGCATCGATTTCTGGTCCAGCCCGCGCGTATCGACCCCGCCGCGCATGACCTCCGCCTTCTTGTAGCCGGCGGTGCCGCTGGGCACCAGGGTCCATTGGTGGATGTCCTGCGCCAGCGCGCGCAGGGTCTTGTCCGGCGCATCGGCCAGGCGCAGCGCCGCCAGGCCCGGCTTGCCGCCCTGCTCCGCCAGTTGCAGCCAGCGGTCGGCCAGGCGCTTGGGCCACAGGCCGGCCAGCACCGTATGCATTTGCTGCCGGTTGCCGGACTTGGCCGCCAGCAGTTCGGCCGCCAGGTCGCGCCCCGGCGCCAGGTCGATGACAATGGGCTCGCCCGGCTTCCAGTAGCTGGATATCTGCAGGATCGCCGGACCCGACAGGCCCCGATGGGTGAACAGCAGGTCTTCGAGAAACTCGCCACGCGCCTTGCCCTGCCCCGTCGCCAGGTTGACCTCCAGCGCCACGCCGGACAGCTCGGCCAGCGGCTGCCAGTGCGCCGCGTCGAATGTCAGCGGCACCAGCGCCGGCCGCGGCTCGACCACCTTCAGGCCGAACTGGCGCGCCAGCTTCAGGCCAAAATCGGTGGCGCCCAACTGCGGGATCGCCATGCCGCCGGTGGCCACCACCAGCTTGGCCGCGCGGATCACGCCCTGGCTGGTGCGCAGCTCGAAGCCCGCCTCGCCATGGGCCACTTCGGCCACCTGGCAAGCCATGCGCCACTGCACGCCGCCGGCATCGCATTCGGCGCGCAGCATCTCGATGATGGATTCGCTGGAATCGTCGCAGAACAGTTGGCCGCGGTGCTTCTCGTGCCAGGCGATGCGGTGGCGCCTGAGCAGCGCCAGGAAGTCCTGCGGCGTGTAGCCCGCCAACGCCGACCGGCAGAAATGCGGGTTGTCGGAGAGGAAATTGGCGGGCCCCGCGCCGATGTTGGTGAAGTTGCAGCGGCCGCCGCCCGAGATACGGATCTTCTCGGCCAGCCGTTCGGCGTGATCCACCAGCACCACGCGCAGGCCGCGCTGACCGGCGACCGCGGCACACATCATGCCAGCGGCGCCGGCGCCGAGAACGGCGACATCGAACATCAGGACTCCGGACCCGATCAGTCTTCGATCAGGCAATCAACGTAATAGCGCTTCTCGCCGTCCGGACCCACTTCGTCGGCCAGGCCGTGGATGTAGGTCTCGAAGCCCGGGAAGCGCTCGTTGAACTCGCGCGCGAACTGCAGGTACTGGACGATGGTGCGGTTGAAGCGCTCGCCCGGGATCAGCAGCGGGATGCCCGGAGGATACGGCGTCAGCAGCACGCCGGTGACGCGGCCTTCCAGCTTGTCGATATCCACGCGCTCGACCTCGCGGTGCGCCATGCGGGCGAAGGCGTCGGACGGCTTGAGCGCCGGCACCATGTCGCTCAGGTACATCTCGGTGGTCAGGCGGGCCACGTCGCGTTCGCGGTAGGCCTCGTGGATCTGCTGGCACAGGTCGCGCAGGCCCATGCGCTCGTAGCGGCGGTGGCCGCGGCAGAAGTCCGGCAGGATGCGCCACAGCGGCTGGTTGCGGTCGTAGTCGTCCTTGAACTGCTGCAACGCGGTCAGCAGCGTGTTCCAGCGGCCCTTGGTGATGCCGATGGTGAACAGGATGAAGAACGAATACAGGCCGGTCTTCTCGACCACCACGCCGTGCTCGGTCAGGTACTTGGAGACCAGCGCGGCCGGGATCCCGGTTTCGCCGAAGCTGCCCGACATGTCCAACCCCGGCGTGATGACCGTGGCCTTGATCGGGTCCAGCATGTTGAAGCCTTCGGCCAGGTCGCCGAAGCCGTGCCAGTGGTCGTTCGACTCCAGGATCCACTCATCGCGGTTGCCGATGCCTTCGGACACCAGGCGGTTCGGACCCCAGACCTTGAACCACCAGTCGTTCTTGCCGAACTCCGATTCCACCTTGCGCATGGCGCGGCGGAAGTCCATGGCTTCGCGGATGCTTTCCTCGACCAGCGCGGTGCCGCCCGGCGGCTCCATCATGGCCGCGGCCACGTCGCACGACGCGATGATCGCGTACTGCGGCGAGGTCGACGTGTGCATCAGGTAGGCTTCGTTGAAGACGTTGCGGTCCAGCTTGCGGGTCTCGGATTCCTGCACGATGATCTGCGAGGCCTGCGAGATGCCGGCCAGCAGCTTGTGCGTGGAGTGGGTCGCGAACACCATCGCGTCCTTGCTGCGCGGACGGTCCTGGCCGATCGCGTGCATGTCCTGGTAGAACTCATGGAACGAGGCGTGCGGCAGCCAGGCTTCGTCGAAGTGCAGCGTGTCGACGTAGCTGCCCAGGTGTTCCTTGATCATCTCGACGTTGTAGATCACGCCGTCGTAGGTGCTCTGCGTCAGCGTCAGGATGCGCGGGTTCTTGTTCACGGCTTCGCGCGCGAACGGGTTGGCCTCGATCTTCTTGCGGATGCTGTCCGGATGGAACTCTTCCAGCGGGATCGGGCCGATGATGCCCAGGTGGTTGCGCGTCGGGCGCAGGAACACCGGGATCGCGCCCGTCATCGTGATGGCGTGCAGGATCGACTTGTGGCAGTTGCGGTCCACCACCACCACGTCGCCGGCGGCGACGTTGGCGTGCCACACCACCTTGTTCGAGGTCGAGGTGCCGTTGGTCACGAAGTAGCAGTGGTCGGCGTGGAAGATGCGCGCCGCGTTCAGTTCGGACTCGGCCACCGGGCCGGTGTGGTCCAGCAACTGGCCCAGTTCGTCGACGGCGTTGCAGACGTCGGCGCGCAGCATGTTCTCGCCGAAGAACTGGTGGAACATCTGGCCCACCGGGCTCTTCAGGAACGCCACGCCGCCGGAGTGGCCGGGGCAGTGCCAGGAATAGGAGCCATCCTGCGCATACTTGACCAGCTCGCGGAAGAACGGCGGCGGCAGGCTGTCCACATAGCTGCGCGCTTCGCGGATGATGTGGCGCGCCACGAATTCGGGGGTGTCCTCGAACATGTGGATGAAGCCGTGCAGCTCGCGCAGGATGTCGTTCGGAATGTGTTCCGAGGTGCGCGTCTCGCCGTACAGGTAGATGGGGATGTCGGCGTTGCGGAAGCGCAGTTCGCCGATGAAGGTGCGCAGGTTCTTGATCGCGCTGGCCACGTCCTCGGGCGAATCCACGTCGAACTCTTCGTCGTCGATCGACAGGATGAAGGCGCTGGCACGGCTCTGCTGCTGGGCGAACGAACTCAGGTCGCCGTAACTGGTCACCCCGATCACCTCGACGCCCTCGGCCTCGATCGCCGCGGACAGGGCGCGGATACCCAGACCGGACGCGTTCTCGGAACGGTAGTCCTCGTCGATGATGAAGATGGGGAAGCGGAATTTCATGCAGGCGCTCCTGGGGGCAAGGCGAATCGGACCGGGTTGGCGGACGCGAGTGTACTTCTAGTGAAAAACCGTCTGATGACAGGCGGGCGCGAGGTTCCCGCCGGCGGCGGGAATGGCCGAATTGTAGGGCCGTTTTTCTCCAGGCCCTATGGTTTTCCCGAAGACCGTTGCAACGCGTCCGCGAGCGGCCGCCGCGGGGCGGCCGGGAGAGCGCCGGCCAGGCTCCCGCGAGAAGCTCGCGCAGCCCTACCGCAGGGTGCGGGCCTCGCCCGCCTCCAGGGCCGCGATGAAGCGGTCGAAGTACGGCGGGATGGCCTCGGCGGCGCCGTAGCGGATGCGCCGCTCGACCTTGGCGATGGCGCCGAAGCAGACCTCGGCCTCGGGCTCGCCGCAGACCAGTACCACCGGGTCCTCGTCGTCGCAGACCTCGTACAGGCCGCCATGGGCGCGCCGGGCCACCTCGTAGAGGTAGGCGGCGGCGCCGACAGTCTGCATGGGAGTCAGTGGCAATGTGCCCACATGCGCGGCTTCGAGCGCATCGTCTAGCGCATGGACGCTCGACGGTGTGTAGTCGAGCCCGGCTCCGGCGGAACCGGCGGCCTGGACGAAATCTTCGGCGGCGTGGGCCACGCGGGCCACGAACTCTTCCTGGACCTCGTCGCGCTCGGCCTCATGGTTTATCTTGAGGAAACCGAACATCGTTGGCTCCTTTGTGAAAACCGCAAGCGGCGTTGCCCCATTATAGGCAGCCGGGGCGCCTATACTGCCCCAACCGTACCTTATTCCCAACAATCCGCGTCCCGTGACCTCCGCATCCGGCCTCCTCGTCAGACGTCTGATCCCCCTGGATGCCCAGGCGCTGCGCCAATTGCGCCTGGACGCCCTGCGCGAGACTCCGGAAGCGTTCGGATCGAGTTACGAAGAGGAACATACGCTGACACTGGAAGACATCCGCGGCTGGATCGCGCCGGCGGACGACAGCGCGATGTTCGGTGTGTTCTCGGAAACGGCGCTGGCCGGCATCGCCGGCGTCACCCGCCAGCGCAAGCTGAAGATGCGCCACAAGGCACTTATCTGGAGCGTCTACGTAGCGCCCGAGTGGCGCGGCCGGGGCCTGGCGCGCCTGCTCATGCGCGCCGCCATCGATCACGCCGGCGCCATGCGCGGCGTGCGCACGGTGCAGTTGAGCGTCACCGCCAACAACGCGGCGGCGCGCCGGCTGTACGCCAGCCTCGGCTTCGAGGAGTACGGCCTCGAGCGCGAGGCGCTGTGCGTCAATGGCAAGCTCTACGACGAGGTACTGATGGCGCTGGCCCTGTCCGGCCGCTAGGCGGCGCCGGCGCGGCGTCGGGAACCGTAGGCCCAGACCTGGTTGCGGCCGCCGTCCTTGGCCTTGTAAAGCGCCTGGTCGGCCGCCTTGATGACGGCGTCCGGTGCGCGCAACGTCTCGCCGCGCTCGGCCACCCCGATGCTGACCGTGACCCGCAACGGCCGCACATTGCGTCCGCGGCCGCCGCGCCGGCGCAGGCCGACCTGGTCCGCCTTGGGCCGCGCCGGCTTGTCGCGCAGGCGCATCTGGTAGGCCTCGATCGCGCGCCGCACCGTTTCCAGGTGCGGCATGGCCTCGACGGCGGTCTTGCCCGGAAACACCAGCGTGAATTCCTCGCCGCCGTAGCGGTAGGCATAGCCGCCGCCCGGCACCCGGCGTAGTTGCGCCGCCACCATGCGCAGCACCTGGTCGCCGACGTCGTGGCCGTGGGTGTCGTTGAACGCCTTGAAGTGATCGACGTCGGCCATCGCCAACGTATAGACGCGGCCCATGCGTTGCAGGCGCTCATTGAGCGCGCGGCGGCCCGGCAGCCCGGTCAGTTCGTCGCGGAAGGCCATGTGATAACCCTCGTGCGCCAGCGAAATAGACAGCGATGTCAGCGCGGCGGAAGCCATCACGGCCAGCTCGATGGGATGGGCGCCGCCGCGCGGCAGCGCCCAGGCCATGCAGACGAAACCCAGCCATTGGCCAGCCTGCTGCGGACGGCCATAGCGCAACAGCAGCAAGGTCAAGGTCAGGCCGGTGACCAGCAGCGCCGCCAGCGCTTCGGCCGGGATGCCCAGCCGCGCCAGCATGCCCTGCACGGCGAGCGTGCCGAACCACTGCCCGGCGCCGTCCTTGCCGGCCAGCGCGATGGCCGCGGCGCCCAGCGCCATCAGAGCGAGGCGCGCGGCCAGGTCCCACAGCATGCCGGCGCGTTCCGGCCAGAGCGCGTTGATGGTGTAGGCCAGCGACCACCACACCAGCGCCGGCCCCAGCGCCCACGGCGCCTCGCTGGCAAGCGTCGGCCAGATGGCCACGGCCATCAGCACGCCGAGCATCAGCGCGAGCGTCTGCGAACGCTGGTACATCAGGCAGATCGCCGCGCCGACCAGCGCCATGACCCACGGCACGAACGGCACGATCAGCGTCAGCGCCGGCGGCCACTGGCGCCACAACAACAGCCCCACCGCCGCAATCACCGGCAGCGCAGGATAGAACAACAGGGGCAGCCAGGGGATATGGGGGTAACGCACGGATAGGCCTTGCTCACGCTTGCTGAGATGACGTCGCCAAATCGGCAAACACATATGTCATTTTACGGTCGCCCCCCCGGGTTCTTTAGCGCCGCGCAGGCCGCCGGCGCGATTGCAACGCGGCGTGCGCGCCATGCTATGTTTTGCGATCCCTTCTTGCGGAAAACCTCATGCGCATCCTGGTCAACATCGACGTGCCCGATCTCGAGGCGGCCATCGACTTCTACCGCCGCGCCTTCGGCCTGGCGCTGCATCGCCGCCTCGGTCCCGGGGCCGCCGAAATGCTGGGCGCGTCGGCGCCGATCTACCTGCTGGAAAAGGCCGCCGGCACGCCCGCCGCGAGCGCCGCGCGGCAAGCGCGCGACTACGCCCGCCACTGGACGCCGGTGCATCTGGATGTGGTGGTCGACGACGTCGACAGCGCTGTCGAACGGGCAGTGGCGGCGGGCGCCACGCTGGAGGATGCCCCGGTATCGCACGACTGGGGACGCATCGCCCACCTGAGCGATCCGTTCGGTCATGGCATCTGCCTGCTGCGGTTCCTGGGCCAGGGCTACGACGCGCTGGCGGCGGGCGCGCTACGCGACGTGCCGGTCACTCCCGCGGATTTCGAAGCCCTGCTGGCCATCCGCATCGAGGCCATGCGCGAGAGCCTGGAACGCCTGGGCCGGTTCGACCCCGAGCGGGCCCGCGCGCGCCTGCGCGACACCTTCCGGCCGGATCACACCTGGATCATCGAGCGCGACGGCGCGCGTGTCGGCTTCTACGCGCTGCGTCCGGACGGCGACGGCCTGCGGCTGGATCATCTGTATGTGGTGCCCGCGGCGCAGGGGCTGGGGGTGGGCGGCCAGGTGCTGGGCCGCTTGCTGCAGGATGCCGACCGGCGCGGCCTGCCGGTCAGCGTGGGCGCGCTGCGCGGCAGCGACTCCAACCGCTTCTATCGCCGCCACGGCTTCGCGCAGGTGTCGGAAAGCGAATGGGACATCGAATACCTGCGCCCGGCGCCAGGGCGCTCCTGACGGGCGTTCAGGCATGGCGGGGCGCGCCGGGCGGCGCCCCCCGCGGCTGACGATCAGGTGCGCGGCAACGTCACGCCGCGCTGGCCCTGGTACTTGCCGCCACGGTCGGCGTACGAGGTCTCGCAGATCTCGTCGCTTTCCAGGAACAGCATCTGCGCGCAGCCTTCGCCGGCGTAGATCTTGGCGGGCAGCGGCGTGGTGTTCGAGAATTCCAGCGTGACGTGACCCTCCCATTCGGGTTCCAGCGGCGTCACGTTGACGATGATGCCGCAGCGGGCATAGGTGCTTTTGCCCAGGCAGATCGTCAGCACGCTGCGCGGGATGCGGAAGTATTCGACCGTGCGGGCCAGCGCGAACGAGTTGGGCGGGATGATGCAGACGTCGCCCTTGAAGTCCACGAACGAGCCTTCGTCGAAGTTCTTGGGATCGACGATGGTGGAATTGATGTTCGTGAAGATCTTGAATTCGTCGGCGCAACGCACGTCGTAGCCGTAGCTGCTGGTGCCGTAGCTGACGATGCGCCCGCCATTGGCCGTGCGGACCTGACCCGCTTCGAAGGGTTCGATCATGCCGGCTTCGGCCTGGCGGCGGATCCAGCGGTCGCTTTTGATGCTCATGGTGGCGAGAGTGCTTGGGGAAATGGAATGGGCGTCATTTTATCCCGAGCGCGCCGCCCCGTCCCCGAACGGGAACGGAACGGCCACGGGCGTCAATCGCCGAAGAAGGTGCGGTACACGAGCGCGATGCCGTTGACCGAGCCGCCCTTCAGGTCCAGCGACAGGCCGCGCGCCAGCCGGTAGCTGGCGCGGCCGACCGTGTCACTGCCCGCCAGCGCCTGCTCGACGCTCAGCGTGATGCCGTTGGCGAACGACTTGCTGGCCACCAGGAATTGCGTCGCCAACTGGCTGTCGCTGTCGCGGTTGACGTCGCCGGCCACGGTGCGGTCGGGCAGGATGCTGCCCGAGCTGCCCAGGTTGCCGGTGCGCACGCTGACGTCGTCCAGCCCGAACTGCTTGTAGAAGGGCTGGCCGCCGCCCAGCAGCGCCGTGCCCACCGACAGCAACAGCGCGGCGTCGCTGCCGCTTTCGTCCGGGCCCCGGCCCAGCAACAGCCACGACAGCTTCTCGACGTCGCTGACGTCAGGGTACGACACCAGGTCGATACGCGGACGCTGGGCAGTGCCCACCACTTTTACGCCCGCCTCGACCTGCTCGCCGGTGCGCAGCGCCTCGATATCCAGCAACGGGTTGTCCAGGCGGCCCTGGAAGGTCAGCGTGCCGCGCCGCAGCCGCAGCTTCTGGCCATAGGCCTCGATGCCGCCGCCTCGGGTGCGCAGCGCGCCCACGCCGGTCAGGCGGCCGTCGTTCAGCAGGATCTGGATCGACCCCAGCAGGCCGGCGTCCAGCCCCATGCCGGTGATGTAGAAGCGCGGCCCCATGTCGAACTTCAGGTTCATGCTGGTCTGCAGCGGGGTCGACACGGCGCCGGGATCGTCGCCCGCGCGGCGCACCTTGACGTCGTCGTCCAGCGACGGCACGCCCTGCAGGATCTCCAGGCTGAACCAGCCGGCGTCCGCCTTCAGGTCGCCGACGATGTCGATGCGCGGCATCGCGGCGTTCAGGTCGACGGTGCCGGACACCATGGCATAGCGGTCCGAGCGCTGCAGCGCCGGAAAGCGGTACAGCGTCAGGCGCACGTTGCCGCCGCCGTCGATCAGGTTCCATTGCCCCTTGGCCTCGGCATAGCCGCCCTTGGCCTCGGGGTTGGTGGTGATCCATTCCTTGGTGCGCCATTCGGCCGGCATCACGCGCAGCGAGGCCGGGAAACGCAGGCTGTCGAGCACCAGCTTGTCGCCGTCCAGCCGCGCCGCCAGCGTGCCGTCGATCAGGCGCACGCCGTCGTCGATGCGCACCACGCGCAGCTTGTCGCCGCGGATCGCGCCGCTGGCGCTCCACTTGCCATTGAGCGTGCCCTGGGCTTCCAGGTTGGCCTTGACCTGGCCGCCGACCTCCATGGAGTCGCCGACGAACAGGCCGACCCAGGCCAGATCGGTGATATCCGCATCCAGCCTGGCGCGGATCGGCTGGCGCGGATCGAGCGCCATGCCGCCCTTGGCGTCCACCGCCAGCACCGCCGTGCCATTGCCGGCGATCTTGCCCATCTTGTCGGTCGCCAGGTCCAGCTTGGCGTCCAGCCGGCTGGCGTTGGCCGAGGTCGGCGTGGCGGTCAGGTCCAGCACCAGCGCCTTCACCCCCAGCGGCACCGGCGGGTCGCCCGGGATCAGCAGATCGCCGTCGCGCCGCGCGATGCGGGCGCGGCCGGCCAGGCGGCCGTCGAATTTCAGGTCCCAGGACGCGTCCAGCGCGATGCGGCGCTGGCTTTCCGCCACCGTAGCATTGACGCGCTTCGGTCCTTTGTTCATCTTGGCCGCGGCCTCCGGGTCGACGGCGGCTATCACCTGCCGCGCCATCGCGGCGGTGATGACCAGGTTGTCGGCCTGGCCGGCGGTTTCCCAGCGCTTGGCGTCGCCGCGCGAGCCCTTGTGCGCGATCGCCAGTTTTTCCTTGCCCGGCAGGGCCACCCCCAGCACGCTCTGCCCCACCTGCCACTGCCATTGCGGCGCCACCGCCGCCGGCAGGTAAGACAGCGTCACGGGCCGGTCGACCGAAACGGTGAAGCCGGCGCTGTCGGCCGTCAGGCGCGAAACCGTGCCGCGCCAACCGGTCAGGGCGGCGTCGGCCGCCCCCGGCGCGCCTTTGCCCCAGCCGCCAGCGAAGGCGAGCGTGGCCTGGGCCCGCGACTCGCCCAACACGCCGGGGCGCGGCTTGGGCGGGTTGTAGCCGGCGGTGATCTCGGCCTTATGGGCGGCGATGGTGCCGCCGAGCTTGCCCTTGAGGTCGGCGCCGCCCGGAATGCCGGGCCAGAATGCATCCAGTTGCGGCGCCTGCGCGTCCAGCGTCAGCGCGCCGTCGGCCCCGCCGATCTCGCCCTGCGCCCGGATCCGGTTGGCGCCGAGCTTGAGATCGACGTCCAGGCCGTGGATGCGCAGTCCGGCCAGCAGATCCGCGGCGGGTGTAGCGGCGTCGGGCTTGACGGCGGCATCGGGCGCATCGGGCGCATCGGCGGCGGGCCTGACCGCGGCATCGGGGGCTCCCGGCGCGGCATCTGGGCCCGACGCCACGGCGCTGGCGCTGGCCTGCGGGCCGGCGGCGGGCGCGGCGATATCCACCTGGGCCTTGACCGCGCCCGCCAGCGCCTGCTTGTTCCAGCGCGCGCCGTCTTCGAAGCGCAGGTCGATCGCGGCCTGGCGCAACTGGCTGAGGTTCTCGAACTCGGCGCTCAACTGCGCGCTGGCGCTGACGATCGCCGGCGGAATCGCGTCACCCAGCCAGGGCGACAGGTCCAGGCGCCGGGCCCCCACGGTGCCGACGATGCGGTCGCGGCCAGGCTGGCCGTCCACCGCCCGCAGGTCCAGGCGCGCCGACAGCGTCGACTGGTCCGGCAGCCGCGCCTCGGCCCGCGCGCTGCGCAGCACCAGCGGCGTGCGCGGCGCCAGATCGGCCATCACCTCCAACGCCAGGCCGGCGCCGGTGCCATCCAGCTTGGCCTGGATGCCGTCCAGCGAGCCCGCCGCATCGGCCTGCAACATCACCTGGCAGGCCGGCGCCGGCGGGCCGACGAACGCATCCGTGGTCTTGGCCGGGGCGCCCTCAGGCGGCGTGGCGGAGGACGGCTTGGCGCCTGCGGCGGCGGCCTTGGCGGTTTCCCCCTTGGCCTTGCCGGCCCGGGGCTTGGCCGCCTCGGACGCCTTGGGCCGCTCCTCTTGCGGTTTCGCGGGTGGCGCGAACTTGCCGCTCAACTGGTCGGCCTGGCACAGCGGCGACGCCGGCCCCGATCCGCGCGCCATCACGTCCAGCCGCGCGGCGAACGGCCAGGGGTCGGCCAGGCCCTGCAGTTCGGCTTGCCCGCTCAACTGCGCCTGGCCGATCTCATGGCCCACGCGCAGATTGGCGATGCGTAGCTGCGCGCCCTGTTTGCCGGCCGCGAACGTGGCGCTCAGGTCGCCCAGTTCGACCGGCAGCGGTTGGCCGTCCTGCAGCAGATGGAATTCACCCAGCGCTAACCGGTCCACCGCAATGTCCACCGGCAGCGCCGGCAGGCTGAAGGGTTCTTCGGGCTTGTCATCGGCCGGCGCGTCCTCGCTGGCGGTCAGGCCGATCTCGACATTCGTGGCCGAGAGTTCGCGCACATGCAGCAGCCGGTTGCCCAGCGCGCGCCAATGCACGCTCAGGCGCAGGTCGCTGATGCCGATACGCGTGCCGCTGATGTTCAAGTCGAGCCGCCCGACATCCAGCCCGCGCAGGACCGAGCCGCGCACGTCCAGCGCCTGGCCGTCCAGTTGCTGGGCGGCGGTGGTCAGCAGCAGGCGCGATCCGGTCTGCGAGGCCAGCAGCCAGAACACGAAGCTGCAGGCCAGCACGGCCAGCATCGCCAGCCCGGGCAACCACCAGACCAGCACATGGCGCAGGAACCGGCGCAGCCCCGTCAAAACGCGATCCCCAGCGAGAAGTGCAGGCGCAGGTCGCGCTCGCGCTGGCCGTAGGCCACGTCCAGGAACAGCGGGCCGGCCGGCGTGCGCACCCGCGCGCCCACGCCGTAACCGACCGCCAGCGACATGTCGCCGAACGACTGCGCCGCGTCGCCGGCATCGACGAACACGCCCATGCCCCAGCGTTCGTTGAAGTAATGGTCGTACTCGATGCTGCCGACCACCAGCGTGGGCGCCCCCACGATGGCCTTGTCGCGCTTGAGGCCGATGCTCTGGTACTTGTAGCCCCGGATCGAGCGCGCGCCGCCGGTACGGAAACCGAAATCGTCCGGCACCTGCACGTTGCCATTGGACCAGACCCGCCCGACCTCGCCGCGCACGGTCAGCACGTCCAGCTTGCCGATCGGCCACCACTTCTGGGCACGGAAACGCGCTCGGGTGTAGGGCTCGCCGGTATCCAGCGTCACGCCCACGCCGCCGCCCAGCGCGATCAGGTTGCCCTCGCGCGGATCGTACTTGTTGTCCACGTCGCGCCGCAGCCACTCGCCGGTGGCGGTCAGCGTGGGCAGCGAATATTCGTCGCCGCCGTCGATCTTGACGTCATCGTGCGCCAGCAGCAGGCCCCAGCGGGTTTCGTAGGTGACCCGGCTGTCGCCGGCGCCCTGGCGCTCCTGGCTGCGGGTGGCGCCCAGGGCGTAGCGGGTCACCGCCAGGCCCTGGATGTCGGAATGCTGCGCCAGCACCCCGATGGAGTCCTTGTAGCCGCGCTCGGTCGGTGGCAGCAGGATGTCGGTGTAGACGCGCTGCTGCAGCCGGTCCACGCTGAACCCCGACTCCATTGTCACAGGCTGGCCGAACACCACGTTCTGGCGGTAGAGCGATTCCAGCCGCACGCCGGCTTCGTCGTCGACGCCGATCGAGGCCGAGAAACGCTTGGGCGGCGCCTCGACCACGCGCACCTGCACCGGCAGCGTCACCTCGCCATCGGAATCGTAGGCGGGCGGCGCCGGCGGCATGGCGCCGGACACCACCGGATCGCCCGCAGGCGCGGCCTCGGCGGCGTTGGCCGCGCCCGGCGCGCGGGCCCGGTCGGACAACGGCTCCGTCGTCTGCGCGTCGCTGCCCGGCTGCCGCAACGCCACGAAGGCGCCGCGAAAAAAGGCCGTGGACTGCAGGTCCTGCTGCCATTCGTCCAGGCGGTTCTGGTCATAGGGCGAACCCGGCGAATAGCGCACGTAGCGGGTGATGAGCTTGGGCGGCACCCGCTCCAGGCCCTCGGTGCTCAGTTCGCCCATGCGCACCTGCGGCCCGCTGTCGATGGTGACGCGCAGGGCGGCCGAGGCCGTGTCGGCCTGCACGTCGGCCTCGGAGGCCGTCATGCGGGCCAGCATGAAGTCGCGCACCGAGGTCTCGTCCAGCAGGGTGGACTTGGCCTTGTTCCAATCGGCGTTGATGAAGGGCTGGCCCGGTTTGAGCAGCCAGTCGTCGCGCAGCTTCTGCACCCGCTGCGCGTATTCCGGCCGCGTGATGCGGCCGGTGAAGGTCAGGTCGACCGACGACACCGTGGTGCGCTTGCCCGGCACGATGCCGATATCCCAGGTTTCGCCGCCGATGTCGGTGCCGGCCTCGAGCGTGACGGTGGGCGAGAAGTAGCCCTGGGTGGCCAGCGCGGCCAGCGTGGCGTCGCGGGCGCGGCGCCGCAGGCGGTTGATTTCGCCGCCGTCCTGGTCTTCAGCCAGGCGCGCGATGGCGCCCACCGCCTCGGTGATCGCCTGCAGCGCCGCCGGCGGCACGCCGCCGGGGTCCACGATGATTTCCGGGCGCTTGGCCACCGCCTCGCCCGCCACTACGCAAAGTCCAGCCAAGAAGGCCCGGGCCGCCCACCGCATGCGTTACGACGGCTGCTGCACGACGATGGACGGGAATTTCCCGGCCATGTCACGGGGCAGCGCCGCAACGCCGGCCGCGAGTTTACGGGCGATGGCGCGGTACAGGCCCGCCGCTTCGCTGCCAGGATCGGCCACCACGGTGGGGGTGCCGGCGTCGGTCTGCTCGCGGATCGCCAGCGTCAACGGCAGGCTGCCCAGCCAGGGCGTGCCGTACTGCTCGGCCATGCGCTGGCCGCCGCCTTCGCCGAAGATGTGCTCGGCATGGCCGCATTGCGAGCAGATGTGAATGGCCATGTTCTCGACCACGCCCAGGATCGGCACCTCGACCTTCTGGAACATGCGCAGGCCCTTGCGCGCGTCCAGCAGCGCGACATCCTGCGGCGTGGTGACGATGACCGCGCCCACCACCGGCACCTTCTGCGCCAGCGTCAGCGCCACGTCGCCGGTGCCCGGCGGCATGTCGACGATCAGGTAGTCCAGGTCGCGCCAGTTGGTCTGGCGCAGCAATTGTTCGAGCGCCTGGGTCACCATCGGGCCGCGCCAGATGGCGGGCGAGTCGGCATCGATCAGGAAACCGATGGAGTTGGCCTGCAGGCCATGGCCGGTCAGGGGCTCCATGCTTTTGTTGTCCAGGCTCTCGGGACGGCCCGAGACGCCCAGCATGGTCGGCACGCTGGGGCCGTAGATGTCGGCGTCCAGCAGGCCGACCTTGGCGCCCTCGGCGGCCAGGGCCAGCGCGAGGTTCACGGCCGTGGTGCTCTTGCCCACGCCGCCCTTGCCGGAGGCGACCGCAATAATGTTGCGCACATTGGGCAGCGGCTTGAGCCCCTTCTGCACGGCATGCGCGGCCACCTTCCAGGACACGCTCACCTGGGCGCCGGGCGCGCCGGCGGCGGCCAGCGCCGCCACGGCGATCTCGCGCACCTGGTCGCGGACGGCGTCGGCCGGATAGCCCAGTTCCAGCGCCACGGCGACGCGGCCGCCATCGATCTGGATGTCACGATCTCTTACAGATACACCCAGGTCCAGGCCGGTATTGGGGTCGTGCGCGGCGCGCAGGGCGGCGCGCAGGTGTTCTATCGTTATACTCATGTCACTATGGTTCCGTAGGCAGCGCGGCGTCTGCGGGCCGCCATCCCCTAAAGGATAGCGGATACACGGGAACCTTTCGCTGCGTTTTGCATCCGACCTACATGACCAATACTCTTATCCGCTTCTTCCGAGCCGTCTTATTCGCCGCCCTGGCCCTGATCGGCATGGCAATGGCGCTGGTCTTCATGCTGTCCACGGCGATCGCCGTGGCGATCCTGTACGTGGTCGCCAAGGTGCGCGGCAAGCCTTTCGGCGTGCGCGCCTACTGGAGCCAGCGCCAGGGTGCCCGTCCGGGCCCGTTCCAGTCCGCCACCGCCCCGTTCGCCACGCAGCCGCGCGGCGACGTGATCGACGTCGAGGCCCGCGAGATCCGCTGAGCGCGGCATCGCCGGCGCCCGCCGCCTCCCGCGGCGGCCCGCGCCGCGCGCTTGTGGCCGAACGACCGGCTCGCTGTTCCCCAACCCGCCTGGCGCCCGCGTGCGCGACCGGCGGGTTGTGTCGTTTCAAGGGGCCCGCCCCCCGCCCTGCGGGCGCATCGCCGCCATTGCCCTAAAATGGCCGGCCAACCCATTTTTCCCCTCAACCTCGACCGACAACCATGTCTCGCACCCTCTTTGTCACCACTGCGCTGCCCTACGCCAACGGATCCTTCCACATCGGCCACATCATGGAGTACATCCAGGCCGACATCTGGGTTCGTTCGATGCGAATGGCGGGCCACACGGTGCACTTCGTGGGCGCCGACGACGCGCACGGCGCGCCGATCATGCTGAAGGCCGAGAAAGAAGGCATCACGCCGCAGGCCCTGGTGGCGCGCTACGCCGCCGAGCGCCCGCAGTACCTGAACGGCTTCCACATCCGCTTCGACCACTGGCACACCACCGATTCGCCCGAGAACGTCGCGCTGTCGCAGGACATCTACCGCGCGCTCAAGGCGCAAGACCTGATCGAGACCCGCTCCGTCGAGCAGTTCTATGATCCGGTCAAGGGCATGTTCCTGGCCGACCGCTACATCAAGGGCGAATGCCCCAAGTGCCACGCCAAGGACCAGTACGGCGATTCGTGCGAGGTCTGCGGCGCCGTCTACGCGCCCACGGACCTGATCAATCCGTACTCAGCCCTGACCGGCGCCACGCCGGTGCTGAAGTCGTCGGATCACTTCTTCTTCAAGCTGTCGGATCCGCGCTGCGTCGAATTCCTGCAGCAATGGACCACCGGCAGCAACGCCCACGGCGGCAAGCACCTGCAGCCCGAAATGCTGGCCAAGACCCGCGAATGGCTGGGCGCCGAGGACGGCGAGGCCAAGCTGGGCGACTGGGACATCTCGCGCGACGCGCCCTATTTCGGCATCGAGATCCCGGACGCGCCGGGCAAGTACTTCTACGTCTGGCTGGACGCGCCGGTGGGCTACCTGGCCTCGCTGAAGTCGTACTGCGCGGTCAAAGGGCTGGACTTCGACGCCCTGCTCGACCCGGCCGGCAGCACCGAGCAGGTCCACTTCATCGGCAAGGACATCGTCTATTTCCACGCGCTGTTCTGGCCCGCGATGCTGAAGTTCGCCGGCCGCAAGACGCCGGACGCGGTCAACGTGCACGGCTTCATCACCGTCAGCGGCGAAAAGATGTCCAAGAGCCGCGGCACCGGCATCTCGCCGCTGCGCTACCTGGAACTCGGCATGAACGCCGAGTGGATGCGCTATTACATCGCCGCCAAGCTGAACGCCCGGGTCGAGGACATGGACTTCAACCCCGAGGACTTCATCGCCCGCGTCAACAGCGACCTGGTCGGCAAGTACGTCAACATCGCCAGCCGCGCCGCCAGCTTCATCACCAAGCACTTCGACGGCGAGCTGGCCTATGCGGGCGACACCGCCGCGCTGTCGGCCGAATACGCCGCGCAGGCCGAGTCTATCCGCGCCGCCTTCGAGGCGCGCGAGTACAACCGCGCCATCCGCGAGATCATGGCCTACGCCGACCGCATCAACCAGGCGTTCGACACGGCCCAGCCGTGGGTGTTGGCCAAGGGCATCGCCACCGCCGACGAGGCGCAGAAGGCCGCGCTGCAGGACATCTGCTCGCGTTCGCTGGCCGGCTTCAAGGCCCTGTCGGTGATGCTGGCGCCGGTGCTGCCGGCCCTGGCCGAGCGCGTCGCGCGCGAGCTGTTCGCCGCCGAGGCCGACTTCACCTGGGCCGACGCCGCCGTGCTGCCGCAGCGCGTGGCGCCGTTCAAGCACCTGATGCAGCGCGTCGAGCCGCAGATGCTGGAAGACCTGTTCGAGCCGCCCGCCGCCCCCGCCGTGATCCCCGGCGGCGAGCCGCTGGCCGAGACCATCTCGATCGACGACTTCGCCCGCGTCGACCTGCGCATCGCGCAGATCGTCAACTGCGAGCACGTCGAAGGCTCGACCAAGCTGCTGCGCCTGACGCTGGACGTGGGCGAAGGCCGCCACCGCAACGTCTTCTCCGGCATCAAGTCGGCCTACCAGCCCGAAGACCTGATCGGCAAGCTGACCGTCATGGTCGCCAACCTGGCGCCGCGCAAGATGAAGTTCGGCGTCTCGGAAGGCATGGTGCTGGCCGCCAGCCATGCCGACGAGGCGGTGGACGCCGGCATCTACGTGCTGGAGCCGTTCCCCGGCGCCAAGCCCGGCATGCGCGTGCGCTGATCCGCACACCCGAGCCATGCGAAAAAGCCCGCAATCTGCGGGCTTTTTTTTCATGCGGCGGCGGCGCGCCGGTCCTCGCGGGACGGAATCAATCCTTGCTCGGCGCCAGCGCCGGGTCGAGCGAGATGCGCTCGTCAAACACGAAGCACTTGCCGTCGAACCCGGGGCCGCCGGTTTCCTCGAAGTACTTGAGGATGCCGCCGTCGAGCTGGTAGACGTTGTCGATGCCGGCTTCGTTCATGTAGATGGCGGCCTTCTCGCAGCGGATGCCGCCTGTGCAGAAGCTGACCACGGTCTTGCCTTCCAGCTCGGCGCGATGCGCCTGCACCGCCGCCGGGAACTGCGTGAAGCGGTCGATGCGCCAGTCGATGGCGTCGCGAAAGGTGCCCTCGTCGACTTCAAAGGCATTGCGCGTATCCAGCATGACCACCGGACGGCCGCTGTCGTCGGTCCCCTGCTCCAGCCAGCGCGCCAGCGTCTTCGCATCCACACCCGGCGCGCGGCCGGCCTCGGGCCGGATCGCCGGGTGGTTCATGCGGATGATTTCGCGCTTGATCTTCACCAGCAGCTTGCGGAACGGCACTTGCGCACTGTGGCTGAACTTCACTTCCAGGTCGGCGAAGCGGGCGTCGCCGCGCAAGCCGCGCAGGAAGGTGTCGATGCCATCGACCGCGCCCGCCAGGAACAGGTTGATGCCTTCCTCCGCCAGCAGGATGGTGCCCTTCAGGCCCGCCACCCCGGCCTCGGCCAATAGCCGGGCGCGCAGCTCGGGCAGCGCGTCCAGCGAGACGAATTTGTAGGCGGCGATATTGACGACGGAAGACATGGCAAAGCGGGGCAAAAAACGGCGAAGGCCGTAATAGTAATCGCTGCCCCGCGCGGCCCGCTTGTCGCGGGTCAAGCGCGGGCCCCGCCCTCCCGGCTCAGCGCCGCACGATTTCCTGTTCCACCACCGTATCCAGCACCCAGCGCAGGCCCGAGGCGTCGGCCGGCGGATTCGGGTCCCGGACCTCGACCACGCGCAGGCGATAGCGGATGCCGGGCTGGAAATTGAAGCCGGTGATGTCGCCGTACCAGAGCTGCCACGGCTGCGTCGGCGTGTCGCGCACCTGGTAGCACATGGCGCGGCCGGCGCCGGCGTTGCACGGCACGCGTTCGGCGTTGACGTAGACCAGCTTGGTCGCGCCCACCTGGCCGCCGGCGACCGGATCGAGACGGCGGCCAAAATCCAGCGTGTCGCCGTTGCTCAAGGCCCAGGTCATGCGCTGCGGATTGCTGGTGTTGTCGAACGAGGTGGCGGTGATGCGCGTCAGGCTGGCCAGGAATTCCTGTTCGAGCTTCATGTTGACCGGCGCGCAGGCCTTCATCGTCGCCACGGGGTTGGACGGGATGATCAACTGGCCGTTGGCGACGGTGTAGGGCGCGCTGTAGGTATTGCAGCCGGCGAAACCGGTGGCCCGCGTGGCGCCCTGGTCATGGATGAAGCCGATGGTCAGCGGCACCGAATTGGAGGACGGATGCGGGATCTCGCGCAGCGCGCCGCCGGGGCGGGTCCAGCGCGCCAGGTCCCAGTTGGTCTGCGCCAGCACGTCGGAGGCGGCGGCCGGCTGGAAGCGCGGGTCGCGTCCGTCGGCGGTGCGTGGCGGCGCCGCGCAGGCCGCCAGCGTCAGGCCGAGCGCGCAAGGCGCGATCCAGCGCCAGGAAGTGGACAAGGACATGCAAATCTCTCCCGCAAGAAACCAGGATGCGCGCCGCGGCGCGCCCGCCGGACGGCCGGCAGCGCCAATTGTAGGCGCGGCACGGCCGCCCGCCCGGCGCCGGAAAACATACTGAAACACCTGCACATTCCCTGGAGGTCACGGAAGGGCGCGGTTGCCTTGGTCCGCTCCGGGGCGCCATCCACGTCCTGGACGGGCGCCACGCACGGGGTCCGGCGTCAGGGCGTCGGCGGGTCCTGGCGCCGCTCGAATTCCAGCACGTCGCCGCCACGCAGGTTGAAGGTCAGGTGGCGCGGCGCGCCGCCGCTGTCCAGCGTGAACGTGTCGATCGCGCCCAGCCCGCGCAGGTAGTCGCTTTCGAGCGCGGCGCGGGCCGCCGGCACGCACGCCATGCGCGTGGCGGCGGGCGCGTCGATCGCCAGCTTGCCGCTTTGCAGCTTGTAGCTGCCCATGTAGCGATTGCAGCCCGAAAAGCCTTCGACCCGGTATTGCTTGCCCTGCGCCAGGAAGGTCAGGCGGATCGGCTCGCCGTTGTCGCCATGCGGAATCTCGCGCAGGGCGCCGCCGGACTGCGTCCAGCGCACCAGCTCCCAACTGGTCTGGGCCAGTGAATCCGCGCTGCTGGCCGCGTTGGCGGCGGCGGCGCCCTCGGCGCGCGCGCCTCCGGTCGATCCGGCGCAGCCGGCCAGCGCCATGGCCAGCATTCCGGCGCCGACCAGGCGGCAAGGCGTAGACAGGAAGGTAAACATGGACAGCACTCCTGAAAAGACACAGCCTCGACTGTAACCGCATGGGCTCAGCACGTCCCGTGCCCTCCTCCCGACAGCCGAATCCCAAAGCTGCACGCGGGGCGAGGCGCGCTACGCCGCGCGCTGGAAGGGGTGCATCGTATGCCGCATGGCGGCGGGCCGCCGTGGCGCGCAGAATCGGCTGACGCCTCGCGCCCGGCCGGCAACGGCCCGGCTGACGACCAAGACAATTTCCGGAGACACGGCGATGGGCATGCTGAGAACTTTGCTGGCGCTGTCCGTCGTCCTGGATCACCTGGGCGGCGGCGCGACCGACTGGCTGGTGGGCGGGCGCCTCGCGGTGCAGCTTTTCTACGTGATATCGGGCTTTCTGATCTCCTATGTGCTGACCGCCACTGACCACTACCGCGACGCGCCCGGCCGGTTCTACGCCAACCGCGCGCTGCGCCTGTACCCGATCTACCTGGCCGTGGCCGTATTGACGCTGCTGGCCTATGCCGTCGGCGGCGAGGGGTTCTGGCGCGTTTACGACGACCTGCCGCTGGCCGCCACGCTGTTCCTGGCGCTGTCGAATCTGTTGATCCTGGGCCAGGACTGGCTGATGTTCTTCGGCATTGACCACGGCGCGCTGGCCTTCACCGGCAGCTTCGCCCGCAGCGACGTGCCGCTGTACCAGGGCCTGCTGGTGCCGCAGGCCTGGACGCTGGGCGTCGAGATGAGCTTCTACCTGATCGCCCCCTTCGTGCTGCATTCGCCCCGGCGCCTGCTGGTCCTGCTGGCGGCGTCCCTGGCGCTGCGCGTGGCGCTGATCGCCAGCGGCATCGGCCTGAGCGACCCGTGGACCTACCGCTTTTTCCCCACGGAACTGGCGCTGTTCCTGGCGGGATCGCTGTCGCACCAGATGCTGCTGCCGCGCTGGCAGGCCTGGAGCCGCCGCGTCGCCTGGCTGCCCGAGCTGGGCACCGGCCTGCTGACGCTGTACGTGCTGGTGCATTTTTCGATCGGCATGCCGCATACGCTGCGCGACGGCCTCGCGGTGCTGCTGTTCGCGGCGCTGCTGCCGCTGGCCTTCCTGTTCCAGGCGCGCCATCGGCTGGACAAGGCCATCGGCGAACTCAGCTACCCGATCTACATTGGCCACGCGCTGGTCATTCTTTTTTTCGGCTGGCTGCTCGACGGCGCGCAACTGCGCCAGCCCGCCATGTTCACGGCCCTGGTGGTGACCGGCTGTATCGGCTTTGCCGCGTTGCTCAACAGCCTGATCGCCGATCCGGTGGAACGCCTGCGCCGGCGCCTGCGCACGACGCAGCCGCCAGCGGCGACGGACGCGGGCAACGCGCCCGAAGCGGCGCGCAGGAAAACGCCGCGACGGCGCGCCGCCGCCACCGCCGTGGGGACTATTCGCCGCGCGCCTTGATGTAGGCCGCCAGCACCTGTTCGATCTGGCGCTTTTCCTGTTGGCTCAGGCGCGCATAGGTCGCGTACGACACCGTCTCGAACGGCCAGGGCGGCTGCTCGGGATGATTGCTCGCATTCATGGCGGGCTCGGCATAACCGGGGTTGAGCATCGGCCCTTCGCCGGTGCTGAGCCACATGGGATTGACCCGCAGCGCTCGCGTCAGCTTGATGAGCGCGTCGCTGGAGGGCTGCTGGCGTTGGCCGCTCTCATAGTTGCCGATAGCGCTTTGCGACAGGTTGCTCGCGACCGCCAAGTCTTTCTGTGTCCATCCCTGAAGCATTCTTGCAGTGCGCAGACGATGGCTAAACGTGTCCAATCGATCAACCTGAGACATTAATATGAATTTATTTATTTGATTAAAACATCTCAATACTGCCGCCAAAGAAAGGGATTACACCCCAATTCCGGGGCTAATCCGTAAATCGCTGCGCGCTCCGCCGCCCGTTGCGGCGCGCCACCCGCGGCCAGCGCCAGGACCTGCGGCGGATCAAAAAAACCCCTTGCTATCATCGGTTTGCGCGCTGGCGTCGCCCCCGCTCCCGCCCGCCTCCTCCAAGGTCCGCAACCGCCAGGCCGGGGATTAAAAGCCGGCCCGAGTTTATGGGTATTCACCGATTAAAAATAGAAAATAATGTATCGGTAATACTTAATATTTTATTGTCGCAACTGCATAAAAAAACAGTGTTTCAAGGGCTTCGCGGGGTTATGCGGCGAGACCACTGTTACCAGCAGAAACTACAGAAACGTATCTTCACAAAAAAACACGCCCGTGTTTAAATGAAACACGGGCGTGACTTCCATGCGGAATCGGATCATCGGCGGCCTGCGCGCAGCGCGCTCAAGCCAGGCGCCGTCTCAGACCCCGACCGTAGCCTCAGCGGGCCGTGGCCCCGGCACGGATCAACAGTTCAGACCTTCGCCCGCCATCAGACAACATCGCCAGATGCCGCCACATCATGGCGCAGCAGAGGGAGAGGGGCATGACACGCAACGCAGGCGCAGGCGGGCATCCATGAACAATACGCTGGACGTCATCTTTCTCGGCCTGGAAGACGCCAGGCATGCCCGGCTGGTCGAAGCCCTGTCGCACCTTGGATTCAGCGTGCGCCGCTGCCATGACCTGGCCGACGTCTACGACCGCTATTCCCGGCGCCCGAGCCCGCTGATCATCCTGGAAGCGCCGCTGCCCGACATCCACAATGCCGCCGTGCGGTTGCGCGCCATCGACCGCGGCCTGGGGATCGTTGCGATTGCGCCCTTCGGCAGCGAAGAAAGCCGCATCCGCACCCTGCTCTGTGGCGCCGATGCCTGCCTGCCGCCCGATGTCACCGGCCTGGAACTGGCGGCCGTGCTGCAGGCGCTGGTGCGGCGCGCGGTGGGCCTGGACATGTCCGACCATATGGCCGACAGCGCCGCCGACGAGCCGCAGCAGGAAGCCTGGCGGCTGGTCAACAAGGGCTGGACGCTGATCAGCCCGAGGGGCTACAGCCTCGGGCTGACCACGGGAGAACGCGATTTTCTGACCCGACTGGTGAATGCGCCAGACCGCAAGGTCAGCCGCGATGCGTTCTATCCGGACGGCGCCGAGGACGCCGACGGCGCCATCACGCGGCGCCGCTTCGTCGACGTCATGATCAGCCGGCTGCGGCGCAAGGCGGCCGCCAATCACATGACGCTGCCGATCCGCGCCGTGCATGGCTGGGGCTATATGTTCGCGGCGGACATCACGCTGGAACTGGAACCGCGGGAGGGGGGAGAGGAAGGTCGTCCGGAAGGACAGGGAGACTGGCGCCGCTACACGCTGGATGCGAACGCGCCCTCTTACTGATACGCTACGGGCCAGGCGGCTGGCGCCAGGCGAAAAAAACGCGGCGCTGCCCCGAAGGTAAGACGCCGCGCTAAAACAACACGTGAGCCTGGAGTCATCAGCCGGCACTGATGCCTTCTACCTAGATCACGCGATTCCAACATTCGTGCCTCGTACAACTCACGCACGGGCTAGCCGTGAGCCCGGTTGGGGTCTCTAGTCCCCGCCCAAGCTGCAGCGTGATTAACGCCCGGGGATTTCGTCCGCCCTAGCAGCTGGCGGGCTTGTCGCCCGTATCAGCGGCGTTCCTTTCGGATAGCCGCGTGATGAACGAAGTTTAGGACGTCGGCCGCAATTCAAGTAATTCTTTGTTGATAGCCTTCTATACATATTGGATATAGCGAGCCCCGCGCCCGGGCCGATAGAATGCCGTCAAAGGACGCCCCCGCCATGCCCCCTCTGCTGACCCGCGCCGCGCGCAGATTGCGCCGCACCATCGCCCTCGTTCCGCCCAACTGGTGCCTCGCCATCCTGGTGGCGCTGGATGGATATGCCTTCATGCATCCGGTGCTGCGCGAAGTGCGCGCCCGCGAGTATTCCTTCTGGCTCGCGCTCGACAACTGGCATGACGTCATGCGGGTAGTCGGCCTGCTGGAGATCCCGCGGCTGGTGCTGGGCGTGGGCCTGCAGATCATCGCGCTCGGACTGATCCTGAAGGCGCGCATCGCCTGGGCGTTCTCGCTGGTGCTGCTGATCGGCATCGGCACCTTCGCCATCCTGGGCCACGACGGCCGAGCCGGGCTGGGCATCTATACGCTGGTGCTGGTGGTCGCGCTGATCGCGTACTGGCGCCGCTTCGACCGCGCCAGCGTCACCGCGGGCTCGCTGTTCGCGCTGGTCAGCATGGTGTCGCTGCTGATCTACGCGGTCTTCGGCACGCTCTACATGGGCGAGGAATTCAATCCGCCTATCAGGGACGCGGCCACCGCCCTGTACTTCTCGATCGTCTCGATGTCGACGGTGGGCTATGGCGACATCACGCCGCACAGCAACGCGGCGCGGCTGTTCACCGCGTCGATTATCATCCTTGGCATCACCGTCTTCGCCACCTCCATCAGCGCGATCGCCGGCCCGGTGATCGGCGGCAACCTGAAACGGCTGGTCAAGGGCCGGTTTTCCAACGCCATGAGAAAAAACCACATCATCATCGCCGGCGCCACTCCCCTGGCCATGAGCGTCTACGACGGCCTGCGCCGTCGAGGCGATGAGGTCACGGTCATCGTGCCGCCCGGTACGCCGCAGGAATACCCGCCCGCCACCGACCTGATCGAAGGCGACCCGTCCAGCGTCGAGGTGCTGCGCAGCGCGGGCGTGGCCCGCGCGCGCTACGTGCTGGCGTTGCGCGAGGACGACGCCGAGAATGCCTTCATCGTGCTGGCCGCCAAGGAAGCCACCGGCGACCAGGGCGCCAAGACCGTGGCCCTGGTCAACACCAGCAAACACCTGGAGAAAATCCGCCGGGTGCAGCCGGACCTGGTGTTCTCGGTGCAATTGCTCGGCGCCGAGCTGCTCACTCGCGCCATCAATGGCGAGCCGCTGGACAGCCAGTCGATCACCGAGCTGTTCTTCGCCAAAGCCGCGCCGCAGGCCAAGGCCGGCTGAGGCCGCCCCTTGCGGCGATGGCGCGGCTACAGGCCCGCCGCCCCCTGCGCGCTAGCCGCAACGTTAGACGTTGCCCGATAACGTGACGGGCGGCCGCGCCGCGTTCTCGGCATACCAACGGACGAAGTCGGCCGAGCGCATCGGCCGCGCAAACAGGTAGCCCTGGATGTATGCCACACCGCGCGCCGTCAGGTAGGTGAACTGCTCCGGCATCTCGACGCCTTCGGCCACCACCGCCAGGCCCAGCCGGTGCGACAGCGTGATGATCACGTCGAGCACGGGCGTTTCCTCGCCGCCGGGTTCAATCGCGTGCACGAATCCTTTGTCGATCTTGAGGTAATCGACCGGGAATTTCTGCAGGTACGACAGTGAACAATGCCCCGTGCCGAAATCGTCGATGGCCACGAAAACGCCCCGCTCGCGCAACGTGTCGATATTCCTTCGGGCCTGCCCGCCGTCCGAGATCAGGCTGCGTTCGGTGATCTCCAGCACGATCAGCGAAGGCCGGATGGCGCCGCGGAAAGCCTGTACATCCGCCACCAGCGACGGGCTGGAGAGATGCTCCGGCGCCACGTTCACGGCGACGTGAAAATCCGGCGGCGTGGTCCAGCCCTGCATGTCGCGCTGGATCAGCCTGAGCAGATGCTGCGTCAGCGGCACGATCATGTCGTCGGCCTCGGCCGCCGCGATGAAGATGTCGGGCCGCACCGGACCGACGCCCGGGCGGGTCCAGCGCATCAACGCCTCGACGCCCTCGCAACGGCCGCTGCGGTTACCGTACACCGGCTGGTATTCGACATGGAATTCGTCGGCCGCCATCGCGCGGCGCAGTTGCTCCTTGAATGATTGCCGGCTCACCTGCAGGCGATAGGCGCCGAACGCCAGCAACGCGCCGCACAGCAGGGCCACCGGCAGATAACCCACCAGCAACTGCTGCCAGGCCTCCACCACGGTTTCGGCCGGCGCCATCACGCTGACGACCAGGTCGCCGCGACCGGCGACCGGCTCGGCCGACTCGAACAAGCGCTCGACGGCGGCCCCGCCCCATGCGTCGTTGCGGATGGGCGCGCCGCCGCCCAACGTGACCTCCATCTGGTAAGCCCCCAGCGACGACACCGCGTTGAGCAGGTCTTGCACGTAGCGCCCGTCGACCACCACCACGCCGCCCCGGCCGTCCTCGCCGGCCATGCCCAGCAACAGGGCCGAACGGTCGGGCGCCAGCGGTGTGCCGGCCACGCTGACGAACCATTGCGTCGGCGGCGTACCGACAGGCCAGCGGTGGAACGCGCCGGTCTCATAGTCCACCTCGCCCAGGGCCGACGAGCAATAGATGTGTTCTTGCTTGACCAGCAACAGCGAGCGGAAATACGGATTGAGCGTGCCCCAGCGGTACAGGTCGGCGCGCGCGGTCTGGCAGGGCTGCGCCGACAGGGCCGTGACGCGCGGCAGGATATCGAGGGCGCGGGCCAGGATCTGCTCGGTCTGCACGCGCACGATCCGCCCCGCCGTGGCGGCCTCGGCGCGTTCGGTGCTCAACGCGTGCAGCCAGGTCCAGCCGATGCAGCCGAGCACGGGCAGCACCAGGGCCAGCGCCACCGGGAAATAGCGCCAGGACGGCACGCGGACCGTCATTCCTGAAGTGGGCACATCGTCCTCGCAACGTCAGTCATGGGGAGACGCAAGGATACAGGCAGGCGCGGCCCGGCGCGCGAGTGCGCCGCAATAGCTCGAATGGATGTTTTTCCCATATACTGAATGATACTTATTATTATCATTTGGTATGTCCCATGGGAAAGCCGTCCGCCTTCTCCGCCCTCGCTTCCCTGTATGTGGACTATCGCCCGTGGCTGGTGGATCGGCTGCGCTTTCGCCTGCGCAATCATGCCGACGCCGAAGACCTCGCCTCGGAAACCTTCCTGCAGGTCGCCTCGGTCCGAGAACCGGTTCCGATCGCCGAGCCCAAGGCCTACCTGTCCACCATCGCGCGACGTCTCCTGTTCCACTTCTGGCGGCGCCGCGAACTGGAGCAAGCCTATCTGCAATGGCTGACGCTGCACGCAGCCGACAGCGCCCCCTCGCCCGAGTCCCAGGCCCTGGCGGTGGAAACGCTGCTGCGCGTCGACACCATGCTGGCCGGCCTGCCGCCCGCCGTGCGCGCGGTGTTTCTGTACAGCCAGTTGGACGGCTTGACCTACGCCGAGATCGGCCTGCGCATGGGCCTGTCGGTACGCACAGTGCAGCGCCACTTCGCGCAGGCGCTGGAACGCTGCCTGCGGGTGCAACGCGAGGAACGCGCATGACCCGCGAAGCCGATCGCCAGGCAGTGCAATGGATGGTGCTGCTCAGTTCCGGCACCGCCAGCGCCGCCGACCACAGCCGCTTTCGGCAGTGGCGTGAGGCGGCGCCCGCGCATGCGGACGCATGGCAGGCGCTGCAGGCCGGCGTCGGCCAGCCGCTGCAGGCGCTACGCGCGGCCGGCCTGTCGGCCACGCCGGGCTCGGCCGTGCGCGACTTGCTGGCGCGCGGCCCGTCCCGCCGCCAGTTTCTGGGCAAGACACTGGCGCTAGCCGGGGTGGGCGTCGGTGGCGCGTGGCTCGGTGCCCGCCTCTGGCGGGATCGCGGCGACTGGCACACCGACACTGCACAGCGTCTGTCGATCTCGCTGGACGACGGCAGCCGGCTGGAGCTCGATGCCCGCAGCAAGATCCGGCTCGAATTCAGCCCCCAGGTACGGCGTGTGCGCTTGCTGCGGGGCGCGGTGGTCGCTGCCATCGCTCCTGATGCCCACCGTCCGTTCTGCGTCACCACCGACGATGGCAACGCCTGGGCCCGCGGAACCGAGTACATGGTACGCAAGGAAGCCGACCACAGTGTCGCGGCAGTGCTGGCGCACGAGATCCGCATCACCACCCGCGCCGGCCACCAACTCGACCTGGCCCAAGGCCAGGTGGCCCGCTATGACGCCAGCGGCATCCGCCCGCTGGCGGCGGAGCGCGCTGCCTCCCTGGCGGCATGGCGTGAGGGACGGCTCGAGGTCCTGGACGCGCCGCTGGCCGCGGTAGCCGATGCACTGCGGCCCTACATGCCCGGCGCGCTGCACCTTTCCGAACGCGCCGCCGTCCTGCGGGTGCAAGGCGTTTTTTCGCTCGATCGTCCGGAACAGGCCTGGGCGGCGCTGGCCGCGACCCTGCGACTCAAGATCACCCGCTATGGCGGCTGGCTGACGTGGGTCGATCAGGCATGACGCGGTCCCCGCCGCGTTGAAAACAACTAATTACAAATTGCGTGTCCGGTTTTTCGCCGCCGATACACCTCCGGGTAAATCCACCCACTTGTGCTCTCCCGGAGATCCCCCGACATGCCCCGCCTCTCCCGCGCCAGTCTGCTCTTGACGGCCGCGTTGACCGCCCCCGCCGCCTTCGCGCAACCGGCGCGACTGGTCTACGACCTGCCTGCCGCGCCGTTAGCCACCACGCTCAACCGCATCGCGGTACAGAATGACCGCGTGCTGTCAGTGGACCCGGCGTTGATGCGGGGCCTGGACGCGCCCGCGCTGCATGGCAGCTATACGCTGGACGAGGCGCTGCGCCACGTGACCGCCGGTTCGGGACTGGAGCCCGTGGCACTGCCCGGCGGGGCGCTCACATTCAAGCGCAATGCACAGGCGGTGCCGATACTCACGCCGATCAGCGTCACCGGCGCCGCCGAGAACGCCTGGGGCCCGGTGCAGGGCTACGTGGCGCGTCGCAGCGCCACCGCGACCAAGACCGACACGCCCATCATCGAGACACCGCAGTCGATCTCGGTCATCACCGCGGACCGCTACAACACGCTGGGCGCCACCAACATCAAGGACGCCCTGGCCTACACGCCCGGCGTCTCCACCACGACCTATGGCTCGGACTCGCGCTACGACTGGGTGTCGCTGCGCGGCTTCGACGCCTATACGCCCGGCTTCTACCTGGACGGGCTGCCCTTGCGCAACAACGGCAACTGGGGCATCTGGCAGACCGAAAACTACGGCGCGGAGCGCATCGAACTGCTGCGAGGACCGGCATCGGTGCTGTTCGGGCAGACGGGCCCCGGCGGCCTGATCAACGTGGTGAGCAAGCGCCCGCAGGAGGAGCCGCTGCGCGAGTTGCAGGCGCAGGTGGGCGACCATCAGCGCCGCCGCCTCGCCGCCGACTTCACCGGCCCGATGGATGAAGACGGCAAGTGGCTGTACCGTTTCGTCGGCATGGGCCTGGACTCCGAACTGCCTGCCCATGGCATCGACAACGACAGGCTGTACCTGGCCCCATCGCTGACCTGGCGGCCGTCGACGGACACCACCCTGACGTTGCTGACGCAGTACGCGACCAAGCGCGGCGGCACCTACACGCGGGCCCGCCCGGCCGTAGGCTCGCTGGTGCCGACGCCGGCCGGCACGCACATCCCGGCATCGCTGTTCGTCGGCGAACCCGGCTATGACTACTTCAACCAGACCCAGTGGATGGCCGGCTACGAATTGGAACACCGCGTCAGCGATGCGCTGACGCTGCGCCAGAACCTGCGCTACGGCCACCTGGACCTCGATTATTCGGCGGTGCAAGCCAGCGGCTATGCCAGCGTCAATGACGACGTCACGGATCCTGCCAACTACCAGGTGTTGCGGCGCTCGGCGTTCGGCAGCCGCGAACATATCGCCAGCTTCAACGTGGACAACCAGGTCCAGACCGACCTGAGTCTGGGCAATTGGCACCACCGCATCCTGGTGGGCGTGGACTACCAGCGCAACCGCATCGACCAGGTCAGCTTCAGCGGTGGCAAGGCGCCCCCGCTGGACATCAACGACCCGAAGTACCGCCAGGGGCCGATCACGCGCGCCAAGCCCTGGATGGATGCGGACCTGACGCTGGCGCAGACGGGGGTGTACCTGCAGGATCAGATCAAATGGAACGAGCGCTGGGTCGCCACCCTGGGCGGCCGCTATGACAGCGCCGACAACAAGCTGCGGGACCGCCAGGACGGCACCACCACCCGCATCAGCAGCCACAAGTTCACCAGCCGCGCCGGCCTGGTCTACGTGGATCCGACCGGCTGGGCGCCGTACGTCAGCTATGGCGAGTCCTTCATTCCCACCGCCACCGTCGACTCCTCGCAGCGCAAGCCATTCAAGCCGGAGACCAGTCGCCAGTACGAGGCCGGACTGCGCTACCAGCCTCCCGGCACCAAGGACAGCTACAGCGTGGCGGCGTTCGACCTGCGGCGCCGCAACTACATTACCTACGACGCCGACTCCATTCCCCGGCAAACCGGCGAGGTCACGGTGCGTGGCGTCGAATTCGAGGCCACCGTGCAGCCGATTCCGCGCCTGAACGTGATCGCCGCGTATTCGTGGACACCCAAAGCCGCGGTCACGGCCAGCAGCAACCCCGATGAAATCGGCAGGCAGGCCACCGCCGTGCCGCGGAACCGGGCCTCGCTGTGGGTCGACTACCGCTTCGAATCGCGTATCAAGGTAGGTGTGGGCGCGCGCTTCACCGGCGCCAACTATGGTGATGGCAGCCTGGCCCCCAAACAGGTGCCGTCGTTCGTGCTGTTCGACGCAATGATCGGCTATGACATCGACCGCTGGAGCCTGGCGCTGAACGCTCGCAACCTGACCAACAAGACCTATTTCGCCAACTGCGGCTACGGCAATTGCTATTACGGCGATCCTCGCACCGTAATCGCCACCGCCAGCTACCGTTGGTAGTGACGGGCTACAGCAGGTCGCAGATCAGCGCCACATGCGCCTCGCGCCGCTGCGGCAGGTTGAGGCGTTCATCCGGTCCCAGCAGGATCGCCATGAAGATGGCGTGGACCACCGGCGACAACAGCAGCCACGGGTGCCGCAACGCGGCGCCGTCGCCGCACAGGCCGCGCGCGCGGGCCAGTTCCAGCAATTGCGCGATGTCGGCCTGGTGCGCATCGGCGGTCTGTTCGCGCCAGCGGCGCGCCAGGTGCGGCACGCGCAGGCTTTCGGCCAGCAGCAGGCGCATGGCGGCGATCATGGCGGGGTTGGCGAGGCTGGCGTAGAGATGGTTGACGAGCCGCTCGGCCAGGTGGCGGGGGCTGGCCGAGCCTTCGACCAGGGCGCGGGCGTCGAGACGGGGCGGACAGAGGTAGCGCGCCAGCAGCGCCTCGAAGACCTCTTCCTTGCTGGCGAAGTGCGCATACAGGCCTCCCTTGGACAACCCCGCGCGCAAGGCGATGTCATCCATGCGGGCGCCGGCATAGCCGGCGGCCGAGAACTCCTGCAGCGCGGCGTCGAGGATCTGCCCGACGCGCACGGTCGGAGGGAGACGCAGACGTTGCGTGCTCATCACCACTGCTCCCTGTGCGAATTGGCGCGCGGACGCACCGCCGGCCAACCGCTCCATTAAAAACCGACCGGTCAGTCGTTAGCTTGATCCTGATCAAGGATTGATCAGACCAGCGGCGGCACAATGGTTCCGAAGTCGGATTTGTCCGACGCCAGGCCACAAGCCCGGTTGCGCGACGATCCGTCCCCACGCGAGGCAATCCCGCCCCCGTGCGCCCCGGAGCCCTCATGCCGATCACGCCCCCGCCAGCCCCCCAGCAGACTGCGGCGCACGCAGGCCGGTTCGATGACGACGCCTGGCGGCAGTGGCCCTTTGCGCTGTGGTGCCAGGGCTTCATGCAGGCCGAGCAGGGCTGGGACACGTTTGCCCGCGCCCTGCCCCTGGCCGATCCGCACCAGCGCGCGCTGGCGGCCTTCGCCGCGCGCCAGTGGCTGGAACCGCTGGCGCCCGACAACAATCCCTATACCAACCCCCTGGTGTGGCGCCAGACGCTGGAGGAAAGCGGCGCCAACCTGCTGCGCGGCGCCTGCCACGCCTGGGAGGACGGCCTGCGCCAGTGGGCCGGGCTGCCGCCCGCCGGCGCCGAACACTTCCGCCCTGGCCACGAGGTTGCCGCCACCCCAGGCAAGGTGGTGCTGCGCAATCACCTGGCCGAACTGATCCAGTACCGGCCCACGACCGGCCGGGTGCGGCCCGAGCCGATCCTCATCGTGCCGGCCTGGATCATGAAGTACTACGTGCTCGATCTGTCGCCCCACAACTCGCTGATCCGCTATCTGGTCGGCCAGGGCTACACGGTGTTCTGCGTGTCATGGAAGAACCCCACCGCGGCCGATCGCGATCTGGGCCTGGAGGATTATCTGCGCCTGGGCGTGCGCGAACCGCTGGCGGCGATCGAGGCCATCGTGCCCGGCGCCAGGGTACACGCGGCGGGCTATTGCCTGGGCGGCACCCTGCTCGCCATGGCCGCCAGCGCCATGGCGCGCGACGGCGACCGCCGCCTGGCCAGCCTGAGCCTGCTGGCGGCACAGACCGACTTCAGCGAACCCGGCGAGCTGGGCCTGTTCATCGATGCCTTCCAGGTTGCGCTGATGGAGGCCGAAATGACGGCGCTGGGCTATTTCCCGGCGCGCCAGATGAGCGGCGCGTTCCAACTGTTGCGCGCACGCCAGTTGGTGTGGTCGCGCATGACCAGCGAATACCTGCTGGGCCAGCGCCGCCCCATGACCGACCTGCAGGCCTGGAACGCCGACGCCACCCGCATGCCAGCGCGGATGCACGGCCAGTACCTGCGCCACCTGTACCTGGACAACGACCTGGCCGCCGGCCGCTTCGCCGTGGACGGCCGTCCGGTGCGATTGAAGGACCTGAGCCTGCCGATCTTCTGCGTCGGCACCGAGACGGACCATGTGGCGCCGTGGCGTTCGGTCTACAAGCTGCACGGCCTGTCGCCGGCCCCGCTGACGTTCGTGCTGACCAGCGGCGGCCACAACGCCGGCATCGTCAGCGAACCGGGCCATCCGCGGCGGCGCTTTCGCAGCCTGCTGCGCGCGGCGGGACAGCCGGCGCTGACCCCGGAGGCCTGGCTGGCGGCGGCCACGCCCCATGAAGGCTCGTGGTGGCCGCACTGGCGCGGCTGGCTCGACGCGCTGTCCGGCCAGCCGGTCCGCCCCCCTGCCCTGGGCGCCGCGCGCAAAGGCTATCCCGCGCTGGACGACGCGCCCGGCGCTTATGTGATGGAGAAATGAGCATGACCCGCCGCCCCCTTTCGCGATGGCGCGCCGCCCGGCTGGCGCCGGCCGCCCTGGCCGTGCTGCTGGCGCAGGGCTGCGTGTCGATGGCGCCGCAATACGCGCGGCCCGCGGCGCCGGTGGCCGCCACCTACCCCGATCAGGCAGCCACGCCCGGCGGCGCGGCGCTGAGCGCGGCCCGGATCGACTGGCGCGGCTACTTCACCGACCCCGTGTTGCAAGGGCTGATCGGCGACGCCCTGGCGCACAACCGCGACCTGCGCGTGGCCCTGCTGCGCGTCGAGGAGGCGCGCGCCCTCTATGGCATTCAACGCGCCGACCAGTTTCCCACCATCGGCCTGCGCGCGGACGGCACCCGCGCCCGCACCCCGGGCGACCTGAATGTCACCGGCCAGCCGCAAGTGGCCAGCCAATACCAGGCCGGCGTCGGCATAGCGGCATGGGAGCTGGACTTCTGGGGCCGCGTGCGCAGCCTCAAGGACGCCGCGCTGGAGAACTACCTGGCGTCCGACGCCGCCGCCGAAGCCGCCACGCTGACCCTGATCGCGCAGGTTGCCGACAGCTATCTGTCGCTGCGCGAACTGGATGAGCGACTGGCGCTGACGCGCGCGACGATCGCTTCGCGCGAAGAGTCGCTGCGCATATTCCGCCGGCGCTACGAAGTCGGCTCGATCTCGAAGCTGGACCTGACGCAGGTCGAGACGCTGTGGCAGCAGGCCCGGGCGCTCGGCGCCGATCTGGAACAGGCCCGCGCCACCCAGGCCCATGCGCTGGAGCTGCTGACCGGCCAGCCCCTGACGCTGCCGTTGCCGCGCGCCGGCCTGGACGACGACAGCGTCATGCGCGACCTGCCGGCGGGACTGCCGTCCGACCTGCTGACCAACCGGCCCGACATCGTCGCCGCCGAACACCAACTGCGCGCGGCCAACGCCAACATCGGCGCGGCCCGCGCCGCCTTCTTTCCGCGCATCACGCTGACCGGCGCGTTCGGCACCGCCAGCGCCGAGCTGGATGGCCTGTTCGGCAGCGGCAGCCGCGCCTGGAATTTCGCGCCCAGCATCGACCTGCCGATCTTCGACGCCGGACGCCGCGGCGCCAATCTCGACCTGGCCGAAGTCCGGCGCGATCAGGCCGTGGCCAGCTACGAGCGCGCCATCCAGGGCGCCTTCAAGGACGTTGCCGACGCCTTGTCGGCGCGCCGGTGGCTGGCGGAACAGGTCCAGGTATTGCGCGCCACCGTGGAAGCGCAGGCCGAACGCGCGCGCCTGGCCAAGCTGCGCTACGACCACGGCGCCTCGCCCTATCTTGAGGTCCTGGACGCGCAGCGCGACCTGCTGGCCGCGCAGCAGACGCTGGTGCAGACCCGCCGCGCGCTGCTGTCTGCCCGCGTCGGCCTGTATGCCGCGCTGGGCGGCGGCACGCAGGCGCGCGCCGCCGCCCAGCCCGCGACCCCGCCTGGCCCCCTGCCGCTCAACACAGGATCCGCATCATGAAGTTGCCCACCCGAAAACTGATTCCCCTGCTCGCGATCGTGGCCGTGGCTGCCGCCGGCTACTACGGCTGGCGCCTGCTGTCCGACACCGGCCCCGGCGCGGGCTTCGTCAGCGGCAATGGCCGCATCGAGGCCACCGAGGTCGACGTCGCCACCAAGCTGGCCGGACGGGTCCAGGACGTGCTGGTGGCCGAGGGCGATTTCGTCAGCGCCGGCCAGCCGCTGGCCCGCATGCAGATCGACACGCTGCAGGCCCAGCGCGAGGAAGCGCGCGCCCAACACCAGCAGGCCATCAACAACGCCGCCAGCGCCAGCGCCCAGATCGCGCAGCGCGAGAGCGACAAGCTGGCCGCCGAGGCCGTGGTGGCGCAGCGCGAAAGCGAGCTGGACGCCGCGCGCCGGCGCCTGGCGCGCTCAGAGACCCTGTCCAGGGAGGGCGCCTCGTCGATCCAGGAACTGGATGACGACCGCGCCCGCATGCGCAGCGCGCAGGCCGCCGTCAACGCCGCGCGCGCCCAGGTCAAGGCGGCGCAGGCGGCCATCGACGCCGCCAAGGCGGCGCAGGTGGGCGCCCAGTCGGCGGTCAACGCGGCGCTGGCCACCATCGCCCGCATCGAGGCCGACATCGCCGACAGCGAGCTGCGCGCCCCGCGCGACGGCCGGGTGCAGTACCGCGTGGCGCAGGCCGGCGAAGTGCTGGGCGCGGGCGGCAAGGTGCTGAACATGGTCGACCTGGCCGATGTCTACATGACCTTCTTCCTGCCGGAACAGGCGGCCGGCCGCGTCGCGCTGGGCCAGGACGTGCGCATCGTGCTGGACGCGGCGCCGCAGTACGTGATTCCCGCCAAGGTGTCGTTCGTGGCCAGCACCGCGCAGTTCACCCCCAAGACCGTCGAGACCGCCACCGAGCGGCAGAAGCTGATGTTCCGCGTCAAGGCGCAGATCGCTCCCGAACTGCTGCGCCAGCACCTGCAACAGGTCAAGACCGGCCTGCCCGGCGTGGCCTGGCTGAAACTGGATGCCGACGCGCAGTGGCCCGCCAACCTTGAAGTCAAGGTGCCGTGATGGCCGCGACCACGACGGCCTCCCCCGCTCCGGTGGTCAAGCTGTCGGGGGTATCGCTGCGCTACGGCAAGACGCTGGCGCTGGACGCCATTTCGCTGGACATCCCCGCCGGCCGCATGGTCGGCCTGATCGGCCCGGACGGCGTGGGCAAGTCGAGCCTGCTGGCGCTGATCGCGGGATCGCGCGCGGTGCAGGAAGGCGCCGTCGAGGTGCTGGGCGGCGACATGGCCGACAAGCACCACCGCGATGACGTCTGCCCGCGCATCGCCTACATGCCGCAAGGCCTGGGCAAGAATCTCTACCCCACCCTGTCGGTGGAGGAGAACCTGCAATTCTTCGGCCGCCTGTTCGGCCATGGGGAGGCCGAGCGCCGCCGCCGCATCGACAGCCTGACGCGCAGCACCGGCATGGCCGCGTTCCTGTCGCGCCCGGCGGGCAAGCTGTCCGGTGGCATGAAGCAGAAGCTGGGCCTGTGCTGCGCGCTGATCCACGACCCCGACCTGTTGATCCTGGACGAACCCACCACCGGCGTCGACCCGCTGGCGCGGGCCCAGTTCTGGGACCTGATCAATCAGATCCGGCGCGAACGCCCGGGCATGAGCGTGATTGTCGCCACCGCCTACATGGACGAGGCGCAACGCTTCGACTGGCTCATCGCCATGGACGACGGCCGGGTGCTGGCCACCGGCACGCCCGACGAATTGCGCCAGCGGACCGGGGCCGACTCGCTGGAGGCCGCCTTCATCGCGCTGCTGCCCGAAGAGAAGCGGCGCGGGCACAAGCCCGTCGAGATCACGCCGCTGGCGCTGGGCGATGACGCGCCCATCGCCATCGAGGCGCGCGACCTGACCATGCGCTTCGGTGATTTCGTCGCCGTGGACCATGTCAACTTCCGCATCCGCAAGGGCGAGATCTTCGGTTTTCTGGGCTCCAACGGCTGCGGCAAGTCCACCACCATGAAGATGCTGACCGGCCTGTTGCCGGCCAGCGAAGGCCAGGCCTGGCTGTTCGGCGCAGAAGTCGATCCGCGCAACCTCGACACGCGCCGCCGGGTCGGCTACATGTCGCAGGCGTTTTCGCTGTACGGCGAGCTGACCGTGCGCCAGAACCTGGTGCTGCACGCGCGCCTGTTCCACGTGCCCGAAGCGGACATCCCCGGCCGCGTGGACGAAATGGTGGCGCGCTTCGAGCTGGGCGAAGCGCTGGACGATCTGCCCGAGAAGCTGCCGATGGGCGTGCGCCAGCGCCTGTCGCTGGCGGTAGCCATGGTGCACAAGCCCGAGCTGCTGATCCTGGACGAGCCGACCTCGGGCGTGGACCCAGTGGCGCGCGACAACTTCTGGCGCCTGCTGATCGCGCTGGCGCGGCAGGACCAGGTCACCATCTTCATCTCGACCCATTTCATGAACGAGGCGCAGCGCTGCGACCGCATGTCGCTGATGCACGCCGGCAAGGTGCTGGTGAGCGCCGCCCCCGACGAAATCACCCGGATGCGCGGCGCGAAGACGCTGGAGGAAGCCTTCATCGCCTACCTGATCGACGCGGGCGCGGGCACCGCGCCCGACGCGTCGCCGGCGATCGAACAGGCGCCCGTCGCGCAAGCGCCGGAACCGGTGCACGCGCCGCGCGGCTTCAGCCTGCAGCGCATGTTCAGCTACATGTGGCGCGAGGCGCTGGAACTGCGCCGCGATCCGGTGCGCGCCACGCTGGCGCTGGCCGGCTCGCTGCTGCTGATGTTCGTGATCGGCTTTGGCATCAGCCTGGACGTGGAAGACCTGCGCTACGCGGTGATGGACCGTGACCAGACCGCGCTGAGCCAGAACTACAGCCTGAACCTGGCCGGCTCGCGCTACTTCATCGAGCAGCCGCCGATCAGCAGCTACCAGGACATGGATGCGCGCATGCGCAGCGGCGAACTGTCGCTGGCGATCGAGATTCCGCAGGGTTTCGCGCGCGACGCCTCGCGCGGCCGCGATGCCCAGATCGGCGTCTGGATCGACGGCGCCATGCCGCAGCGCGCCGAGACCATCCGCGGCTACGTGCTGGGCATGCACCAGGGCTGGCTGCAACAGCAGGCGCGCGAACGGCTGGGCGCCGGCGCCACGCAGCAGATCGGCATCGAGACGCGCTTTCGCTACAACCCCGACGTGCGCAGCCTGCCGGCCATGGTGCCGGCCGTGATCCCGCTGCTGTTGCTGATGATGCCGGCCATGCTGACCGCGCTGGCGGTGGTGCGCGAAAAGGAGCTGGGTTCGATCATCAACCTGTACGTCACGCCGGTGACGCGGCTGGAATTCCTGCTGGGCAAGCAGGCGCCCTACGTGGCGCTGGCGATGCTGAACTTCCTGCTGATGACGCTCCTGGCTGTGACGCTGTTCGGCGTGCCGATCACCGGCAGCTTCCTCACGCTGCTGGCGGCCGCGCTGATCTACAACGTGGTGGCCACCGCCATCGGCCTGCTAGCATCCACCTTCACCCGCAGCCAGATCGCGGCGCTGTTCTTCACCATGATCGGCACGCTGGTGCCGGCGGTGCAGTTCGCCGGCCTGCTCAACCCGGTGTCGTCGCTGGAAGGCGGCGGCAAGCTGATCGGGCAGGTCTACCCCGCCACCCACATGCTCACCATCAGCCGCGGCGTGTTCAGCAAGGCGCTGGATTTCTCCAACCTGCAGGGGTCGTTCTGGCCCCTGATCGTCGCGATCCCCGTGATCCTGGGCGCGTCGGTGCTGCTTCTGAGAAAGCAGGAGACCTGAACCATGCCGCGACATGCCGCCAATATTTTCCGCCTGGGCGTCAAGGAGCTGTGGAGCCTGGCGCGCGATCCGATGATGCTGGTCCTGATCTTCGTGTCGTTCACGCTGATGATCTACACCGCCGCCACCGCCGTGCCCGAGTCGCTGCACAACGCGGCCATCGCGGTCGTGGACGAGGACGTCTCGCCGCTGTCCGCGCGCATCACCTCGGCGTTCTACCCGCCGCACTTCACGCGACCGGCGATGGTCACCTCGGCCGAGGCCGACGCCGGCATGGACGCCGGGCGCTACACCTTCGTGGTCAACGTGCCGCCGAACTTCCAGCGCGACGTGCTGGCCGGCAGGCCGGCCGAGATCCAGTTGAACGTGGACGCCACCCGCATGAGCCAGGCGTTCACCGGCAGCAGTTACATCCAGCAGATCATCACCGACGAGATCAACGAATTCGTCAAGCGCTACCGCAAGCCGACCGAGCTGCCGGTGGACCTGGCGGTGCGCATGCGCTTCAACCCCAACCTGACGCAGGCCTGGTTCGGCAGCCTGATGGAAATCATCAACAACGTCACGATGCTGTCCATCATCCTGACCGGCGCGGCGCTGATCCGCGAGCGCGAGCATGGCACCATCGAGCACCTGCTGGTCATGCCGGTTACGCCGACCGAGATCATGCTGGCGAAAGTCTGGTCCATGGGGCTGGTCGTCCTGGTGTCGGCTGCGCTATCGTTGACATTCGTCGTGCGTGGCCTGCTGCAGGTGCCGATCGAGGGATCGGTGGCGCTGTTCCTGGCCGGGGTGGCGCTGCACCTGTTCGCGACCACCTCCATGGGCATCTTCATGGCCACCCTCGCGCGCAGCATGCCGCAATTCGGCATGCTGCTGGTGCTGGTGCTGCTGCCGCTGCAGATGCTGTCCGGCGGCACCACGCCGCGCGAGAGCATGCCGGACTTCGTGCAGAACATCATGCTGGCCGCGCCCACCACCCATTTCGTGGAACTCGGCCAGGCAATTCTCTTTCGTGGCGCCGGCCTTGGCGTCGTATGGCAACCGTTCCTGGCGCTGGCGCTGATCGGCAGCGTCCTGTTCGCCTTCTCGTTGACCCGTTTCCGCAAGACCCTCAGCCAGATGGCGTGAGGCATGTGCATTCGTTGCCCCTTACCACTCTCTTAAAAGGACGCATGATGAAGAAGACAAACGCCCCCACGCCCCCGGACCTCGCTGGCGCCTACGCCGCCTATTGCCAACGACTGGGCGAACTGGCGCGCGAAAGCCAGCAGCGCTGGCTGCAACTGGGCCAGCGCCTGGCCAGTGACGGCACCGGCCAGTACCTGTCGACGCTGGCGCCGCTCAAGCTCGACGGCAACTGGCAGAACATCGCCCCGGCGCTGGGCGAGGTCACGCGCAAGCAATGGCAGTGCCAACTCGAAGCCAGCCAGGCCATCACCCACGCCGCGCTGGAAGACCAGGCGGCGATGGCCGCCGGCGTCAGCGAAGCCGTGAGCGGCTGGCTGCGCAACGCCTCGGCCGCGGCCAGCGGCGGCCTGGCCGATTCGCCGTTGACGCGCATGTGGTCGTCGTATTGCGACCAGATGACCTCGGCCTGCTCGGCCATGCGCGAGGCCAGCCAGTTTGGAGCGCGCCATGGCGACTAAACGCACCGCGCTCATCACCGGCGGCGCCGGGTGCCTGGGCCGCGCCATCGCCCGGGCCCTGCTCGATGCCGGCCACGACGTCATCGTCACATGCCACTCCAGCGAAGCGGCCACGCGCGAATGGCTCGACGAGGAGGCGGCCGCCGGCCGCCGCTACGACATGGCCAAGGTCGACGTGGCCGACTACGACTCGTGCCAGGCGTTGGCCCGGCGCCTGGCGGACGAGGGCCGCCAGATCGACATCCTGGTCAACAACGCCGGCATCACCCGCGACGCCAGCCTGCGCAAGATGAGCTACGCGGACTGGAACGACGTGCTGCGCAGCAATCTCGATTCGATGTTCAACATGACGCAACCGCTGTGCGGGCCGATGGCCGACCGTGGCTGGGGACGCATCGTCAACATCTCGTCGGTGAACGGATCCAAGGGCGCCTTCGGGCAGACCAACTACGCCGCCTCGAAGGCCGGCATCCACGGCTTCACCAAGTCGTTGGCGCTGGAGCTGGCCAGGAAAGGCGTCACGGTCAACACCGTGTCGCCGGGCTACCTGGCCACGCGCATGGTCGAGGCGGTGCCGCAGGAGGTGCTCAAGGAGAAGATCCTGCCGCAGATTCCGCTGGGCCGGCTGGGCCAGCCCGACGAGATCGCCGCGCTGGTGGCGTTCATCTGCAGCGACGCGGCGGCGTTCATGACCGGCAGCAATGTCGCCATGAACGGCGGGCAGCACATGTACTGACGCCTCCGCCACGGATGGCCGCATCGCCCCCCTGGACGAGGTCGATGCGGCCATCCGCCAGATGCCGGTCCAGCGCCAGGCTCGGGGACATGGGCGCCTGATCCGCGGCGCGGCGGCTAGCGTCGCAGGCGCTCCAGCAGGAAGTCGGCAAATGTCCTCACCCGCAACGACACATGGCGCACGTGCGGGTAGAGCAAAGTGAATGGCCGCGTGGCGCCGCCAAAGCGCGGCAACACCTCCACCAGATCGCCGCGCCGCAGATCCTCCTGCACGGTGAAGCGGTACGCCTGGAACAACCCCGCGCCATGGCGCGCCAAACTGACGCCGCCCAGCACATCGCCCGAGCAACTGGTGCCGCCATGGGTCGGCACGTCGATCTGCCGGCCGTCACGCATGAATATCCATGGGATGTTGCGACCGGTGCTGGGCAACTCGAACTGGATGCAGTCGTGCCCGTCGAGATCCTCCAGGGTGCGCGGCGTGCCCGCGCGCCGCAGATAGCCCGGGGCCGCCACCAGCACCAGTTCCGCGTCTTCCAGCTTGCGCGCCACCAGATTCGAGTCCGGCGGCAGCCGGCCGCGAATGGCAAGGTCGTAGCCTTCTTCGGCGAAGTCGACATTGCGGTTGCTGATGTGCACATCGACCTGCACCTGCGGGTACCGCTGGCGGAACTCGCCCAGCAATGGCAGCACGCGGTGATGGGCATACGGCGTGGGCATGCTGATGCGCAGCTTGCCCGCGGGCTCGGCCTGCTGCCCGGTGACCTCGCGTTCGGCCTCGGTCAGCAACGCCAGGGCAGAACGGCACTGCTCCATGTAGCGCAGGCCCGCCGCGGTCAGGCGGATCTGGCGTGTGGTGCGCACGAACAGGCGGACGCCGAGGCGCTCTTCCAGCCGCGACACCGAGCGGCTGACGGCGGCCGGCGTCACGCCGGCCGCATTGGCGGCGGCGGTAAAGCTCTGCAGTTCGGCTGCCAGGCAGAACAGCTCCACGCTGCCGAGCATCAGGTCTTCGAAGCGACGTTGCATGAATGTCGTCCTGGCTGGCCTGGCGGAGCCCGCCAGACTCATTACATGATGTATGCATAGATTTGATCTTTGAGGTGTTTATCACGTTTCGGGTCATAAGTAGAGTGGCGCTACCCCTTCTTATCCGGAGTCCAGACATGACCCATCCCGCCAAAACCATCATCGTGACCGGCGCCTCCAGCGGCATCGGCCTGGCCATTGCCCGCGCCTACCTGGAGCGCGGCGACAATGTCGTCGGCAATGCCCGCGGCGCCGAGCGCCTGGCCCAGGCAGCGCGCCAACTGGGCAATCCGCCTCGCTTCATCGGCGTGCCCGGCGACATCGGCGATCCCGACACCGCGCGCGCCCTGTTCGAACGCGCTACGCAGGCCTTCGGCAAGGTCGACGTGCTGGTCAACAACGCCGGCATCTTCATCGCCAAGCCGGTGGGCGACTACACCGCCGACGACGTCGACCAATTGTTCAGCACCAACCTCAAGGGCTTCTTCTATCCGTCGCAACTGGCAGCGGCGCATATGGCCGCCCATGGCGGCGGGCACATCGTCAACATCACCGCCAGCATCGCCATGCAACCGCTGCAACAAGTGCCCGCGCTGCTTCCCGTCCTGGTCAAGGGCGGCCTGAACCAGGCCACCAAGGCACTGGCCCTGGAATTGGCGCCGCACCGCGTCCGGGTCAACGCGGTGGCCCCGGGTATCATCCAAACGCCGATGCATGAAAACGGCGACGCGGATTTCCTGAACCGGCTTTCGCCCTCCGGGCGGCGCGGCGACACCGGGGACGTGGTCGATGCGGTGCTGTACCTGACCGAGTCGTCATTCACCTCGGGGGCCGTGATCCCCGTCGATGGCGGAGCCACTGCCGGCCGGTGGTAATCCGCAAGGCAACGCCTTTTGGCCGGCGCGCGCGCGCTGGCTGCCAACCGCCAAGGAACAGACATGCCTTACATCAACATCCAGATCACCCGCGAAGGCGCCACGCGCGAGCAGAAAGCCGAACTGATCCGCGGCGCCACCGACCTGGTGGTGCGAGTGCTCGGCAAGGACCCGCAAGCCACGTTTGTCGTCATCGAGGAAGTCGATACCGACAATTGGGGCGTGGCCGGCGAAACCGTCACCGTCTTGCGCCAGCGCCAGCGCGCCACGCGTTCGACATAGACGTCTCCCGCGCCGCAAAGCGGCGAGCGGCTGAACACGAATGCCCTTTGCCCTGCCCCGGCGGCAGGATCAGGCAGCACAGCGGTCCCGCTGTGCTGTTTTTTTTGTAACGGCCGGATCTGGCCCTTTTCATGAAAACGGCCGGTCTTCCCTATGGCGGCGCGCCATTTCCACGTCGACGCCCGCCAAACTGATCCGTTTTTTTCGACGCCTTCTGAATCTGTACTGCTCAGCAGGGCCGGCCTATCTTGACGCTACAGGCATCAGCCTGTCCGCGCGCGCCGCCCGGTGGCGGCAGGAACGCGCGGGCCTTGAAGTCAGGAATCACCCGCCATGGATAGCGACGCGCTACTGCTTGCCCGAATACAGTTCGGATTCACCATTTCCTTCCACATCATCTTTCCGGCCATCACCATCGGCCTGGCCAGCTACCTGGCCGTGCTCGAAGGCTGCTGGCTGCGCACCCGCAACACCGTCTACCGCGATCTCTACCACTTCTGGACCAAGATCTTCGCCGTCAATTTCGGCATGGGCGTGGTGTCCGGACTGGTGATGGCGTACCAGTTCGGCACCAACTGGAGCTTCTTTTCCGATTTTGCCGGCAGCGTCACCGGGCCCCTGCTGGCCTACGAGGTGCTGACGGCCTTCTTCCTGGAAGCCGGCTTTCTCGGCGTGATGCTGTTCGGCTGGTCGCGCGTGGGCCCGGGGCTGCACTTCTTCTCGACCATCATGGTGGCGCTGGGCACGCTGGTGTCGGCCACCTGGATCCTGGCGTCCAACAGTTGGATGCAGACCCCCGCGGGCTACGAGATCCTGGACGGCCGCGTGGTGCCGACCGACTGGCTGGCGGTGATCTTCAATCCCTCGTTCCCCTACCGGCTGGCGCACATGGGCATCGCGGCGTTCCTGGCCACCGCGCTGATGGTGGGCGCGTCCGGCGCCTGGCATCTGCTGCGCGGCGACCGCAGCCCGGCGGTGAAAAAGATGTTCGCGATGGCGATGGCCATGCTGGCAATCTCGGCGCCGCTGCAGGCGGTGGTGGGCGACTTCCATGGCCTGAACACGCTCAAGCACCAGCCCGCCAAGATCGCCGCGATCGAAGGCCATTGGGAAAACGAGCCGGGCGCGGGCGTGCCGCTGACGCTGTTCGGCATTCCCGACATGGAGCGCGAAGAGACCCGCTACGCGCTCAACGTGCCGCGCCTGGGCAGCCTGATCCTCACGCATAGCTGGGACGGCCAGTTCCCCGGCCTGAAGTCGTATCCGCCCGAAGACCGCCCCAATGCCACCGTGGTGTTCTGGTCGTTCCGCGTGATGGCGGGGCTGGGCATGCTGATGATCCTGCTGGCCGGCTGGGCGCTGTGGGCGCGCTGGCGCGGACGGCTGTACCAGTCGCGCGCGCTGCAGCGTTTCGCGCTGTGGATGGGGCCGTCGGGGCTGGTGGCGATCCTGGCCGGCTGGTACGTGACCGAGATCGGCCGCCAGCCGTGGGTCGTCTATGGCGTGATGCGCACCGCCGACGCCGCCACCCGCCACGGCCTGGGCGAATTGACGCTGACGCTGGCGCTGTTCGTGGTGGTGTACCTGTTCGTGTTCGGCGCCGGCGTGTCGTACATGCTGCGCCTGATCCGCATGGGCCCGACCCCGGCGCCCGGCCACGCGCCGCTGTCCGGCGGCCCGGGCGAACCGCGCCAGCCGTCGCGGCCGCTGTCGGCCGCCTCCACCTCGGCGGACGCCCCGTCCGCGCAACCTGGATTCAAAGGAGCCTGAGGCCATGGGCATCGACCTTGCATTGATATGGGCCGTCATCATCCTGTTTGGCGTGATGATGTACGTGGTGATGGACGGCTTCGACCTGGGCATCGGCATCCTCTTTCCGCTGATCGGCGACGCCGAGGAACGCGACGCCATGGTCAACACCGTCGCCCCCGTGTGGGACGGCAACGAGACCTGGCTGGTGCTGGGCGGCGCGGGACTGCTGGCCGCGTTTCCGCTGGCGTATTCGGTGATCCTGAGCGCGCTGCACCTGCCGCTGGTGTTCATGCTGCTGGGCCTGATCTTCCGCGGCGTGGCGTTCGAGTTCCGCTTCAAGGCCGACCCGCGCCACCGCGCGCTGTGGGACCGCGCTTTCGTGCTGGGCTCGCTCTGCGCCACCTTCTTCCAGGGCGTGACGCTGGGCGCCTACATCGAAGGCATCCCGGTGGTCGACCGCGTCTACCAGGGCGGGCCGTGGGACTGGATCAGCCCGTTCTCGCTGTTCACCGGCGTCGGCCTGGTGGTGGCGTATGCGCTGCTGGGCTGCACCTGGCTCATCATGAAGACCGAGGGCCGCCTGCATCGCCACATGTGCGCGCTGGCGCGGCCGCTGACGCTGGCGCTGCTGGCGGTGATCGCCGCGCTCAGCGTGTGGACGCCGCTGGCGCAGCCGCATATCGCCCAGCGCTGGTTCAGCCTGCCCAACATGTTCTGGTTCCTGCCGGTGCCGCTGCTGGTGGCGGCCGCCGGCATCGACCTGATGCGCCGCGTGCGCGGCGCGCCCGCCGCGGGGCCTTTCGTGCTGGCGCTGTGCCTGGTGTTCCTGGGCTACAGCGGCCTGGGCATCAGCATCTGGCCGGCCGTGATCCCGCCCGACGTGTCGATCTGGACCGCGGCCGCGCCGCCGCAGAGCCTGGGCTTCGCCCTGGTCGGCGCGCTCGCCATCATTCCGATTATCCTGATGTACACCGCCTGGTCCTATTACGTGTTCCGCGGCAAGGTGCGCACCGGCGAGGCGTTTCACTGATGGCCGCGCCGACCTCCCTGCCCTCCTGGCGCAGCCGGCTGCTGTGGCTGCTGTTGATCTGGGCCGGCGGCGTGGCGTCGCTGGGCTTGGCCGCCGGCGCGCTGCGGCTGGTGATGCGCGCCATCGGCATGTCGACCTGAACCGCAGTCCTCCACGGATCCCCCCATGAAGCGCTATGAACGGCTGACCGAAGAAATCACCGCCTCGATCCTGTCGGGCCTGCTGCAGGCGGGCGACCGGCTGCCCTCGGTGCGCCAGACCAGCGCCAGCCGTGGCGTCAGCCCGTCGACGGTGTTCAAGGCCTATTACCTGCTGGAAGCGCGCGGCCTGATCCGCGCACGCGACCGCTCGGGCTACTATGTGCTGCGCGCCTCGCAGGCCGCGCTGCCCGAGCCCGACGGCCTGTCCAGCGCCGCCGCCGGCCGCCATCCGGTCGATGTCAGCGACAACGTGCTGCAAGTGCTCAACGCCACCCTGCGGCGCGACATGCTGCCGTTCGGCTCGGCCTTTCCCAGCCCGTCGCTGCTGCCCTACGGCCGGCTGGCGCGCTACATGGCGACCACGGTGCAGCAACTGGACCCGTGGGGGTCGATCGACGATCTCAGCCCCGGCGACCCCGCGCTGCGCCGCGCCATCGCGCTGCGTTACCTGGCCGACGGACTGACGGTGCCGGTGGACGACATCATCATCACCAACGGCGCGCTCGACGCGCTCAACCTGTGCCTGAGCGCGGTCACGCGGCCGGGTGACGCGGTGATCGTCGAATCGCCGACGTTCTACGCCGCCCTGCAGTCGCTCGAACGCAACCAGTTGCACGCCATCGAGGTGGCCACGCATCCTCGCGAAGGCATCGACCTGCAGGCGCTGGAGCGGGCCATCGTGCAGCACCAGCCGCGCGCCTGCTGGCTGATGACGACCTTCCAGAATCCGCTGGGCAGCCTGATGCCCGAGGCCAAGAAGGAAGCGCTGGTCCGGCTGCTGGCGCGCCACGGCGTGGCGCTGATCGAGGACGACGTCTACGGCGAACTGTACTTCGGCGCCACGCGGCCGCGTCCCGCCAAGGCCTTCGACACCGAGGGCATGGTGATGCACTGCTCGTCGTTCTCCAAGACGCTGGCGCCGGGCTATCGCGTCGGGTGGGTCGCGGCCGGGCGCTACACCCGCGCCATCATGCGCAACAAGCTCACCACCAGCCTGGCCACCGCCGCGCCGACGCAGGCGGCGATTGCCGCCTATCTGGCGCAGGGCGGCTACGACCGCCACCTGCGCCAGTTCCGCCAGACGCTGGCCTTGCAGCAGGGCGAGATGCTGCAGGCGGTGGCGCGCTACTTCCCCAAGGGCACGCGCGCCACGCGGCCGCTGGGCGGCTACTTCACCTGGGTCGAGCTTCCGGCGCGCGTCGACACCCTGCGCCTGCACCGCGCCGCGCTCGACCATGGCATCAGCATCGCGCCGGGGCCGTTGTTCTCCAGCTCAGGCGCGTTCGGCAACTTCCTGCGGCTGAACTGCGGCCATCCCTGGAACGAGGCGATGGAGCAAGGCATGGCGACGCTGGGCAAGCTGATGGCGACATGACGGGCGCGCGCGGCTCGCGTTGCGGGCCCATGCCGATGGCCCGCCGCTCCCTTTCGGAACCCGTGACGCCCGCCGCCCGCTTTCAGTGACTGATCATCCACGGCCGCGCGCCGGCGAAGGTCTTGCCACCGTCGGCCGTCTGGCGGGTCCGGCCGGCGGCCTTGGCGCCGGCGCAGCAACCGCAACCCATGCCGTGACCGCCACGGGTGCTGCGCGGCTCGTGGGCGGCGCGTTCGTTAGCGGCGCGGGCGCGGTTCATGGCCGAGGACAGCGCCGAGACCGCCGGCGCGCCGCTGACGAAGCGCTCGCAGGCGCCGCCGCATTCGGGGCAAGGCGCGGGGTCGCGCCATTGCGACAAAGGTCTCAGCACGGAGAACTCGCCGCAGTCCTGGCAGCGGTAGTCATAGAGCGGCATGGCGGCTCCTCACAGGTCTTTGGCGATGGGCATGTCCATGCCGCGCGCTATCTGCGGCACGTCGCCCAGCGCGTTGGGCTGGATGTCGATGTCGAAGATCTCGGTGGGCAGCCACAGCGTGGCGCAGGCGTTGGGAATGTCCACCACGCCGCTGATGTGCCCCTGCACCGGCGCCGTTCCCAGGATCGAATACGCCTGCGCCCCCGAGTAACCGAACTTCTTCAGGTATTCGATGGCGTTCAGGCAGGCCTGGCGATAGGCGATGTGCACGTCCAGATAGTGCTGCTTGCCGCCTTCATCGACCGAAATGCCCTCGAAGATCAGGTAGTCCTTGTAGTTGGGCGTGATGGGGCTGGGCTTGAAGATGGGATTGCGGATGCCGTACTTGGCCATGCCGCCCTTGATGAGCGACACCCGCATATGCACCCAGCCGGCCATTTCGATGGCGCCGCAGAAGGTGATCTCGCCATCGCCCTGCGAAAAGTGCAGGTCGCCGACCGACAGGCCGCCGCCCTTGACGTAGACCGGAAAGAACACCCGGGACCCGCGCGACAGGTCCTTGATGTCGCAATTGCCGCCATGCTCGCGCGGCGGCACGGTGCGCGCGCCGGTGGCGGCCGCGCGATCGCGCTCGGCTCCCTTGAGCTTGCCCATGTGCGCCGTCTTGGGCGCCGGCGGATTGGCCAGGGGCGGCACGCGCTCGGGGTCGCTGTCGATCAGCTTCTGCTCGCGCGCATTCCACTTGTCCAGCAGCGCCTGGTCGGGCAGGCAGCCGATCAGGCCCGGATGGATCAGACCGGCGAAGCGCACGCCCGGGATATGGCGCGAGGTGGTGAACATGCCTTCGAAATCCCAGATCGACTTTTGCGCCGACGGGAAGTGCTCGGTCAGAAAGCCGCCGCCATTGTTCTTGCTGAAAAAGCCATTGAAGCCCCACAGGCTCTCCGGCTTGGCGCCGATATCGAGCAAGTCCACCACCAGCAGGTCGCCGGGTTCGGCGCCTTCGACGCCGACCGGGCCGGACAGGAAGTGCACCGTGGACAGGTCCACATCGCGCACATCGGAGGCATCGTCATCGTTCTTGATCGCGCCGCCGGTCCAGTCGTAGGTTTCGAGCACGAAGTCATCGCCCGGCCTGACCCACGTCGCCATGGGGATGTCGGGATGCCAGCGATTGTGCACGCCTTCGTTTTCGTAGGGGGATTGGGCCAGGTCGACCTTGATCAGGGTTTCAGGCATGTCATGCTCCTTTGAGATGGACAATGAATTCAGACAGACAGGTATTTGCTGATCGTCTGTTCATCAACGCGCTCGCGCGGGTCTTCGTGCACGAAGCGGCCCTTGTCGATCACGATGAGGCGGTCGGCGATTTGCATGGTGAAACTCAAGACCTGCTCGGACACCACGATGGCCAGGTTGCGCAGCTTGCGGATCTCCAGCAGGCTGCGGGCGATGTCCTTGATGATGGACGGCTGTATGCCCTCGGTGGGCTCGTCCAGCAGCAGCACGCGCGGGTTGGTGACCAGGGCGCGGGCGATGGCAAGCTGCTGTTGCTGGCCGCCCGACAGATCGCCGCCGCGCCGGCCGCGCATTTCGTGCAGCACCGGAAACAGGGCGTAGATGTCTTCCGGGATGGTGTCGCGCAGCGCCCGCCCGCGCATGCCGGTGCGGATGTTCTCTTCCACGGTCAGCGTCGGGAAGATCATGCGGCCCTGAGGCACGTAGGCCACCCCGCTGCGCACGCGCTGATGGCTCTCCAGGCGCTCGAGCGCCTTGCCCTCCAGCGAGATCGAGCCCTGCATGGCGGGCAGCAGGCCCATCATGGTCTTGAATAGCGTGGTCTTGCCCATGCCATTGCGGCCCATGACGGCGACGATTTCACCGGCCGCCACCGCAAGGTCGACGCCATGGATGACTTTGCTTTGGCCATAGCCTGACACCAGGCCAGCGATATTGAACATGTTGCCTCCCGGCTTCAATGACCCAGATAGACTTCAACCACGCGCGGATCGGACTGCACCTTGTCCATGCTGCCCTCGGCCAGCACACGGCCCTGATGCAGCACCGTGACCTTGTGCGCGATGTTCTTGACGAATTCCATGTCATGCTCGATCACGATGAGCGATCGGTTGCGGCTGATCCGATTGAGCAGTTCGGCGGTGCGCTCGCGTTCGGACACGCTCATGCCGGCCACCGGTTCGTCCAGCATCATCAGCTCGGGCTCCTGCATCAACAGCATGCCGATCTCCAGCCATTGCTTCTGGCCGTGCGAGAGCAACTCCGCCGAGCGGTCGAGCTGGTCCGCCAGGAAGATCTCTTCGGCCACCTGCTCGACCCGTTCAAGCACCGCCGGACTGCGCCTGAAGGTCAACGCGCCCAGCACGCCGCGCCCGGCCGGGTACGACACTTCCAGGTTTTCGCGCACGGACAGGGTTTCGTAGATGGAGGGGGTCTGGAACTTGCGGCCCACGCCGGCGCGCACGATTTCGTACTCGGCCAGGCCGGTCAGCTCCGTGTCCTTGAAGCGGATCGAGCCGCTGGTGGCCTTGGTGCGGCCGCAGATCAGATCCAGCAGCGTGGTCTTGCCGGCGCCATTGGGGCCGATGACCACGCGCAGCTCTCCCTGGTCGACATACAGGTTGAGGTCATTGACGGCGACAAAGCCATTGAACGAGACGGTCAGGCCTTCGATGTACAGGGCGAACGCTGAGGGGTTCATGCTGCCTCCGTGGCGCCATCCGCCTCGCGCCGCGAGGTCCTGCGCGCCAGGCGTTTCTGGATGTATTGGTTGTACAGGCCGGCCAGCCCGTTGGGGAACGCCATCACGACGGCAATGAACAGCCCGCCCATCAGGAACAGCCAGAGCTGCGGAAAACTCTCGGAGAAATAGCTTTTGCCGAAGTTGACCAGCAGCGTGCCGTAGACCGCGCCCAGCAGGGACAGGCGGCCGCCGACCGCGGCGAAGATGACCATTTCAATGGAAGGCACGATGCCCACGAACGACGGCGACATGAAGCCCACCTGCAAGGTGAACATGGCTCCGCCGATGGCCGAGAAGACGGCGGCCACGCAGAACACAAACACCTTGAAGCTGGCGACGTCATAGCCCGAGAAGCGCACGCGCTCTTCCTTGTCGCGCATCGCCATCAGGAGCTTGCCCAGCTTGGAGGAGAGCAGGTAGCGGCCGAACAGGATGCAGGCAAACAGCAGCGCGCCGTTGATGAAGTACAACGCCAGCCGGGCGCTGTCCGTGCGGATGTCCCAGCCCAGCAGCGTCTTCAGGTCGGTGATGCCGTTGACGCCGCCGGTCCACCCTTGCTGGCCGATGATGAGCACCGAGAGAATCAGGGCCACGGCCTGCGTCACGATGGCGAAGTAGGTGTCGCCCACGCGGCGCTTGAACATCGCCGCGCCCAGGATCAACGCCAGCAGGCAGGGCAGCACCGGCACCGCCAACAAGGTGAACCAGAAGCTCTTGAAGGGGACCCAGAACCAGGGAAGCGAGGTTAGCTGGTTCCAGTCCATGAAGTCCGGGATGCCGGGCGTGGACTGGATTTTGGTGGCGTCCGGCGTGGAAGCTTCCAGCTTCAGGAACATGGCCATGCAATAGCCGCCCAGGCCGAAGAACACGCCCTGGCCCAGGCTCAGGATGCCGCCATAGCCCCAGCACAGCACCAGCCCCAGCGCGACAAAGGCATAGGACAGGTATTTGCCGATGAGATTGAGCCGGAAGACGTCCAGGGCCAGCGGAAACACCACGAAAAGCAGCAGCGCCAGGATCGCCAGTCCGGCCAGCCCTTCGCGCCCGCCCACGACATTGCGGAAGAATTTCTGCATGATGCGCCCCTACTTGCGTACCTTGATGCTGAACAGGCCTTGCGGGCGCAGCATCAGAATGATCACGATGGCCGACAGGGTCAGCACTTTCGCCATCGAGCCGGTCATGAAGAACTCCGAGATCGATTGCGTCTGCGCGATGACGAAGGCCGATGCGATGGTGCCGAAAAGGCTGGCCGCGCCGCCGAACACCACGGTCAGGAAGGTGTCGACGATGTAGAGCGAGCCGCTGGTGGGCCCGGTGGAGCCGATGGTGGTGAAGGCCGCGCCGGCAATGCCGGCGATACCGCAGCCCAGCGAGAACGTCACGCGGTCCACGCGCTTGGTGTCGATGCCGACCGCGCCGCTCATGGCCCGGTTCTGCACCGTGGCGCGCACATGCAGGCCCCAGGTCGAGCGGAACAGCGCCAGCAGCAGCGCGCCGGTCAGCAGGATGCTGATGGACATGACGAACAGGCCGTTGATGGGGATATCCACGCCGTCCAGCGGTTGCCAGGAGCCCATCAGCCAGTCGGGCAGCGTGGGGCTGACTTCACGCGGACCGAACAGCGAGCGCAGCGTCTGCTGCAGCACCAGGGACAAGCCCCAGGTCGCCAGCAGCGTGTCCAGCGGCCGGCGGTAGAGATGGCGGATCATCAACCACTCGACCAGCCAGCCCAGGCCGAAGGTCACGGCAAAGGCCAGCAGGATGGCGATGAAGAAATAGGCCGGCATCAGGCCGGGCGCGTATTGCTGCACCAGCTCGGAACAGAGGTAAGTGCAATAGGCGCCCACCGCCAGGAACTCGCCATGGGCCATGTTGATGACGCCCATCTGGCCGAAGATGATCGCCAGGCCCAAGGCCATCAGCAGCAACACGCTGAAGACCGATAGACCGTTGAAGCCCTGCATCAGCAGGATGGCCCCGAGATCGGAGAAGGATTCCATGGATGGCTCCCGGCAGTGGCAAGGGCGCCGCGCGCGGCGCCCGGATCGAGGGGATTACTGATAACCCTTGGGGAAGGGATCGGGCTTGATCAGTTCCGGGGTTTCGAAGATCACGTCGAACTGGCCGTCCTTGCGGATCTGGCCGATGCGGGTCTTGCTCCACAGGTGATGATTGGGATCGATCTTGACGTAGCCTTCGGGCGCTTCCTTGAACTCCAGCCCGGCCGAGGCGGCGACCACCTTGTCGACATCGAAGCTGCCGGCCTTCTCCACCGCCATCTTCCACAGCCAGGGGCCCAGGTAGGCCGCCTGGGTCACGTCGCCGATCACGGCATTGGCGCCGTACCTGGCCTTGAACGCCTCGACGAATTTCTTGTTGTTGGCGTTGTCCAGGCTCTGGAAATACTTCATGCAGGACCAGAAGCCCTCGGCGTTTTCCCCGCCGATGCCCAGCAGTTCATCTTCGGTCACCGAGATGGTCAGGAGTTTTTGCTTGCCGCTGGTGACGCCGGCCGCCTTGAGCTGCTTGTAGAACGACACATTGCTGCCGCCCACCACCACGGCGAAGACGACGTCGGGCTTTTTCAGTTTGATCTTGTTGATCAGCGAACCGAACTGCGTGTGGCCCAGCGGGTAGTATTCCTCGCCCACCACTTCGCCCTTGAGCACGTTCTCGATATGCTTGCGGGCGATCTTGTTGGAGGTGCGCGGCCAGATGTAGTCGGAGCCGATCAGGTAGAAGGAGCGCGCCTTCTTCTCGCGCGCCAGCCAGTCCAGGCTGGACAGGATCTGCTGCGTGGCCTCCTGGCCGGTGTAGAAGACGTTCTTGGACTGCTCCAGGCCTTCATAGAAGGTCGGATAGTAGAGCAGGCCGTTTTCCTTCTCGAACACCGGCAGCACCGCCTTGCGCGAGGCCGAGGTCCAGCAGCCGAACACGGTGGCGACCTTGTCGCTGACCAGCAGTTTTCGCGCCTTCTCGGCAAAGGTCGGCCAGTCGGAGGCGCCGTCTTCCTGGATGATCTTGATCTTGCGGCCCAGAATGCCGCCCATGGCATTGATCTGCTCGATGGCCAGGCGCTCGGATTGAATCGACCCCGTTTCGCTGATGGCCATGGTGCCGGTCGCCGAGTGCAACTGGCCCACCGTGACTTCGGTGTCGGTAATGGCCAGGCCGGTGCTGTTGATGGCCGAGGTGGCCGGGGCGGCCGCGCGCGACAGGGCCGGTATGCCCAACAACGGCAGGGAGGCAAAAGCCAGGGCCAGGCGCCGGCGCGAGGGCAGTTCCGGCGCGGTGTCAAAAGGGGGTTTGCCAGACATCGATGACTCCTCAATGGATCACGACCAGGGAAACCGAGCATGCGCGGCGCATGCCGCGGCCCGGCGGGTGAAGGCATACTAGGAGCCCATGACGCAGCGCAACATACGTTGATTGACGTACAGGCAGGCCCACCCCCGGGCGTTACAACGGCAACTACGTTCAATGACGTATCCCCTACCCCCCCGGAGCCCGACTTGTCCGCCAGCGCGCCCCAACGCATCGTCAAGATCCGCCGTGACTACAACACCTGGGTCGCCAATGAGACGCTGGAAGACTATGCCCTGCGTTTCACGCCGGTGTCGTTTCGCAAATGGTCGGAATTCCGCGTCGCCAATACCGCCCTGGGCGCGGTGTCCTTCCTGGCGCTGGAAGCCATCGGCGGCGCGCTGGCGCTGAACTATGGGTTCATCAATGCCTTCTGGGCCATCATCGCCGTGGCCCTGGTCACCTTTCTGACCGGCCTGCCGATCGCCTTTTACGCGGCGCGCCATGGCCTGGACATGGACCTGCTGACGCGGGGGGCCGGCTTCGGCTATATCGGCTCGACCATCACCTCGCTGATCTACGCCTCATTCACCTTCATCTTCTTTGCGCTGGAGGCGGCCATCATGGCGCTGGCCATCGAGCTGGCCACCGGCCTGCCGCTGTCCATCGGCTACCTCCTGTGCGCCGTGGTCATCCTGCCCATGGTGGCCTATGGCATCACCTTCATCAGCCGGCTGCAGTCATGGACTCAGCCGATATGGCTGGTGCTGCTGCTCCTGCCCTATGCCTTCGTCGCCTTCCGCGACCCGGGCACGTTGCAGGAGTTCCTGCGGTTCCCGGGCCATGACGGCCGGGGCGGCGGTTTCAATCTGCTGATGTTCGGCTCGGCGGTGGCGGTGGCCGCTTCGCTGGTGACGCAGATCGGCGAACAGGTCGACTTCCTGCGCTTTCTGCCCGAACGCACGGCGGCCAATCGCCGGCGCTGGTGGCTCGCCCTGGTCTGCGCGGGCCCGGGCTGGATCCTGCCGGGCGCGGCCAAGATTCTGGGCGGGGCCTTCCTGGCCTGGCTGGCGCTGTCCCGGGGCGCGCCAGCCGACAAGGCCGGCGACCCGACCCACATGTATCTGGCGGCCTACACCTATGTCGTCAGCGATCCCGGCCTGGCGCTGGCGCTGGTCACCGCTTTTGTGGTGGTCTCGCAGGTCAAGATCAATGTGACCAATGCCTATGCCGGCTCGCTGGCCTGGTCCAACTTCTTTGCCCGCATCACGCACAGCCATCCGGGCCGGGTGGTGTGGCTGGTGTTCAACGTGCTGATCGCCGTGGTCCTGATGGAGATGGGCGTGTTTGGCGCGCTGGAGCATGTGCTGGCGGTGTTCTCGCACGTTGCGCTGGCCTGGATCGGCGCGCTGGTGGCCGACCTGGTGATCAACAAGCCCCTGGGACTGTCGCCGAAGCGGATCGAGTTCCGCCGCGCCTATTTGTACGACATCAATCCGGTCGGCGTGGGCAGCATGCTGATCGCCATGACGCTGGGCCTGCTGGCTTTCGCCGGCGTGTTCCCCGGCACGGCGGGCGCGCTGGCGCAGGCATTGTCGCCTTTTGTGGCGTTGCTGGCGGCGTTCGTCTGCGCGCCTGTCATCGCCTGGCGCACGCGGGGACGCTACAACCTGGCGCGCAAGCCGGTCGACGTGGCGGGTTCGGATCATGTCTGCGTGATCTGCGCCAACCGTTTTGAACAGCCCGACATGGCGCACTGCCCGGCCTACAACGGGCCCATCTGTTCCTTGTGCTGCACGCTGGATGCCCGCTGCCAGGATCGCTGCAAGCAGCAGGGACGGCTGAAGGACCAGGTGCAGGCGGTCCTGGGCCGACTGTTGCCGGCGCGGGTCACGCCGCTGCTGCATAGCCGCCTGGGCCACTACCTCTTGATCGTGGCGGGGATGGGGACGCTGCTGGCGGGCATCCTGGGCCTGATCTACTACCAGGAGTACGCCAGCCACATGCGGGCCGGCCTGGACCCCTCGGGCTTGCGGCCCACCTTCTTAAAACTCTACGCCGCGTTGTTGCTGATCGGCGGCGTGTTGGCCTGGTGGCTGGTGCTGGCCCATGAAAGCCGGCGCGTGGCGCAAGAGGAATCGGATCGCCAGACGCATTTGCTGCTGCGCGAGATCGAGGCGCACAAACAGACCGACGCGCAGTTGCAGCAGGCCAAGGAAGCGGCTGAAAGCGCCAATCTGGCCAAGAGCCGCTTCATGGGCGGCCTGAGCCATGAATTGCGCGCGCCGCTGAACAGCATGATGGGCTATGCGCAGATTCTGCAGCGCGACCCGGGCTTGCCGCCCGCGCGGCGCGAGGCCATCGACGTGATTCATCGCAGCGGCAAGCATTTGATCGGCCTGATCGATGGCCTGCTGGACATCGCGCGCATCGAGGCGGGCAGGCTGCGGCTGGAGAACAGCGAACTGCGCCTGCCGGAGTTTCTGGAGCAGATCGTGCAGATGTTCCGGCCGCAGAGCGCCCTCAAAGGGCTGGCCTTCCGCTATGAGGCGACGGAATTGCCTTCCATCGTGCATATCGACGAGAAGCGGCTGCGGCAGATCCTGATCAACCTGCTGAGCAATGCGCTGAAATTCACCTCGGCCGGGCAGGTGTCGATGCGCGTAAAGTCTGCCGCGGACATGGTGCTGTTCGAAGTGCAGGACAGTGGACGAGGCATACCGGCCGAGGATCTGGAACGCATCTTTCTGCCCTTCGAGCGCAGTTGGGCGGCGGCGGAAGAGGCGGAATCCGGCACGGGCCTGGGCCTGACCATCTGCCGCATGCTGACCGGCATCATGGGCGGCGAGCTGACGGTGCGCAGCGCCGTCGGCCGCGGCAGTGTGTTCACGCTCAAGCTGTTTCTGCCGGAAGTGCGCTCGCCCCGCAGCGACGCCCGGCCGTCGGGACTGGTGGTGGGTTATCGCGGCGAGCGGCTGCGGATCCTGACGGTGGACGACCAGCCGTCACAGCGGCGGCTGGTGCGCGACCTGCTCGAGCCCCTGGGCTTCGAGGTGCACGAAGCGCCGCATGGCGCGGCCTGCCTGGCCTGCGTGCATACGCTGCGGCCGGCCCTGATATTGATGGACGTCTCGATGCCGGAGATGACCGGATGGGAGGCGCTGCGGCGCTTGCGGGATGAAGGCGTGGCCGTGCCGATTGTGATGCTGTCGGCCAATATCCTGGGGCTGGATCCGAAAGATCCGACGCAGAGCGGGCATGACGCGTTCATTGCCAAGCCCGTGATATACGAGGACCTGCTGAGCCAGTTGGGCCGTCTGCTCAGGCTGGACTGGCAGGTGGCGCAGGTGGAAGCGGCCCTGCCGGCAGGGGATCTGCACCGGGTGGCGCTGGAGCGCGAGGATGCCGAAGCGCTGCTGGAGCTGGGGGCCATGGGCTACATCAAGGGCATACAGGCGAAGCTGGAAGAAATACAGGGCCGCCGGACCGAAGCGCGGGATTTGACGGCGCATCTGCGGATGCTGGCCGGCGAATTCCAACTGAGCGAATTCAATCAAGTGCTTAAACACCATGTACAGCGTCACCATGCCCACGCCCGATAAGAACCTCGTCATGCTGGTCGATGACGCCCCGGACAATCTGAAAATGCTCTCCACCGCATTGGATGAAGCGGGGTATCAGGTGCTGGTGGCAACCGACGGCCAGTCGGCCATAGAACGGGTGGATTTCGTGGTGCCGGACATCGTGCTGCTCGACGCGGTGATGCCGGGAATGGACGGGTTCGAGACCTGTGCGCGCCTGAAAGCGCATCCGGCGGCCGGGGAGGTGCCAGTGGTGTTCATGACGGGCCTGACCGAGCCCGAGCACGTGTTGAAGGGGTTTCGGGTGGGCGGCGTGGATTACGTGACCAAGCCGCTGGATCCGGATGTGGTGGTGGCCAGGCTGCAGACGCATTTGCGCAATGCGCGCAGCCTGTCGGCGGCCTTTGACGCGATCGATGCGGCGGCGCGAGCGGTGGTGGCGCTGGACGCTCGCGGGCTGCCGATCTGGAAGACCGGCAAGGCGCGGCTCTGGCTGGCGGCGTATTTCGGTTGCGCCGAGGATGCGACGGAGCTGCCGGCGCCCTTGGCGGATTGGGTGGCGGGCAATCTGGCGGCCGGGCCGGCGGCTGAACCCCTGGTGATCACCCGCGCGGGGGGACGCCTGACCCTGAGTCTATCGGCATCGCGCCGTAGCGGCGAGACCTTGCTGCTATTGCAGGAGACGGCGCCGTTGGCCGCGGCCTACGGCCTGACGCCGCGCGAGGCCGATGTGCTGCGCTGGTTGGCCAAGGGCAAGACCAATCGGGATATCGCCGAGATCCTGGGCATGGCGCCACGGACGGTGAACAAACACCTGGAACACCTCTACGTCAAGCTTGGCGTGGAAACGCGCGCGGCGGCGGCGGCGCTGGCGGTGCGGCGGGGCGAGTTCTTTTGAACCGCTCCGCGCCTGGGCCGGGCAAGCCGATGGCGACATGAAATACGCGATATTGATACAGATGGAAACCCCGGCCCGCCGGACATCGCCTTAGAGTGCCAAGCCTTCAAAGTTCAGGACGGTGCCGCGTCGCGGCCCGCTGCTCGCATGACGGCTTCCTTTCCTCGCATCCTGCCGCGCTACGCGCTTGGCTGCTACCTCGGCGCGGCTGCGCTGCTCTACCTGTTCGCCGCGCAACTGCTGGCCACCGTCGACATCTGGCTGCTGCCGCGCCGGCTGCTGGTCGAGATGCTGCGTTATCGCGCCATGTGGCTGATCTTCTTCCTGACCCTGCCGACCGTGGGCTACCTGTTGTGGCGCGGCTCGGACCTGGTCGCCTGGTGGCGCGCGCCCGCCACGCTGACGCTGGATGAGCGGGCGCTGCATCTGGGCGCGCTCACGGTGCCCTACGGCGACGTCGCTTCGATGCGCCATCGGCACAACCGCGATCACCTGCTGCTGACGCTCGGCAATGGCCGGCGCGTGCGGCTGCGGCTGGCGATCTGGGACCATGCCGACGCATTGCTCGACCTGCTGGACGCGCGCGTGGGTGGCCATCTCGAAGCCGACGTCCGGCGCCGCATCGATGCCGGCGCCACGGTCTCCTTCGGCGCGCTGGGCATGAACGCGGCCGGCCTGGTCCACAAGGGCCGGCCGATCCCGTGGGCCAGCATCGACACCATCCGCACGCAATCCGACAGCGAAGGCATGGAGACCGACGAGACGCTGATCATCGTCGCGCGCGGCAAGACCCACAAGGTCGACCGCTCCGGCATCGACAACGAGCCGGTGCTGCTGGCCTGCCTGCGGCATTACCTGCCCGCCTGATTCAACGCCCGCCCGCATGGCGGCCATTCACCCTTAGCCCTTCAACCCAGACATGGAAATCTACAGCTCCGCCTCGCACCAAGCCCAGACCCTGGCCGATCGCCCGGTCTACCACTCGCGCAACCGCCTCATCGCCGGCGCCGTCATCTGGACAGTGGCCGCGGTGGCATTCGGCGCGCTGGCCGCGCGCGCCCGCGGCAATCTGGGCGGCATGGCGTTCTTCGCCGCCATCGCGGCCATCGGCGTGTGGCTGGTGATCCGCTGCCTGATGCGCGCGTTCGGCGCCCCCAAGCCCGTCATCACCTTCACCCGCGAAGGCCTGCGCGTGACGGACGGCACGCTCATCCCGTGGCGCGCCATCAACGAGAACACCTACGTCAACCAGACCTACGTCGGCATTCCGATCGGCCGCCAGATCCAGCTTAAGACCTCGCTGCCGGATCGCAAGCGCGTGCTGATCCCGGCCATGGCGCTGGCGATCAGCGGCGACGAATACCTGGCCCTGTGCGACGCCTACCAGGCGGGTTGAAGCCTCACCGCTGAGGCGGGACGCCGCCGCGCAACGCGCTCAGTTCGCGGTGGCGCCGGAATCCTTCACGGCCTGCGCCCAGGCCGCGATCTCCCGGTCGATGAACGCGCCGAATGCGGCCGTATGCAGGGTCGATGCCTGCGCCCCCTCTTCCATCAGGCGCTGCCGGACCGTCGGCGCGGCCAAGGCCCCGCCCAAGGCTTCGTTCAAGCGCGCCACGACCGCGTCCGGCGTGCCCGCCGGCGCCACCACGCCGTGCCACGACAGCGCCTGGAACCCCGCCAGGCCCGACTCCGCCATGGTCGGAATCTCGGGCAATGCCGGCGAGCGCTGCGGCGAGGTCACCGCCAGCGCGCGCAGCGTGCCCGCCTTGACGTGCGGCAGCACGCCAGGAATGGTTGTGAACATGAAGTCGATCTGACCGCCGATCAGGTCGGTGATGGCCGGACTGCCGCCCTTGTACGGCACATGCGTGAACTGCAGGCCGGCGGCCCGTTTGAACATCTCGCCGGCCAGGTGGCCCGGCGTCCCCGCCCCGGCAGAACCCATGTTGCTGCGATCGCCCTGCGCCTTGACGTAGGCGATCAGGTCGGACACGGTCGCGGCCTTCACGTTGGGACCGACCACCAGCACGTTGGGCACGGTGGCCAGCAGCGTGACCGGCGCGAAGTCCTTGACCGCGTCATACGAGATGCGCGAATACAGCGACGGGTTGATGCCGTGCGTGCTGGCGGTCGCCAGCAGCAGCGTATAGCCGTCGGGCGCGGCCGATGCCACCTGCTTGGCGGCGATGGTGCCGTTGGCGCCGCCCTTGTTGTCGATCACGATGGTCTGCCCCAGCGTCTTCGCCGCCTCGGCCGCCACCGTGCGCGCCAGGATGTCGGAGGTGCCGCCGGCCGAATGCGGCACGACCAGCGTGATGGGCTTGGCGGGAAAGGTCTGCGCGTGCGCGGCCGGCAGCGCCGGCAGCAGACAGGCGGCGGCGAATGCCGCGCGGGCAAGGCGATGAGGGATCATGCAAGTCTCCTGGGGAATATTGGGATCGCGGCGTCTTCGAGGACGCCGTCATGCGCGGAGCGGCCGGCGGGCGGCCGCTCCGCGGCTCAATCGGCGCCCAACTGCAACTTGTCGGGCTGCCGCTTCTCGATCGACCACTTCAACAGCGCGGCCGAGCGATAGATGCCATGGGCGAATTTGCTGTATGGCAAGGTCAGGAACAGCGCCATCACCACGCCCAGGTGCACTGCAAGCAGCAGGGCCATGGCGCCGGTATCGCGGCCGGCCAGCAGCGCCAGGCCGGTGGCGCTGGTCAGCAGCAGCAAGGCGATGAAACCCCGGTCCATCGGCTTCTGCGCCGCGTCGCCCTGCAGCGGATGGCGCTTCAGGTTCAGCCACAGCAGGCCCGCCGGCCCGATCAACAGGCCGATGCCGCCCGCCGTGCCCAGCAGCACCGGCGCGCTCCAGAACGGATACGGCGCCTGCTGTCCCAGCAGGTAGTGATACAGCGTGGCCACGCAGGTCGCGGCAAAGCACAGCATGAAGCCGTAGAACGTGAAATGGTGGAAGCGCCGGCGCCACAGGGTGAAGGCATCGTCGGCGTTGTTGCAGCCCTTGCCATGACCGCCGTCCAGGTAGCGCAGGCGCAGCGCATAGTGCGCGGCCTCGGCCACCGCCGCGCCGCTGGCCGCGCCCGGGCTGACGTCGCGCCAGAAGCGCGCCGCGCCGATGCCCAACGCCAGCATGGCGAAGCCGAACACCGCGCCGAACATCAGCGCCAGCGTGTTGTGCGGGAACACCGCATAGAAATTGCCCGCCATGGGCGCGTGGAACAGCCCGCCCGTCAGCATCACCGTCAATGCCAGAAACAATGCCAGTCCCGCCGCCGTGGCCAGCGACAGCGCCAGCCCGTTGCGCCGGTACAGTTTGCCCAGCACGGCCGGAAACGCGTACTCGGTGTAGGTCTGCAGCCGCACCTTGGCCATGGCCTGCGGCACGTTCACCGCGAACTCGTGCGGCGGCGCGTACTGACAGGCGTGCAGACAGGCGCCGCAGTTGTGACACAGGTTGGCCAGGTAGTTCAGATCGGCCTTGCCGAATTCCAGGCGCCGGGTCATGGCCGGGAAGACGGCGCAAAAGCCTTCGCAATAGCGGCAGGCATTGCAGATCTGCATGACGCGCGCCACTTCGGCTTCGTCGGTGCTGAGCGCGGCGCCACGGCCATGCCAGCGCACCGGCTGTTCGACCATCGCCGGCGCGGCCTGCGGGAACGATTGGGCCTCGCGGGCCAGGGTTTCAAGCTGCCGCATGCTGTGCTCCTGCGTGATGCGATTGGCGCGCGGCGGCCGCGGCGCGCGTGCCGGCAATCCGGCCGAACGCGGTGCCGATGGACATGCCGACGCCCGCCGTGTAGCCCTTGCCCAGCACGTTGCCCGCCATCATCTCGCCGGCCACGAACAGGTTGTCGCTGGGAACGCCGTTGAAGCGGACCGCGGCGGTCTCGTCCACCTTCAGGCCCAGATAGGTGAAGGTGATGCCGGGCCGCAGCGCGTAGCCGTAGAACGGCGCGGTGTCGATGGGCCGGGCCCAGTGGGTCTTGGCGGGCGCCAGGCCCTCGGTGCGGCAGTCGTCCAGTGTCGTATGGTCGAAGGTGCCGGTCCTACAGGCCTGGTTGTATGCGCGGATGGTGTGCTCGAACGCCACCGGGTCCAGTCCCAGTCGCCGCCCCAGTTCCGCCACGGAATCGGCGGTGACGCCGGGAAACACCGGCGGCATGAAACGGCCCACGGCCTTGGCGTCGATGATGGAGTAGGCGATCTGCCCCGGCTGCATGGCCGTCAGGCGGCCCCAGATGGCGTAGCGCTTGGGCCAGAAATCCTCGCCCTCGTCGTAGAAGCGTTGCGCGTCGCGGTTGACCACCACGCCCAGCGAGACGCAGTCGATGCGGGTGCAGATGCCGCCGTCGTACAGCGGCGCGCGCGCGTCGATGGCGACGCAATGCGACTGCGACGGATCGCCGATGCGGTCGGCGCCGGCGTCCAGCATGAACTTGAGCAGCACGCCCTGGTTGTAGCGGGTGCCGCGGATGAGGAAATTGTCGGCCGGCCATTCGCCGCGCTCGTTGCGGCCCCAGGCCTCGCGCAGCCAGTCGCGGTTGGACTCGAAGCCGCCCGCCGCCAGCACGCAGGCGCGCGCCTCGATGCGCTCGGCGCCGATGCGGGCGGCCTTGAAGCGGCCGTCCTGCAGTTCCAGCGCGTCCACCGGCGCGTCGTAGCGGATGCGCACGCCCAGGGCCTCGGCGCTGCGGTAATAGGCATTGACCAGCGCCTTGCCGCCGCCCATGAAGAAGGCGTTGGTGCGGGCCACGTGCAGCGCGCCCGACAGCGGCGGCTGGAAATTGACGCCATGGCGCCGCATCCAGTCGCGACAGGTGGCGGATTCGCGGATCACCAGCCGCGCCAGTTTCTCGTCGGTCTGGCCGCCGGTGACCTTGAGCAGGTCCTGCCAGTATTCCTCTTCCGGATAGGCGTCCACCAGCACGTCCTGCGGCGCGTCGTGCATGCAGCGCAGGTTGCGCGTGTGCTGCGAATTGCCGCCGCGCCATTCGCGCGGCGCGGCCTCCAGCAGCAACACGCTGGCGCCCGCCTCGCGCGCCATCAGGGCCGCGCACAGCGCCGCGTTGCCTCCGCCTATCACCAATACATCGACCATGTCATCGTTCCCCGATCAAGGAACGGACTGTAGGCCGACGCCGCGCGCCGCGATATCAGCGCGCCGTCAACGGGTCTTCATGATTCGTGAAGGGCGGTATTCCGCCACTGTGTGAGTACCGCTCATGGGCAGCACGCGCCGCCCGCTCAAGACGCATGCAGCGCGGTCACCGCCCATTTGCCGTCGCGCGCCAGGGTGCGCGAGACGTCGGCCAGCACCAGCCGCGCGGCCAGCGCCGCCGGCGACAATTCGTCGTCCGACAGGCTGGCCAGCAGGTTGGGCCGGAACAGGTCGGCGTCGTCGATCCGCGCCATGGCCAACTGCCCCGGCGCGATGCGGGCGGTGGCGGAACTGGGCTGGATGGTGGCGGCGTAGCCCAGTTGCACCACCTCCATTAACAAGGCCAGGCCATCGACTTCGGCCACCACGCGGGGCGTCAACCCGCGCTGCTGGAATCCCCGGCTGACCAGGGCGCGCAGCCCGTGGCGGCCGCTGGGCAGCACCAGCGGCAGGCCCGCGATCTCCTCCAGGCGGGTGGCGGGGCCGGCGGGCAGGCCCGTCATGCCGCGCCCGGCGCACAGGTACAGGGGCTCGTCCAGCAACGGCGTCACGCTCCAGCGGCGCGCCGCTTCGGCATGGAACACGATGGCCAGGTCGAGCTGGCGGCCGTTGAGCATGTCGGCCAGGTGGCCCGACAACGCCTCGACCAGGTGCAGGCGGATGTCCGGATAGCGCGCGTTCATGGCCTGCACGAACGGCGCCCCCAGGATGGAGGCGGTCGTGGACGACAGGCCGACGCTGACGTGGCCGGCCAGGCGCGCCTGCTGCGCGGCATGGACGGCGTCGTCGGCATGGCGCAGCGCGAGCTGTGCCTGGCGGAAAAACGCCAGCCCGGCATCGGTGGGCACCACGCCGCTGGCGCTGCGTTGCAGCAGCCGGGTGGCCAGCTCGCCTTCGAGCCGGCTGATCTGCTGGCTGAGCGCCGACGTCACCATGCCCAGCGACATGGCCGCGCGGCCGATGCTGCCGGCTTCGACGACGCGAACGAAATAACGAAGCTGGCGCAGTTCCATGGCGGGCCCGGGACGATCACGAGGGAAGACTCGCCGATTGTAGGGCGTGGAGCGCGCCATCCCCCTGCCCGGATCCGGGCCGCCCCGGACGGGACAGGCCCGCGCGTCCGGCTCGGTTGCTCAATAGCGCGCGTCCTTGGGCTTCTTGCCGTCCGGCCAGTCCTTGTCCTTGGGCGGAAAGTCCGGCCGCGGCATGTGCGTGAAGTACTCGGCCACGTCGACCGCGTCCTGGTCGGACAGCACCTTGCCCTCGCCCCAGTTGCCATGGGTGTTCACGCCCATCGGCATGCTGTTGCGGATGAAGGCCGCCGCCTTGTAGGTGCGGGCCAGTCCGGCGCCGATGTTGAACGATTCCTCGCCCCACAACGGCGGGAACACGATATTGCCGGCGCCGTCGCGCTTGCCTTCGCCATTGGCGCCGTGGCAGGCGGCGCATTGCGCCGCGTACAGGGTCTTGCCGCGCGCCGCGTCGGGCACCAGCTTGGTGTCGATGGGCCAGGCATTCTTGATCTGCACCTGGGCGCCATGCGGCACGTCCTGCGCCAGCCACTTCATGTAGGCCAGCATCGCCAGCATTTCCGGCGACTCCTTGTCCAGCGGCTTGCCGTTCATCGAGCGTTGGAAACAGCCGTTGATGCGGTCCGCCAGCGTCACTTCGCGGCCCGCGCGCGGATTGAACTGCGGGAACGCATTGACCGAATTGATGTAGGGCGCGCCCAGCGGCTTCTTGCCCTGCTGTACATGGCAGCTACTGCAATTGAGGCTGGCGCCGGTATTGTCCGGCAGCAGCCGGCGGGTCTCGTTGAGCAGGCGCTGGCCGTAGCGGATCTGCTCGGCGTTGGGCGCCTTGTCGATCAGGGTGTCGGACGGAATGGTGTAGTCGGGCAGCCGCTTGCCGTCCTTGTCGAGCACGGCGAAAGTCCGGGTTTCGCCGACCGGCGCCGGCGGCGCCGCCAACGCGGCCAGGCCGCCCCCGGCCACCAGCGCCACCGCGGCGGCGATCTTGTAGAGCTTATTCATGCTTGCCTCCCGACACGATGTTCGGCTTCTTGCTGGCCAGGAAACCACGGATGTGCGCGACCTCGTCGCTGGCGATCGGCGGCGCCTGGTTGGTCCAGGCCGTGCGGATGAAATTGATGACGTCGGTGATGTCCTGGTCGCTCAGGTGGTTGAAGCGCGGCATCGCGAAGGCCATGGCGTCATGGTCGTTGGCGGGCATCCTGCCGCCTTCCAGCGTGATCTGGATGATGGACTGCGGGTTCTGCGCGAAGATCGCGGAATTGCCCGCCAGCGCCGGAAAGATGCGCGGCATGCCCTGGCCATCGGCGCGGTGGCAGATGACGCAATGCTCCATGTAGATCACCGCGCCGCGCGAGTCGTAGCGGCCGGCCAGCAGCGATGCCGTGGTGACATCCGCCTTGGCCGGGAAGGCCGGCGCCTTGCCGGGCACCGGCGGCAACTGCTTCAGGTAAGCGGCGATGCTGGCCAGGTCGTCATCGGTGAAATAGCGCGTGCTGTGCTCGACCACGTCGGCCATGGCGCCGAACACCGCCACCCGGTCGGTGCGGCCGGTCTTCAGGAACAGGGCGATGTCGGCCGCGCTCCAGGAGGCCAGGCCGCGGGCCTCGCCGCGCAGGCTCTTGGCGCGCCAGCCGTCGATCACGGCGCCCGACAGGAAGGCGTCGCCGTCGGCCATGGACAGCGCCTTTTCCTGGTAGGCCAGGCCGCGCGGCGTGTGGCAGGCGCCGCAGTGGCCCGGGCCTTCCACCAGGTAGGCGCCGCGCCTGATCTGCTCGTCGGCCTCCGCTGGCGCGGCGAAGTCGCGCTTGCCGGCGAACAGCAGTTGCCACCAGGCCATTGGCCAGCGCATGTTCAGGGGCCACGGGATGGTGGAGTCGGCGCTGGGTTTGTCCACGGGTTCGACCTGCGACATGAAGTAGGCATAGAGCGCCTGGATGTCGCGGTCGGGCATGATGGCGTACGACGGATACGGCATGGCCGGATAGAGCGCCGCGCCGTCCTTGCGGATGCCGTACTGCACCGCGTTCTTGAAATCGGCGTAGCTGTAGGCGCCGATGCCGCTGGACTTGTCGGGCGTGATATTGGAAGAGTAGATAGTGCCGACCGGCGTCTGCATCGCCAGGCCGCCCGCGAAGGGCTTGTCGCCCGGCACGCTGTGACAGGCGACACAGTCGGCGGTGCGCGCGAGGTAGGCGCCGGCTTCGGCCAGCCGGCGATCCTGCGGATCGACGGCGGCGGTGGCGTCCGTCTTGCGGATGGCGGTCAACAGGTGCGCGCCGCCGATGCCGCCGCCTATTCCCAGCAGCGCCACCAGCGCCACCGCCTTGATCCCGAAATGCTTCATTCTGACCCTCCGTTGCGTGCCGGGCAGCGCGCACGTCGGGGGTTCGTACTGCGTCGTCCAGCTTATGGAGGCAGCTTACGCCTTTCAGTAATAACCATATTACCGAAAAGCATGAAAGGATCGGGGTTGTTTGACGGGGCGCAAACCACGGCGCGTCCTCCGACTCATTAACAGGGCAAGAATCGGGAAACGGTCAGATTTGGGGCGGGAGCGGCGGACCCTGGCGGCCGCGCCGACCCGCGCCAATGACCGCCGTCAGGCCGGGATCGTCAGGCCCTTGACCACCGCCGGACGCGCCACGAAGGCCTCCAGCACGCGGGCGACGTTCTTGAACTGCGAGAACTCGACCAGATCGCCGGCGCCATAGAAACCGACCAGGTTGCGCACCCAAGGCAGGATGGCGATATCGGCAATGGTGTATTGCTCGCCCATGACCCAGTCGCGCCCTTCCAGGCGCTTGTCCAGCACGCCCAGCAGGCGCTTGGATTCGGCCACGTAGCGGTCGCGCGGACGCTTGTCCTCGTAGTCCTTGCCGGCGAACTTGTGGAAGAAGCCCAACTGGCCGAACATCGGGCCGATGCCACCCATCTGGAACATCACCCATTGCAGGGTCTCGTAGCGGCCGGCGGTGTCGGCCGGGATGAACTGGCCGGTCTTGCTGGCCAGGTACACCAGGATGGCGCCGGACTCGAACAGCGCCAGCGGCTTGCCGTCCGGACCGTTGGGGTCGAGGATGGCCGGGATCTTGTTGTTCGGGCTGAGCGACAGGAATTCCGGCGAGAACTGGTCCTGCGAGTCGAAACTGACCCGATGCGGCTCATAGGGCAGGCCCAGCTCTTCCAGCAGGATCGACACCTTGACGCCGTTGGGCGTGGGCAGCGAATACAACTGGATGCGGTCGGGATGCTGGGCCGGCCATTTCCGGGTGATGGCGAACGCGTCGAGGGAGGACATGCGGGGGAGCTCCTGGAGATCCGGTGGCGGTAAGGGATGACGATCGTGACAGGCGGGACGCCTGGCTGGCGCCCCGCGCGCGTCGGGCAAATGTAGCGCAAATCGCCCGCAAGCAAACGCCCGCCGGCCGCGCCGCGGGCACCCACGGCGCAACACAGTGTTCCAGCGGAAAGCCCATCGTCAGCGGCCCCGGCGGCGAAGGCTCCAGCCTGCTCCCCCACGCCCCGGGCAGCGCGCGGCCGCGCCATCCACGGCCGCGCCCGGCGCGTCGGCCTCAGGCGTGGTTCTTCTGCGGCAGCACGGTCAAGGCCACCAGCGCCACCACGCAGGCGCCCATCACGTACAGCGCCGGCGCGAAGGCCACGCCGGTGGTGTAGGTGATCCAGGTCAGGATGGCCGGCGCGAAGCCGCCCAGCACCGTCACCGCGGTGTTGTAGGCCAGGGACATGCCGGACGAGCGCACCGCCGTCGGGAACACCTCCGACAGCGCCGACGGCGCGGTGCCGACGTACAGCGCCACCAGCAGGCAGAACGACGACTGCACCACGATCAGCGCGAGCTGCGTATGGTTGGCCTGCAGCCACATCATCAGCGGATACACCGCGATCAGCAGCAACAGCGCCGAGGCGCGCAGCACGGCGCGGCGGCCGTAGCGGTCGGACAGCGTGCCCGAGAAGAAGCAGCCGCCGATCAGGAAAAGGTTGCCGATCAGCGCGCCCAGGAAGGCCTGAGAGCTGGTGAAACCCATGCTCTTTTGCACGTAGATCGGCATGAAGATGATCAGCGCGTAGGGACCGATGGCCCACAGCACCGACATGCACAGGCCGGTGAACAGCTCGCGCGGATAATCGCGCAGCACGCTCAACAGCGGCGCCTTGACGGGCTTGCCGCTGGCGGCCTGGCGCTGCTGTTCCTCGCGGAAATGCGGCGTCTCGTCCAGCGTGCGGCGCATCCACAGGCCCACCGGCGCGATCGACAGGCCGACGATGAACGGAATGCGCCAGCCCCATTCGCCCACCTGGTCTTCCGTCAGCAGCGTCGTGACCAGCGTGGCGACCAGCGCGCCCAGCAGGTTGGAGATGCCCATGCTGGCCTGCAGCCACGAGGCATACTGGCCACGCTTGCCGGCGGGCGCGTGCTCGACCAGGAAGGCGGTGGCGCCGCCCACTTCGCCGCCGGCCGAGAAGCCCTGCAGCATGCGGCCGCAGACGATCAGCAACGGCGCGCCCACGCCGATGGCGGCATACGGCGGCGCGATGGCGATCAGCAGCGTGCCCAGCGCCATCAGCATGATGGTCATGGTCAGCGCCGCCTTGCGGCCGGCGCGGTCGCCATAGGCCCCCAGCACCAGCGCGCCCAGCGGCCGCACCACGAAGCCCAGCCCGAAGGCCAGGAACGAGGCCATCAGTTGCACCGTCGGATCGGCATTGTGGAAGAAGTTCTGCCCGATATACACCGCGAATAGCGCGTAGACCGAAAAGTCGTACCACTCCAGCGCGTTGCCGATAGAGGCGGCGATGACCGCCTTCTTGGCGCCCTTGTGCTCGTCGGCGCCCGCGTGGGCGGCATTGCCCCCGCCATCCCCGCGCCCGGGTTGATTGCGATGTTTTTCATTGACGTTCCCGTTGATTCGCCCCGTGTCCGGGGCTGTTATGTGTTGCCTTTCAAACCCGCGTCGCCATCGTGTCGATGCGGTCGATGTCCTTCTTGTCGACTCCGCCCAGCGCGTAGCCGCTGAAGTCCATGCCCAGTGCCTTCTCGACGATGGGGTAGACCGACGCGTCGGTGACACTCGATGACAGCGGGATGTGCTGCTTGGACACGTGCAGGATGGACACCTGCAGGCCCTCGCGCAGCTTGCCGGCGCTGACCGGATTGCCGTCGGCGTCCAGCGTGGTGATCACGTCCGGATAGCAGGCGATGCGCTCGCCTTGCGCGTCGGTCACGGCCATGTGTTCGTTCATCACGTGGATGACGCGCTTGCCCGCGCCCTCGCCGATTTCGATGGTGCCGATGTCGAAGGCTTCCTCGGTGTACTTGAGCGTGTTGCGCGCCACCTTGCCCGAACCGATGATCTCGCCCTGCGTGGCCTTGCAGATGGCCTCGATGATGGCGCTGCCGCCCTTGGGCTGCGCCGCCAGGATCGCCTCGCCCAGCGCCAGCGCGCGGCTGATGCCGCCCAGCGCGGCGTGACGCCGCACGTAGGACGCGCGGATCGGATTGCGGCAACTGGCGATGAAGCCGCCAGCCATGTCGGCGGCGCGGCGCAATACCGGCGACACCTTGCCGGTGGCGCCATGCACGGTCAGCTCCATATAGGCATTGTTGGCGCGGTTGCCGCCCACGGCGCACTGGATCATCGGCTCGGGGCTGCCGGCCAGGCCCAGCGACCCCATGTCGCCGGTGGGATGGGCGCGGATATCGCCCACCGCGTCCACCACCTTGGTGCCCAGCACCGCCGACGGCAGCCAGCCGTTGAGCGTGCTGGACATGCCGTTCTGGCCGATGATGAGGCCATACAGGCGTTCGCCCAGCGCATCCTGCAGGCGCTCGGCCGCCTTGACGTAGTCGATGCCCAGCATCTGCCAGTCGGTCAGGCCGCCCGGCGCGCCAATGGCGGCGGCGGTGGCGATCCAGGCGTCATCGGGCACTTCGTCCATCGACACCAGCTCGGGCCGGCCGATGGTCACGGCCAGCGATCCCAGTTCGCGGCCATGCTCGGCCCAGCCGCCCCCGCCACAGGCGAATACCGAGCCGCCCCTGACCGCGGCCTCGACGTCCCGCATCGTCAAGATTCTTCCCATTGCTGCACCCTTCCTTTCCCGATTGCGTTAGCAGCGCCAGCGGCGCGCGCGCTGGACAGACGAGCGCATCATAGGAACCAATCCCTTTAATGTCGTATTACCTTTTATGCCTTGTTCATAACATTGGGTTAATGGCGGGGCGCGCCCCGGGCAAGGGGCAATCGCGGGACGGAACGGACCTAGGGATATCCCCAGGCGGCGGCAGGGGGAAGATCAGGCGCCGGCAGGCAGATCCAGCGTCACCAGCACGTCGATGAAGGCCTGCGCCAGCCGCGACAGCGGCTGCAATTGCAGGTGGAACACGTTGACCGGCGCGTTGACCGTGTCGGCGATCGGCACCGTCACCACATCCGACCAGATCGGCCCGGCCACGGTGATCTCGTCCGCCAGCGCCACGCCGGCGCCGGCCTGCACCAGGGCACAGGCCACGTGCGCCTGCTGCACCTCGATGCGCGGCTCGGGCTGCGCGTCCTCGGCGCCGAACAGCTTGTGCACCAGCATGCCGAAGGGAATGTCGGCGCTGTAGCCGATCAGCGGCTCGCGCGCCAGTTCGGCGGCGGTGACCTGGCGGCGTCCGGCCAGCGGATGGCCGGCGGGCAGCACCGCGACGATGCGGTTCTCGTACAGCGGCCGGGTCGCCAGGCTGGGATGGTTCACGGGCATGTAGGCCACGCCCAGCTCGACCTGCTGGGTCAGCAGCGACTGTTCCATCGCCGCCGGAATCTGCGTCTGCAGCACGATGCGGATTTCCGGATGCAGTTGGCGAAAACGGGCGATGGCGCGCGGCAGCAGCGACTGGCCCAGGCTCGGGCTACAGGCCAGGCGCAATTGGCCCTCGCGGTTCTCGGCCAGGTTGTCGGCCACCTCGTTGACGCGCTGCACGTTCTGGTAAAGCGCGGTCACTTCGACGAACAGCCGACGCGCCTCCGGCGTGGGGTAGAGCCGCCCCTTGATGCGCTCGAACAGCATCAGGCCCAGGCGCTGCTCGGTGTAGGCGATCAGCCGGCTGACGGCCGGCTGGGACACGAACAGCAGCTTGGAAGCGCCGCTGATCGAGCCGCTCAACATGATGGCGCGGAAGACCTCGATCTGGCGCAGATTCAATTTCATATGCTTAACCTGATGTTAATTCCCATGCACATATAAGCATAAGACGTTTTGAATCGCGCTTACTACACTGCCCTACAGTTCTTCATTGGATGGAAGGGGTCATGAGCGATTTCGATTGGGTGGTGCGCGGCAATATCGTCGATCCGCACGGTATCGTGGAAAACGGCTGGCTGGCCGTGCGGGACGGCAGGATCGCCGCGCGCGGCATCGGCGCGCCCCCCGCGGCGCGCGACAGCGTCGACGCCAGCGGGCAGTGGATCATTCCCGGCGTGGTCGACGGCCAGGTGCACTCCGGCAGCCAGGCCAACCAGGAAGGCCTGGGCTGGGCCTCGCGCGCGGCCGCCGCCGGCGGCGTCACGGTCATGGTCGACATGCCCTACGACGATCCCGAGCCGGTCGCCTCGCGCCCGCACCTGGACGCCAAGATCGCCGAGGTCGAGCGCGACTGCCACGTGGACGTGGGGCTGTTCGGCACCCTGAACAAGGAACACGGCCTGGCGGCCGCCGCCGGCCTGATCGAAGGCGGCGTCTGTGCCTTCAAGTTCTCGACCTTCGAAGCCACCCCGGGCCGCTTCCCGCGTATCGAGGAAGACGACCTCTACGAGGCTTTCCGCCTGATCGCGCCGTCCGGCCTGGTGTGCGGCGTGCACAACCAGATGCAGGAGATGACGCGCAAGAACATCGCCCGCCTGATCGAGGCCGACGACACCGGCTGGGATGCCTTCATGCGCGCCCATACGCCGCTGATCGAGAACCTGGCCACCGCGCTGATCTACGAGATCGGCGCCGAGACCGGCGCCCGCGCCCACGCGGTGCACGTCTCGACCTCGCGCGGTTTCGAGATCTGCAACATGTACCGCCGCAACGGCCACCGCGCCAGCATCGAGACCTGCGTGCAGTACCTGATGCTGAACCACGAGGAACACACGCGCCGCTTCGGCGCCAAGACCAAGCATTACCCGCCGATCCGCCCCAAGGCCGAGGTCGACCTGCTGTGGACCCACATCGCCAACGACGAATGCACCTTCGTGTCGTCGGATCACGTCAGTTGGGGCCTGGAGCGCAAGCAGAACCCCAACGTCTTCAAGAACTCGTCCGGCGGCCCGGGCCTGGAAACGCTGCTGCCGGCCTTCTGGACCGGTTGCGAGGAACACGGCATCTCGCCGTCGATGGTGGTGCGCCAGTTGTGCGACAACCCCGCGCGCCACTTCCTGCTGGACGACCGCAAGGGCACGCTGGAGGTCGGCAAGGACGCCGACATCGTCATCCTGACGCCGGAACGCCATGCCTACGATCCGTCCACCAGCCTGTCGGCGGTGCAATGGAGTTCGTTCGAAGGCCGCGAGTTCACCGTGCGCGTGGCGGGCACGTGGTGCCGCGGCCAGCAGGTCTATGACGGCCGCCGCATCGTCAACAACCCGGGCGACGGCCGCTTCCTGCGCCCGCGCAAGGCATGAACGGCATGGCCATGTCCTTTCCGCCGTTGAACGCCGAACGCCTCTGGGCCCGCGTCGAGACCCTGTCGCGCTACACCCTGCCCGACCAACCCTGGACCCGCCGCGCCTTTTCGCCGCTGTTCCTGCAAGCGCGCGAGTGGCTGCGCGGCGAGTTCGAGGCCGCCGGCCTGGCCACCCGCCTGGACGCCGGCGGCAACCTCATCGGCACGCGCGCCGGCCGCAACGCGCACCGCAAGCCCATCGCCACCGGCTCGCACTGCGACACCGTCATGAGCGGCGGCCGCTTCGACGGCATCATCGGCGTGCTGGCCGGCATCGAGGTCGCCCACACCATGCGGGAACACGGCATCGAACTGGAGCACCCGTTCGAGGTCATCGACTTCCTGTCGGAAGAACCCAGCGACTACGGCATCTCCTGCGTCGGCAGCCGCGCCCTGAGCGGTCAGCTCAGCGCCGACATGCTGGCTGCCCGCAACGCCGACGGCGAGACGCTGGCGCAGGGCATCGCCCGCATCGGCGGCGACCCCAGCGCGCTGGCTCGGCCCCTGCGCGGCCCGGACGGCACCGCCGCCTTCGTCGAACTGCACATCGAGCAGGGCCCCGTGCTGGAAAGCCGCCATTTGCCCATCGGCGTGGTCACCAACATCGTCGGCATCCGCCGCGTGCTGATCACGGTCGAAGGCCAGCCCGACCACGCCGGCACCACGCCCATGGACATCCGCCGCGACGCGCTGGTCGGCGCGGCCCGCATCATCGATGCCGCCAGCCACCAGGCCAGCGCCGCCAGCGGCCATCCGCACTACGTGGTCGCCACCGTCGGCAAGCTCGCCATGACGCCCAACGCCGCCAACGCCGTGCCCGGCCGCGTCGAGCTGACGCTGGAAATGCGCAGCGACAGCAACGCGGTGCTGGACGCCTTCCCCGAAACCCTGATGGCCGGCGTGGCCGCCGACCTGAAGGCCCTGCGCCTGACCGCCGGCTTCGCGCAGTTGAGCCGGGCTCAACCCACCGACTGCACCCCGCTGGTGATGGACGCGGTGCAGGCCGCCGCCGACCAGCTCGGCTACGCCAGCATGCGCCTGCCCAGCGGCGCCGGCCACGACGCCGTCTACATGGCGCCCACCGGCCCCATCGGCATGATCTTCATCCCCTGCCTGAACGGACGCAGCCACTGCCCCGAGGAGTGGATCGAGCCGGCGCAGTTGCTGGACGGCACCCGCGTGCTGTACCAGACCGTGCTGGAACTGGATCGCAGGTTGCGCGGCTAGCGCGGCGACCCAGCCGCGCCGGGCAGGACGCCGCGCACGGCCGCGGCGGCCAGCGCCAGCGGCAGCGCGATATCCCACTGCGCCAGGAACAACTCGAAGGTCGCCTCCCAGCGCGCCCAGGTGGCGCCGAATACCTGTGGGTCCGGCGGCCCGAGGTAGATGGCGAGCAATGCGGCCACCGCGACTAGCCCGGCGCGTCCAAGCGCCGGGAGACGGCTGCGCGCCAATCGCTCCGCCAGCGCCAGGGCCGCCGTCGCGGCCAGCCCAGCGAATGCCGCGTGCAGGAAGAAATCGACGCGCTCGTACATATAGGGCGCCTCGGGAATTTCCAACCCATAGCTGCCCGTGCGCAATTTGGCGGTCAGGCATGCGCCGAACAAAGACGCGGTAGCGAAGAACAACAGGAAATCGCACAGGCGCGACAGGAATCTGGACATGCGTGAGAGTCGGGAGACGGCGGGCAGCCCACAGCATGCCACAGAGCCGCTCCGCGTCGCCCACGCATGCGCCGGCCGGGCTACATTACCCGGCATCCCGACCACCCGCGCCACCGCCATGTCCGCCCTCCGCCTGTTCTGCCTGCTTGCGCTGCTCTGCCTGCCGCCCGGTTTGGCGTCGGCCGCCACGCTCACGGACCAGCGTTATGGTCCGGACGCCGCGCAACTTGCCGACGTCTACTTGCCTGCCACGCCCGGCGCGCCGCTTGCCCCGATCCTGGTGCTGGTGCATGGCGGCTCCTGGTTGCACGGCGACAAGGCCGCACCCGATTTCATCCAGGGCAAGCTGGCGCGCTGGCTGCCGCTGGGCTTCGTGGTCGTCTCCGTCAATACCCGCCTGCTGCCCGACGCGGGGCCGCGGGAACAGGCCGAGGACCTGGGGCTGGCCATGGCCTGGGCCCAGCGCCAGGCCGCCGGCTGGCGGGCCGATCCGGCGCGCATCCTGATCATGGGCCATTCCTCGGGCGGCCATCTGCAGGCCCTGCTGGCGGCCGACGCCCCGCTGCGCGAGCGCACCGGCGCCCGGCCCTGGTTGGCCAACATCATCCTGGACGGCACGCCCTTCGATCTGCCGGGCATCATGGCCGCCGAGCACGCGCCGTTCTATGACAAGGCATTCGGCAACGATCCGGCCCATTGGCGCGCCGCCTCGCCCGCCGCGCAACTGAGCGGCCCCAACCCGCCGACGCTGCTGGTCTGCTCGTCGTTGCGGCCGCACTCATGCCAGCGTTCGCGCGACTACGCGCAACGGTTGAGCGAGCACGGCGGCCAGGCGCAGGTGCTGCCGGTGGCGCGCAATCACGGCCAGATCAACGCCGACGTCGGCGGCGACAACGACGAAACCCGCGCCATCCTCGCCTTCATCGACGAGCAGTTGCGGCGCCGGGCCGGCGAGTAGGAGGATTCGTCACGCCATGACCCGCTTCACCCTGCAACGACTGCGCATCGGCGCCTGGCTGGCCCTGGGCGACGGCGCGCTGCTGGCCGCTGGCGCGGCGCTGTGCGCGCTGCCGCTGCTGGCCTGGACGCTGCTGCCCGGCGCCGCCGCCGTCCTGGGCGTGGCGCTCACGCTGCCCGCCCTGGCCTCGGGCCTCATCATGCTCAGAACGCCGTTCAGCGCCACCCCCGACAGCCCCGAGGACGGCCTGCCGCTACGCCGCGACGACGCGCCCGGCCTGTTCGAGGAACTCGACCGTCTTTGCGCCGCCCTCGCCGCGCCGCCGCTGGACGCGGTCTACCTGGACGGTGAATTCAATGCCGCCATCCGCCAGCACCGCAAGCTGGGCGGCAGGACCCGCAACGTCCTGTGGCTGGGACAACCGCTGCTCGAAATGCTTTCGCCGGCGGCCTGCCGCGCCGTCCTGGCGCATGAAACCGCGCACATCGCACAGCGCCACGGCCGCTACGCCAGCCGCGTGTATTTCGCGCGCCTGCAATGGCAGGACGTCAACCGGCGGCTGGATCGGCGCCGCCGCCTGTCGAGCGCGCCGCTGCGACTGTTCGTGGCGTGGTACGTGCCGCGCCTCCTGCGAGTCAGCCTGGACTTCGCCCGGCAATGCGAGGCGCAGGCCGACGCCGAGGCGGTGCGCGCCTGCGGCCAACTGGCGATGGCCGAAGCGCTGTCGGCGATGGCGCTGCACGGACGGGCGTTGCGTGGCGCCTGGCCGGCATTGCTGGCCGCTGGCGATGAGCCGCCCCGTCCCTACGCGGCATTGGCCGCGCGCGACCCGCTGACGGCCCCGGTCGACGAGTCCGAGGCCCGTGTCTGGCTGCATGACGCGCTCCGCGCCACGACGGGCCACGGCGACACGCACCCGTCACTGGCGGATCGCCTGGGCGCGTTGCGGCCCGATCCGGATCGGCCGCTGCCGTGGCGCCGCGCCGTCCCCAACGCGGCCCAGGCCTGGTTGGGCGCGCAGCGCGCCGCCCTCGCCGCCCGGCTGGACGAACGCTGCGCGGCGCAATCGGCCCACGAGGCCGCGCAGGTCCGCCACGAGCGGGAAGCGCTCACCGCGCAGTATCACGACCTGCTGCGCAAGCGCCGCATCCGCGTCCTGTCGGCCGATGAAATCGCGCGCTGCGCCTGGCTGCGAGAGACCCTGGACGATGACACAGCGGGCGCCGCCGCGTTGGCCGAGGAGGGACTGCGGCAGACTCCCGACCACCCCGCCCTGCTTGCCCAGTTGGCGCGCTGCCGCCAGCGCGAGGGACACCCGCGGGACGCCGCGGCGCTCTGGCGCCGGGCCGCGCTCCAGCCCGGCCCGGAACAATTGCCCAGCCTGCGCCAGCTCAGCCTGGCGGCCCTGCGCGCGGGCGACCACGCACTGGCCGAGGACTACCGCCGCCAGGCCGACGCCCTGCAGCAATCCCTCTCGCGCGCCGACGCGACGGACGGTTACGATCCGCACGACCTGTCGCCCGCCGAGCTCGGCAAGCTGGCCGACACGCTCGACCCCTTGCTGCGCATCGCCACCGGCGCCTGGTTGCTGCGCCCCGCGGGCGGCGGCCGCTATCAGTTGCTGGTGCTGGCGCGCGACGCCGCCCTGCTGCGCCTCATCGGCCGCCTCACCGGCGAACCCAGTTACCTGCGGCGCGATTGCGAACAACTGCTGGGCCGGCTGCTGCCGCGCCTGCGCCTGGACGTGGAGGCCGACATCCTGGCCGCCGGCGATCCCCGGCTCGCCTGGTGCGTCGAGCAGGCGCGCGTGCGCCGCCCTGCCTGACGGTCGCCTGACACGCCGCGCGCCGTGCAACTTTCCGCCCGGCGCGCGGTCGATCCACCACACCACGCCCTCCGGCATGCCGGCGGCCACCACCGCCCCCGGGCAGGCGGGTGAATGGCAACCCGCCCGACCGGGCAAAGGCACCCGCAATGCGTTCTCTTTCTTTCTCCTTCCGTGGCGGCGCCCTGCCCGCCGTCGCGCGCTGGCGCTACCTCGCCTGCCTGCCGCTGATCCTGCTGGGCGCCCAGGCGCTGGCCGCGCCGCGCCAGTGCGAACCGGCGCCGCCCGGCCCGCGCGACCTCGAAGGCACCGGCTACTACACCGACGCCGCCCACTCGAAGATCGACCCGGCGCTGCAGGCCCGCAACCAGGCCCAGACCAAGCCGCTGAACGATTACGCCCGCCGCATTGCCGACCTGTCCGACGCCTACCTGGCCCATGGCGACGCCGCCGCCGGCCAATGCGCGCTGGCGTGGCTGGCAGCCTGGGCCAAGGACGACGCCATGCTCGGCCGCATGATCCACGGCAACAACGACCAGGCCGACTACCTGCGCGAATGGACCCACGGCGCGGCGGCCATGGCCTATCTCAAGACCCTGCCGCTGGCCACGCCGGCGCAGCGCGGCCTCATCGCCTCCTGGCTCGAACAGCTATCGCGCGCCAACCTCGCCTACTGGGACGATCCCCGGCACAAGCGCAACAACCACTATTACTGGACCGGCGTCGGCGTCATGGCGACCGCCCTCGCCACCCGCGATGCCGGCCTGCTGCGCAGCGCGCAGGCGATCTACCGCAAGGGCATCGACGACATCCAGGCCGACGGCAGCCTGCCCATGGAAATGGCGCGCGGCGGCCGCGCGCTGCACTATCACGACTATGCCGCCGCGCCCTTGGTGACAATGGCCGAGCTGGCCTTTGAAGACGGCCAGGACTGGTATGGCTACCGCGACGGCGCGCTTGGCCGGCTGGCGCGGCGCGTGGCCGAGGGCTACCGCGACAGCGCCTGGTTCGCGCGTCAGGCCGGGGTGGCGCAGCAGGACCGGCAGCCGCATGGATTCACGGGCTGGGTCGAGTTCTACCGCCGCCATGCGCCGCAAGCGCACGTCTTCGACGCCCTGCACGCCGCCGGGCCGTACGACGAGCCCCGCCTGGGCGGCGACCTGACGCTGATGGCGACCCACGGCATCCTGCCCCGCTCGTGACGCCGGCGCACCGCCCGGACGGGCCGCGCCAGGCGTAAACTGAACCGTGACGACAAGCTGTATGCGGCCGCCGAGGGGCAGCCGCCGGAGATCGCCATGCAAACCACCGCCACTCGCACACTCGCCCTGCTGGCCGCCCTGCTGATACTGGGCGGCTGTTCCTCGCTGGGTCCCGGCGGCCCGCCGCATCCGGGCGCGGTCAATCCCTACAGCAGCGGCGGTTTCCACGACGCCGGCCCGAACTACCCGGACACCGGCCCCTGAGCGCCCTGGCCGGCGTCCACCGCGGCCACTTCCCGCACTTTCGCCAGCGCGATGCGCCACGACACGTGTCTGGCGCCGCCCCGGCGCGCCTTGAAGCGCCGGTTCGCCGCAGACGCCAATGCGCCCCAGGGCGCTTGCGCCAAGATCGGACGGAAGGTAAATTGTTGACAATCAATCGCCTCGAACGGGCTTTAATCGGTTTTTCACTGGAAAAATCATCAGATTGTTGACACAATGAGCAAAGTGCTGACGCTGCCCGGCGCCGCCTCCGGCGATAGCGAGACGCTGGCGGAACACATCTTCCGCAAGATCCAGTCCGCCATCGTCAAGGGCGAGATCGCCCCCGGCAGCAAGATTTCCGAACCGGAACTGGCGCGCATCCACGGCGTCAGCCGCGGCCCGCTGCGCGAGGCCCTGCACCGGCTCGAAGGCCAACGGCTGCTGGTGCGCGTGCCGCACGCCGGCGCCCGCGTGGTCTCGCTCAGCCCGCAGGAACTGGCCGAACTCTACGAAATCCGCGAATCGCTCGAAGGCATGGCCTGCCGCCTGGCGGCCGAGCGCATGGCGCCGGCCGAAGTCGAGCAGGTGCGCCAGGTGCTGCACGCCCACGAAAAGGACGAGGCCTTCCAGGCCGGCACCGGCTATTACCAGCAGGAGGGCGACTACGATTTCCACTACCGCATCGTCAAGGGCAGCGGCAACCAGATGCTGTTCCGCATGCTGTGCGACGAGCTCTACCAACTGGCGCGGATGTACCGTATCCAGTACTCGACCACTCCCAACCGCCCGCGGCAGTCGTATGCCGAGCATCACCGCATTCTCGACGCCATCGCCGACCGCGATGGCGAGCTGGCTGAACTCCTGATGCGCCGCCACATCCGCGCATCCCGTCTCAACATTGAAAAACAGATCGCTCAGGGCAACCTGAAGCGCACCGAGGCATGAACAAATCCTATCGCAAGCCCCTGCAAGGCACCCGCCTGGACTATTTCGACGCGCGCGCCGCCGTGGACGCCATCGCGCCCGGCGCCTACGACCGCCTGCCCTACACCTCGCGCGTGCACGCCGAGAACCTGGTGCGCCGCTGCGATCCGGCGCTGCTGACCGACGCGCTCAAGCAGTTGATCGAACGCCGCCGCGACCTGGACTTCCCGTGGTATCCGGCGCGCGTGGTCTGTCATGACATCCTCGGCCAGACCGCGCTGGTCGACCTGGCCGGCCTGCGCGACGCCATCGCCGACAAGGGCGGCGACCCCGCCAAGGTCAACCCGGTGGTGCCGGTGCAACTGATCGTCGACCACTCGCTGGCGGTGGAATACGGCGGCAACGATCCCGACGCCTTCGCCAAGAACCGCGCGGTGGAAGACCGCCGCAACGAAGACCGCTTCCACTTCATCGACTGGACCAAGCAGGCCTTCCGCAACATCGAAGTGGTGCCCCCGGGCAACGGCATCATGCACCAGATCAACCTGGAGCGGATGTCGCCGGTGATCTACACGCAGGACGGCGTGGCCTTCCCCGACACGCTGGTCGGCACCGACAGCCACACCCCGCACGTGGACGCGCTGGGCGTCATCGCCATCGGCGTGGGCGGCCTGGAAGCCGAGAACGTGATGCTGGGCCGCGCCTCGTGGATGCGCCTGCCCGACATCATCGGCGTCGAACTGACCGGCCGCGCCGGCCCCGGCATCACCGCCACCGACGTGGTGCTGACGCTGACCGAATTCCTGCGCAAGGAAAAAGTCGTGGGCGCCTACCTGGAGTTCCACGGCGAAGGCGCCGCCAGCCTGACGCTGGGCGACCGCGCCACCATCTCCAACATGGCGCCCGAATACGGCGCCACCGCCGCGATGTTCGCCATCGATCAGCAGACCATCGACTACCTGCGCCTGACCGGCCGCGAGGACGAGCAGATCGCGCTGGTGGAAACCTACGCCAAGACCGCCGGCCTGTGGGCCGACAGCCTCAAGACGGCCGAGTACGAGCGCGTGCTGCGCTTTGACCTGTCGACCGTGGTGCGCACCCTGGCCGGCCCGTCCAACCCGCACCGCCGCCTGCCGGTTTCCGACCTGGCCGAACGCGGCATCGCCGGCACGGTCGAGAACCAGCCCGGCCTGATGCCCGACGGCGCCGTCATCATCGCCGCCATCACCAGTTGCACCAACACCAGCAATCCGCGCAACGTCATCGCCGCCGGCCTGCTGGCGCGCAACGCCAACCGCGCCGGCCTGACGCGCAAGCCGTGGGTCAAGAGCTCGCTGGCGCCCGGCTCCAAGGCCGTGGCCCTGTACCTGGACGAAGCCGGCCTGACCGAAGACCTGGAGAAACTCGGCTTCGGCGTCGTGGCGTTTGCCTGTACCACCTGCAACGGCATGTCGGGCGCGCTCGACCCCGTGATCCAGCAGGAGATCATCGACCGCGACCTCTACGCCACCGCCGTGCTGTCCGGCAACCGCAATTTCGACGGCCGCATCCACCCCTACGCCAAGCAGGCCTTCCTGGCCTCGCCGCCGCTGGTGGTGGCCTACGCCATCGCCGGCACCATCCGCTTCGACATCGAGCGCGACGTGCTGGGCACCGACGCCAGCGGCCGCGAGATCCGCCTGAAGGACATCTGGCCGAGCGACGAAGAGATCGACGCCATGGTCAAGGCCGCCGTCAAGCCGGAACAGTTCCGCAAGGTCTACGCGCCCATGTTCGGCCTGCGCAACGAGCGCGACGCCGCGGTCGAGCCGCTGTACGCGTGGCGCCCGCAGAGCACCTATATCCGCCGTCCGCCGTACTGGGAAGGCGCGCTGGCCGGCGAGCGCACGCTGCGCGGCATGCGACCGCTGGCCGTGCTGGGCGACAACATCACCACCGACCACCTGTCGCCGTCCAACGCCATCCTGATGGACAGCGCCGCCGGCGAATACCTGCACAAGATGGGCCTGCCGGAAGAGGACTTCAACTCCTACGCCACCCACCGCGGCGACCACCTGACCGCGCAGCGCGCCACCTTCGCCAATCCCAAGCTGTTCAACGAGATGGTGAAGGACGCCGACGGCAACGTGAAGCAGGGCTCGCTGGCCCGCGTGGAACCGGAAGGCAAGGAAATGCGCATGTGGGAAGCCATCGAGACCTACATGGACCGCAAGCAGCCGCTGATCATCGTGGCCGGCGCCGACTACGGCCAGGGCTCGTCGCGCGACTGGGCCGCCAAGGGTGTGCGCCTGGCCGGCGTCGAAGCCATCGCCGCCGAAGGCTTCGAGCGCATCCACCGCACTAACCTCATCGGCATGGGCGTGCTGCCGCTGGAATTCAAGCCCGGCGTGAACCGCAAGACGCTGGGCCTGGACGGCACCGAGACCTACGACGTGGTGGGCGAGCGCAAGCCGCGCGCCGACCTGACGCTGGTGATCCACCGCCGCGACGGCGAGACCCTGGAAGTGCCGATGACCTGTCGCCTCGACACCGCCGAGGAAGTGTCCATCTACGAAGCCGGCGGCGTGCTGCAACGCTTCGCGCAGGACTTCCTGGAAGCCGAATCGGCCGCCGGTTCGGCCAAGAAGGCCGGCTGACCCCCACAGCATGGCGGGCGCCGCGGCGCCCGCCTTCCCCACCCAAGACATCAGGACTGCCCCATGGCCCATGCCCCCAGATCAAGATTCCCGCCACCTACATGCGCGGTGGCACCAGCAAAGGCGTGTTCTTCAAGCTCGACGACCTGCCCGAATCCGCACGCGTGCCGGGCCCGGCCCGCGACGCGCTGCTGATGCGCGTGATCGGCAGCCCCGACCCCTACTGCAAGCAGATCGACGGCATGGGCGCGGCCACTTCCAGCACCAGCAAGACCGTCATCATCGGCAAGAGCAGCCGCCCCGAACATGACGTCGACTACCTGTTCGGCCAGGTCTCGATCGACCAGGCCTTCGTCGACTGGAGCGGCAACTGTGGCAACCTGTCGGCCGCCGTCGGCCCCTTCGCCATCAGCAACGGCCTGGTGGACCCGGACCGCATCCCGCGCAACGGCATCGCCGTGGTGCGCATCTGGCAGGCCAACATCCAGAAGACCATCATCGCCCACGTGCCGATCACCGACGGCGCGGTGCAGGAAACCGGCGACTTCGAACTGGACGGCGTGACCTTCCCGGCCGCCGAGCTGCAACTGGAATTCATGAACCCGGCAGAGGAAGGCGACGGCGGCTCGATGTTCCCCACCGGCAATCTGGTGGACGACCTGGAGGTGCCCGGCGTGGGCACCTTCAAGGCCACCATGATCAACTCCGGCATCCCCACCATCTTCCTGGACGCCGAGGCGCTGGGCTACACCGGCACCGAGCTGCAGGACGACATCAACGGCGACGCCGCCGCGCTGGCGCGCTTCGAGACCATCCGCGCCCACGGCGCGCTGCGCATGGGACTGATCCAGAAACTGGAAGAAGCCGCCGCGCGCCAGCACACGCCCAAAGTGGCCTTCGTGGCCCGTCCCAAGGCCTACACGTCCTCCAGCGGCAAGCAGATCGGCGCCGGCGACATCGACGTGCTGGTGCGCGCCCTGTCCATGGGCAAGCTGCACCACGCCATGATGGGCACCGCCTCGGTCGCCATCGCCACCGCCGCGGCCGTGCCGGGCACGCTGGTCAACCTGGCGGCCGGCGGCGGCCAGCGCGACCAGGTCAACTTCGGCCACCCCTCGGGCACGCTGCGCGTCGGCGCCCAGGCCCAACTGATCGACGGCGAATGGACCGTCACCAAGGCCATCATGAGCCGCAGCGCGCGCGTGCTGATGGAAGGCCGGGTGCACGTGCCGCCCACCGGGTTCTGAAACGACCGCCGCCGACCGGGTCCCGAGGTACCCGTCGCCGACGGGCATCCGAGGCCCCGCCGCCGACGGGCGCGGGCTGCGGTATTCTCTGCCGCAGCCCCTTCCCTTATCGACGGAACCGTCCATGGCACACCCCGGCGCCCCACGCCGATTCAAGCGCATCCTGGCCGTCTCGGCCCTGCTGCTGTCCGCCAGCGCCGCGGCCACCCCGATCCTGATGCAACCGCTGCCCGGCGCCCCCTACACGCCGGGCCGCTACTACCTGATTCCCCAACCCTATGCGCAGGTCAAGGCCGACATCGAGCAAGGCCTTGCCGGCAAGGACCTGGGCGGCTTCGACGGCCGCGACGACAGCGGACCGCTGTCGGCCATGGAGTTCTACTGGGCCGAGATCGGCGCCCGCCATCTGCCCGCGCTGAAACAGGCGCTGGAACAGCAGGCCAGCCAGGCCGCGGACCCGGTCCTGGCCAAGGCGCTGGCGGCCGGCGCCGTCAGCCCGCAGGAGCGCGACACGTTCCGCGTGGCCATCGCGCGCCAGCCCGACTACGCCCAGGAACACATCAAGTCGCTGCCGTTCTTCTCGCAAGCGGTGGCGCGCTGGTCTTTCCAGCGCGAACGCGGCAAAGCGCGCCGCACGCAGGCCGACTACGGCACCGTCATGGATCTCTCCGGCGTGACCGGCCGCGAGGCGCTGACGCTGGTCTGGCACGGCGGCGCCGACACCACCGTCACGCGCCATTTCCGCCTGACAAGCTGCATGGTCGGCGTGACCTGTTTTCCCGACCCGCATTTCGAGTACGACAGGCAACGCATCGAGCACACCGACGCCGCGCTCGACCGTTACCTTGACGGTTTGGCGCAACGCCTGCAGGCCCTACCCGAGGCCGATGCCGACCGCGCGATGCAGGCTTACTTCGATGCGTACGCGCGCGGCCGCGCCACCGCCACCGCGTCGGCCGCGCCCTCCGTGGCGGCGGCCACGCTGCCGCAGACGAGCGTGTCCGGCATCCGCCTTCCCGCCGACGAATCCGACCTGCGGCGCTACGACAACGACCGCTGGCGCCTGCTGGCGCTGCCGGACGGCAGCCTGCTCGCTTCCGGCGCGGCGACGCAGCGCTTCGTGCCGCGCACCACGCCCGCCGCCGCCGAGGGCGCGCCGCGGTCCGGCCAGAACACGGTAACCGCCGTCGACCGCGAGGCCGCCGCGGGCTTTGGCCTGGCGGGCGCGCTCAAGATCACCGCCGACGGCCAGGTCTGGGCGCAAGGCCTGCGCGAGGACGGCGCCCGCACGCTGCTGGCATGGCGCCCCGGCCAGCGCGGCGTGGTCGTCCACCCGCTGGGAGCCCGCTTTCCGGACCGCTACATTGACGACTGGACCCTGCCCGCCGCCGGCGGCGTGGCGCTGCGCGTCGGCGACGAGCTGTACACCGTGACGCCGCAAGGGCGCTGGAGCCAACGGTCCTGGAACGGCGCGCTGCGCCGCGACGCCGTCGACACCCTGGAGCATGCCCTGCCCTGGGTGCCGAGCGACGCCATCCAGTTCGGCGACGGCCTGTTCTGGGCCGCCGACCGCGACGGCTACGGCATCGATCCCGGTGGCGCCCGCGTGGTCGCCAGCTTCCCGACCGCCACCCCCAAGCTGTTGTTCGGCAGCCGGCGCGGGGAATGGGCCCTGGCCGTGGCGGAAACACCCGATGGGCGGCGCCTGCGCGCCATCGACCTGCGCACGGGCCTGGCCCGCTTCGACCTGGAAACCCCCGCCGTGTACTACACCTCGGCGGCGGCGCGCAGCGCCCACGGCCGCCTATTGGCGGTCAGCGGCGCCGACAGCACGGTGATTGTCCTGGACATGACGCAGGGCCGGCTGCTGGCCAACCTGCGCGTGCCCAAGGAATACAGCGTCAGCGCGCTGGCCTTCTCGTGGGCCGGAGACCGGCTGTGGATCTACGCCCGGCCGGTAGGCAACAACGACGTGGCGCAACTGATCGCGTGGGATGCGCCGGCCGGAGCGGTCGACCCCGCGCGGGGCCGCGACCTGCCCGACCAGATCCGCTGCGACTACTCGATGGCGTGCCGCTGACCCCGGCCGGCGCGGCGCGCCGCCCGGCATCGCGCGGCCGGGCGGCCGCTTACTGGGCCTTGTCCTTCGGCGCGCTGGCCACCAGCGCGTCAAAATCCTTGTCCAGCGCGGCCAGCGAATCGGCGATGTGGGCGCGGCGTTCCTTGATCCACTTGTCCTGCGAGGCCAGTTGCTCGCGCGCCTCCTTGATCATGCGCTCCATTTCCGCCGGCTGAGGGCCGCCACTGGTGGCGCGGTTCTTGACGATGGCGACCGGGTCCAGCGTCGAACGGAACTCGGCCTCGCTCATCGGCAGTTCGTTCGGGTACTTGGAACCCTTCATCGCCTCGGCGTAGATGCGGCGCGCCTGGTCATACGGGAAGTCCAGCGGCTTGATGTTGTTGGCCTTGGCGTAGCTCACCACTTCCGACGCGAAGTGGTGGCCGTCGCGGAACGGCAGCTTGTACTTGCGCATCAGCACGTCGGCCAGCTCCTGCGATGCGGTCCAGTCGCTGTTCAGTTCCTCCAGCGCGCGGTCCGGGCTGATCACCATGGCCTTGAGCACGCGGTCCCAGCGCTTGAGCGCGGAGATGCCGGCGTCGACCATGGCCGAGTTCTGCTTGACGTCCTTGGGGTCGCTCATGCCTGGCGTGATGTTGTGCGTCTGGATCACCGGCCCCATGGCCAGCGTCACCGCCGTCGACGCGTCGCTGCGGGTGTCATTGAGCAGGCCCGGATTGCGCTTTTGCGGCATGGCGCTGGACACGTAGGTGTTGCCGCCGCCCTCTTCCAGCAGGATCCAGGGCCGCGACTGGGCATACTGCGTCATCACGTCCTCGACGAAGTTGCCGGTGCGCAGCGCGATGCTGGTGACGATCGACGCCACTTCCACCGGCTGGTCCATTGACGAGATCTGCGAGGCGTCATAGGCGTTGTCCACCAGCGCGGTGAAGCCCAGGTACTGCGCCATGCGCTTGCGATCCAGCGGCCAACTGGTGCCGTTGAGCACGGTGGTGCCCATGGGCGAGCGGTCGATGCGCGCGTAGGCTTCGCGGATGCGTTGGGCGTCGCGCGCCAGGCCGGCGGCCTGTCCCAGCAGGTAGTGGCCATAGCTGTTCGGCTGGGCCGCCACGCCGTTGGTGTAGTTGGGCACAATGGTGGCGCTGTGCTTGGCGGCCAGCTCCACCAGCGTGGTCGACGTGGCATTGAGCTGGTCCGCCAGTTCCAGCAGCTTGTCGCGCAGGATGGCGCTGCGGTAGGTGGCGTGCATGTCCTGGCTGGAACGGCCGGCATGCAGCAGCGTCACGTCCTCGCCCGCGGCCTTGATCAGCAGCGGCTCGAAGGTGATGACGCTGGCCGGCCGCTTGGCGCCGGGCTGGTTGCCATCATTGATCACCTTGGCCACGCCCGCCGCCAGGCGCGGCGCCATGGCCTTGTCGAGCAGCCCCTGGTCGGTATTGATCACGGCCGTGGCCTTGTTGATCTCGCCCAGCCAGAAGAAGGGATCGTGCGGCGGCTTGGCGGCGGCGGGTGCCTGCTGGGCCGAGGCGGCGTGGGCGCCGAGGGACAAAACGAGGGCTGCGCCCAGGGCGGGCAGGAAATGTCTCATGGTGTTCTCGTTATGAGGGGGAAATCAAACCCCTGTATCAAACACCATTTTTGCGCCCCGTGTGCCACAAAATGCAATCCGCCATGCAACGGGCCGGCACGACCGCCCACGCCTGCGGGTTGACCCCTATGTCTGGCGGCCAGTCGAATGCTATGCCGCCGACGCTGGCACCGCCCAGCGCAACACGAAGCGCGCCCCGCCCATCGGGCTGTCCGTGACACTGATGGCGCCACGGTGCCCGACCGCGACGCGCTGCGCGATCGCCAGCCCCAGCCCGGCGCCGCCGGTGCCGCGATCGCGGCTTTCATCCAGCCGGATGAAGGGTTCGAAAATCCGTTCGCGATCGGCCACCGGAATGCCCGGTCCGTCGTCGTCCACGATCAGCTCGAAATGCCCCGCCGACGTGTGCGTCAGCGCGACTTCGACGCGGCCCCGCGCATAGCGCACCGCGTTCTGCACCAGGTTCAGCAGGGCCCGGCTCATATAGCGCGGATGCAGGCACACGTGCGGGGGATGGCCGTCCGCCACGACGCAGCGCACATTGCGCGCCTCGGCCTGGTGCGCCACCTGGGCCAGGGCCTCGCCCAGCCAGTCGCGCGTGTCCACGGTTTCCAACCGCACGGCCTCTTCGGTGGGCCGTTCCAGCCGCGCGTACACCAACAGCTCCGCCACCATGCTCTCCAGCTCCGAAATGTCCGCGCGCATGTCGCGCAAGACCGGCTGATGCGCTGGCGGCAGGCCGCCGCGCCCCAGTTGGTCCACCTCGAACGACAGCCGCGCCAGCGGCGTGCGCAGCTCATGCGAGACGGCGTTGGTCAGGCTGCGCTGATTCTCGATCAACGCGGCAATGCGCTCGGCCATGTGATTGAAACTCTCGCCGACGTGACGGATCCCGGCGATGCGCGACAGGCGCACGCGCATGCTCAGTTCCCCGTGCCCCATGCGCAGCGCGGCATTACGCAGCGCGTCCATGTCGCGCCACATCGGCAACGCCCACAGCGCCAGCAGGCCGATCGCCACCACGATCCCCAGGCACAGCCAGACGGACAGGGCGACCACGGTGTCGAACACGTTGGGCAGGCGCAACTCCAGCCACTGCGCGGGCTCGCCCGGCAACGGCAGCAGGTGGGTGTCGAAATCGTCGCGCATCACGACGCCCATGGTCTGCCATTGCTCGCGCTCATCCTCGGTCAGGTGGACCTGATGCGCTTGCAGCAAGCGCATCGCGATGCCGTAATGTGGCTGCACCTGGTCGCGCAGCACGTCTTCGCGCCGCGCCGGCGGCACCGCGTCCAACCGCTCATGCAACTCGTAGAACTGGCCCCGCAGCGATTGGAAGGCAACCTCTTCGACCATCGGCTTGAGCAGCGCCCCCAGCCCCTTGTCCACGAACAGATAGGCCAGCCCCAGGCTGATCAGCACCACGACAACGACACGAATGAGAAATCTGAGCATCAGTAGCCTTCGGGCCGGCGGCGGGCGCGTCCGCGCAGCGAGGGCGGGCGGAGAGGGATGATGGAAACGCGCGGACGGCCGCAATGGCGGATCGCGCGGGCCGCGGCGGATGCGCGCCCCGGGATGATAGAAAACAAGCCGGCGGCCGTTCCGCCGCCTTTTGTGTGGGATTTGTGAAAAAAAGTGAAACGCCGGCGGGCCGCGGCGCCGCTAGCCGTCGCGGCGATCGACCCGCGCGGCCATGTCGCGGATCAGGCGGCCCTGTCGGGCGCGGCGCCCGCCATGCCCCGTCACCCCAGGTATTCGACGTTGCCGCACACCGAAATGCTCTGGCCGCTGATCATCGCGCCCTCGTCCGAGCACAGGAACGCGACCTGATTGGCGATATCCTCGGGCTGCGTCATCCTGCGCAGCGACACCTTCTCCACCAGTTGCGCGCGCATGACATCGTTGCCGACGCCGCCGGCCGCCGCGCGCGCGGCGATGATGCGCTCGACCCGCTCGCCCGCCACCACGCCGGGCAGCACCGAATTGACGCGGATGCCGGACGGTCCCAGCTCCATCGCCCAGGTCTGCGTCAGCCCCGCCAATCCGAACTTGCTGGCGCTGTAGGGGCTGCGCAGCGAAAAGCCCAGGCGCCCCGCGACCGACGAGATATTGATGATCGCCCCGCCGCCCGCCTCGCGCAGCAGCGGCACCGCGCTGCGCGCGCACAGGAACGTGCCGGTCAGGTTGACGTCGAGCGTGGCGCGCCACGCCGCCAGGTCCGTCTCCTCCAGCCGGCTGGTGGGGCCCGACACGCCAGCGTTGTTCACCAGCGCGTCAAGCCGGCCCCAGCGCGTGGCCAGGTCCGTGAACATGGCCAGCACCTGGGCCTCATCGGATACATCCGTGACGCTGCCGCTCAAGCCCGGATGCGCCCGCACGGCGGCCTGCACCGCCTCTGCCGCCACATCACAGATATGCACCTGCGCCCCCGACGCCAGGAACTTGCGCGCGATCGCCAGCCCGATTCCCCCCGCGCCAGCGGTGACCAGGACCCGCTTGCCTTGCAACGATTCGATCATCAGGCTTCATCCTTTGAAAAATGCCGCATCGGTCTCACAGCGCGAATGCCGGCCGCACGCCGCCCCGCAGCGGCAGGCCCATGATCTCGCGCGCCTCGGCGGGCGTCGCGGGCTCCATGTCCAGCTCGCGGATGATGCGCACGATGCGCTCGGTCAGTTGCACGTTGGTCGCCAACTCGCCATGGCGGTAATACAGGTTGTCCTCCAGCCCCACCCGCGCATGCCCGCCCAGCAGCAGCGCGCTGATGTTGGCTTCGAGCTGCGACGGTCCGATGCCGCTGACGCAGAAGATGCTGTTCCTGGGAAGCAGGTCCACCATCATCTGCAAATGGCGCGGCGAGAACGGCATCGCGTTCTGGAAGTTGCGGTGCACATTCATCACCAGGTTGATGAAATGCGGCTCCTCGTCCAGCCCTTCGTTGATCAACGTGGTCGCGTCCTGCAGGATATGGGTCGGGCTGAACACCTCCCACTCCGGCTTGATGCCGCGCGCCTTCATGCCGGCCGCCAGTTCGCGGGCGCGGGACAAGGGCGTGTTCATCAGGTATTCGCGGTCGCCGAAGGCCAGGTTCAGCGTGGTGGCGTCCAGCGTGCACATCTCGGCGCCGGCGTCCATGCCCTTGAGCCGCTCTTCCCACAGGATCTCCCAGGTGCCCGGCGTGGTTTCCCTGACCATGTCGCCGTGCACGCCGCCGCCCGTGGAATTGTTCAGCACGATGTCGCAGCGCTCACGGATGCGCTGGTTCATGTCGCGGTAGATGGCCGCGTCGCAGGTGGCCTGGTCGTCGGGACGGCGCGCATGCAGCGCGACCACGCTGGCCCCGGCGTTGTAGCAGCGGTAGACGTCCTCGGCGATCTCGGCCGGCTGGGTCGGCAGATGCGGGTTCTGGCTCTTGAACGCCATGCCCCCGGTGGGAGCAATGGTCACGATCACTTTGCGTTTTGCCATGGCGATTCTCTTATTTCCAAAGGGCGCAGCGGGTCTCGGCCTTGGTGGTGAAGGCCTCGTTGCCATCGATGGTCTGGACCACCTTGAAGTAGTCCCAGGGCGCCTTCGATTCCTCGGGCGTCTTGACCTGCAGCAGATACATGTCGTGCACCACGCGGCCATCCGGACGCACCACGCCGTTCTTGATGTACACGTCGTCGAGCTTGTTCTCGCGCAGATACGCCAGCACCTTGTCGGCATCGTCCGTGCCCGTCGCCTTGACCGCGCGCAGGTACTGGATGGCCGCCGAATAGTCGGCCGCCTGCAGCGACGACGGCATGGCGTTGCGGCGCTCGTAGAACTTCCGCGCCCAGGCCCGCGTCTCGTCCGACGCGTTCCAGTACCAACTGTCGGTCAGGTACATGCCCTTGGCCGTCTCCAGGCCCATGGCGTGGATGTCGTTGATGAACATGATCATGCCGGCCAGCCGCATCGTCTTGGTCAGGCCGAATTCGTTGGCCGCCTTGATCGCATTGGTGGCGTCCGCGCCGGCATTGGCCAGCGCCAGGATCTCGGCCTTGCTGGCCTGCGCCTGCAACAGGAACGACGAGAAATCGCTGGTCGACAGCGGATGCTTGACCGACCCGACCACCTTGCCGCCGCCCGCCTCGACCACCTTGGTGGTATCGGCCTGCAACGCATGGCCAAAGGCGTAGTCCGCCGTCAGGATGTACCAGCTTTTGCCGCCCGCCTTCACCACCGCCGCGCCCGTGCCGCGCGCCTGCGCCACGGTGTCGTAGGCATAGTTCAGCGTGTATGGGGTGCACTGCTCGTTGGTCAGGGCCGGCGCGCCCGCGCCCACCACGATGATCGGCTTCTTCTTGTCGGCGGCCACCTTCGACATGGCCAGCGCCGTGCTCGAATTGGTGCCGCCGATCAGCATGTCCAGGCCGCGCTGGTCGAACCATTCGCGCGCCTTGGCCGAGGCAATGTCCGCCTTGTTCTGGTGGTCCGCCGTCAGCAGCTCGATCTTCTTGCCATTGATCTCGCCGCCCATCTCCTCGATGGCCATCTTGATGGCTTCTGCCCCGCCCGGGCCGTCCGGCCCGGAATAGACGCCCGACATGTCGGTGATGAAGCCGATCCGGATCACGTCGTCGGAAATCTGCGCCCGGGCCGCGCCCGCGTGCAGCAGCGCGCCGGCGATGGCGCCGGCCAGGACAGCGCGCGAAAACCTGCGTGGCATTGACAACATACCTGTCTCCTCTTATGGTTTTTTGGCTCTGGGGCCCCGAATATTCTCGGACTGGCCCGCCAGCGAACAGTCATCATGTTGACAAAGCGCCCTAGGGTTTACCTGGGCGCCCTCACCACGGCGGAACGGGGACAACCATGCGCGCACCGGCAGCCGGAACCGGCCATGAACCTGCCAGCCCGAAGCGGCGAGCCAAGCAAGACCCGGTGGACCGGATGCTGGCCGTCGTGCCCTGGTACAACGGCCTGCCGCGCCTGGAACGCGACGTGGTCCGGGCCGAGCTGCGGGTGGTGTCATTGCAGGCGGGCGAACGCCTGTTCCGCGAGGGTTCGAAATCGCTGGGCTGGTATGGCGTGGTGGACGGCCTGGTGAAATGGTCGTCGCGCGGCTCGGACGGTCGGTCGCTGTCGCTGGCCGGCTTCAGCACCGGCAGTTGGTTCGGCGAGGCCACCATGATCCGCCGCGAGCCGTTCGAATACGAAGTGGTGGCGCTGCGCCCGAGCCAGGTCGTGATCCTGCCGCGCGACACCTGCGAGCGCCTGTGGAACAACAATATCGCGTTCACCAAAGCGCTAATGACCCACCTGGCGCAGCGCGTCAATTGGCTGATGGCCTGCTATACCGGCAACGTGCTGCTGGACGTGGACACCACGGTGGCCCGCGCCGTCGCCGCGCAGTTGAACGCCGAGCAGCATTCCGGCACCAACGGCCGCCTCAAGATCTCGCAGGAAGAGATCGCCGGCCTGTGCGGCGTGTCGCGCCAGCGCTGCAACGCCGCGCTGACGAAGCTGGCGCGGGCGGGGTGCTGCGCACGCATTATGGCGGCATGACGATCCTGGATCGGGAGGCCCTGTACCGGCACGCGAAGCTCAACCGCGAGCCTGCTGATCACCCGGCCGACATGCCCGCATAGCCCGCCGGTCGACCCGGGCGGTCAACGCCACGCGTTTCCACCGTTCACCTGTCCGCGGTATCTTCTCGCCTTCCATTGCTGCCCATCCTGCGCCCCATGACCCCCACCCCGACGGCCCCGGCCGGTCCCCTGCTCACGCCCCGCCTGTCGCTGCGGCAAGCGACTCGCCAACATGCCCCGGCCCTGCTGGCGTACCACCTTGCCAACCGGGCCCACCTGCGGCCCTGGGAGCCCGCCCGGTCCGACGCGTTCTACACCGCCGCGTCGACCGAAGAACGGCTGGCCGCGATGGAAACGAGTGCCGCCGCCGGGCAGGCGGTGCACCTGCTGCTGTTCGACAGGACCGACGACAGCCTGGTCGGCACCTGCAACTTCACCAATATCGTGCGGGGGGCCTTCCAGGCCTGCCATCTGGGCTTCTCTGTCGCGCAAGACCGCGAAGGCCAGGGCCTGATGCGGGAATGCCTCGTCGCGGCGACCCATTTCATGTTTGCCGAGCACGGGCTGCATCGCATCATGGCGAACCATCGCCCCGAGAACACGCGCAGCGCGCGCCTGCTGAGCAGCCTGGGGTTCGAGCGCGAAGGCACGGCTCGGGCCTATCTGAAAATCGACGGAAGCTGGGCGGACCACGTGCTGACGTCGCTGATCAATCCCGCCGACGCCTGACCGGCCGTCACGACGCGCCGCGTCCCGGGCAAGGCCGCGTCTACGCGGCTTGCCGCGTGGTGGCGCGGTTGCGGCGCAGTTCCACCACCTGCTCCGCCCCCGCCGCGCGGGCACGCAACTGGCCGCAGCCGCCGTCCACATCCTGCCCGGCGCTGTTCCTGATCTTGGTCAGCACGCCGCGGCGATGCAGCGTGCGCACGATCTCGCGAATGCGTTCGGCCTCGGGCCGCTGGTAGTCGTCGCCTTCCATGCTGTTGAACGGGATCACGTTGAGCACGCCGAACTTGCCCTTGAGCAGGCGCGGGATGGCGTCGAGTTCGTCGTCGCCGTCATTGACCCCCTTGAGCAGCGTCCACTGATACTGGATCGGGTAGCCGGTATCACGGGCGTAGCGCTCACCCATTTCCACCAGGTCCCGCGGCGCGATCTTCGGCGCGCGCGGCAGCAGGTGCTCGCGCAGCTCGGCGCGGGTCGTATGCAGCGACAGCGCCAGGGCCGGCTTGACGGCCTGTCGCGGCAGCGCGTCGAACACGCGCGGATCGCCCACGGTGGAGAACACCAGGTTCTTGTGGCCGATATTGCCTTCGGTGCCCAGCAGGTTGATGGCTTCCAGCACGTTGTCCAGGTTGTGCGCCGGTTCGCCCATGCCCATGAAGACCACTTTCTTCACCGCGCGCAGCCGCCGCGCCAGCACCACCTGCGCCAGGATCTCCATGCTGGCCACCAGGCGGATCAGGCCGCTCTTGCCGGTCATGCAGAACCGGCAGCCGACCGCACAGCCGACCTGGGTGGACACGCACAGCCCGTCTCGCGGCAGCAGCACGCTTTCCACCATCTGGCCGTCGGCCAGGTCGACCAGCAGCCGCGAGCCATCGTGGCCGGCATGCTCGGAACGGACACGGGCCAGGCCGTCCAGCTCCGCCGCCAGGGCGGGCAGCGCCTCGCGCAGCGCCAGCGGCAGATAGTTGTCGAAGCGCCGCCGCCATACGTCGCTGTCGAACGCCTGACCGGTCAGCCAGGCGCGCATGACCCGCCCGCGATGGGCGGGCTGGGCGCCTAGGGCGGCGAGACGTTGGTGGAAATCGGCGTAGCGCATGGGGAGCGGATTTTAGCGCGCCCGGCAGGGGCGCCCGGCAAGCTCGATGCCGGGCAGGGCGAGCCGGACAGGCCCGATCTACCCGGCGATGGCCTGGGCCAGTTTCTGGATGGACAGCGGCGCGCAGCCCTCGGCGTCATTGCTGACCGTGACGTAGGCCGGCTGGCCCGCGCCCGTAATGCCGCGGATCGTGCGCGCCAGCGCCGCGCGCGTGGGAAGATCCTCGCTGAGCAGGGCATTGAACGGATCATGCTTCTTCTGCGCGTCCGCATAACCGTATGCGCCGAACACGCGGTTCAGGTTCCAGCGGCAGACCAGCGGCCCCGGCCAGAGCGCGCGCAGCATCGGCAGTTGCGCGTCGATCGGCGGCATCTTGCCATGCAGCCCCAGGCAGAACGTGGCCCCATGCGCCTTGAGCGTGTCGACCAGCGCCTGACCCAGCAGTTCCGGGTCGCGCACTTCCACGGCGACGATCACGGCATCATGCGCGGACAATGCCTCCCGCACGGCGGCCAGCATGCGCCCCAGTTTCTCGAACAGCGATGCCGAGCGGCTCAACATGCCCAGAGGCAACGGACTCAGTTGGAACACCAGCACACCGAGCTTGGCCCCCAGGCCTTCGAGCGCCGGGCGCACGAATTCCTGGACAGCCACCGACGGGTCGAGGAAAAGCGGGTTGGCCTGCCGCGTCCTGCCTGCTTCGCCACGCACCTGGGCGTCGGTAACGCTGGCGGGGCATTTGACGACGAAACGGAAATCCTCATCGACCTGCCCCGCATAAGCGGCGTACTGGCTCGCCGTCAACGGCTGCCAGAACGTGCGGTCCACGCAGACCGTGCGCAAAAGCGGATGCTGGTGGTAGGCGCCCAGGCCGTGCCTGGACAGTGTGCTCGAATCGTATTCGCCGTCCCAGACCAGCCCTTCCCAGCCGGGATACGACCAGGTGGAGACGCCAAAGCGCAATTGGGCGGGCAACTGCTGGGCGAGCGCGCGCCATTCCTGCCCCGCGGGCGCGGGAAGCACTTTGGCCATGCCCCGGAGGGCGGAAAGCTCGGGGATGTCAGGAGGCGTTGCCTGCCGCGGGGCCTCGGCCGGAGGGACGGGCAGCGCGTCGCCGAAAAGATCTTCTTGCATTACTTGTCATTCTGGCGCGGGTGATGGGCTATAGGGTACTTGAATCACGCCTGGCACTTTGGATGTAATTATTTTGGCCATTATTATCAAAAAAGAATGAAATATTTTCATTCCCATATTGCTGGAAAAGACGTAAGCGCCTCCCTGACTCCCAGAAAACACCTCATAAATGCTAATATTTTGGCATCTAATATCTTAAATAGCTAAAATATTAGCCATGGCAAAAAAGACCGCCCCTCTCCTGCCAGGAACCAGCAAGCTCCTCGTCGAATTCGGTGAGCGGCTCAAGCTTGCGCGCCTGCGCCGCAAGTTGTCCGCCAAACAAGTCGCCGAGCGAGCGGGCATGTCTCCCATGACCCTGCGTTCCCTGGAGGCCGGCGGGTCGGGAGTCACGATCGGGGCTTACCTGTCCGTCATGCAAGTCCTGGGGCTGGCCGACGATCTCGCCAAGCTTGCGGGCGCCGACGAACTCGGCCGACAACTTCAGGACGCTCGCTTGATCAGGAATGCTTCTGTGCGTCGCCAACACAGGACCGCCCCGGAGACGGTCGGCCACCCGTCACCGAACGCCCGAGCGCCGGACAACGCCCCATCAACCCAGACCAATAGCGCGAAAACGAAGGTCCGCAAGCCGGCGGCTGCAACCGCGGGGAAGCCGGTGGAAGGCAAACCAGGGAAAAGCGTCGACATCGCGAGTACGGACAGCCTGGCCTCTTTGCTTCGGAAACCGAAACGTAAAGGGAATGCGCCGTCATGAGCATGATCGCCGTATATGCGGATTGGGATGGACTGCCCGGCCCCCAACGACTCGGCTTCTTGCACAGCCGCAAGACCCGGGCGACTGAGCGATTCGAATTCGAATATGACGAAGCCGCGCTCACATCCCCGCTTTTCCACGGGCTGCAATTGGACCCGGGCATTCAAGACTTCGGCGGACCACAGTACCCCGTCGCACCAAGAGACCAATTCGGGGTCTTCAAAGATTCCAGCCCCGACCGTTGGGGCCGCCTTTTGATGGATCGAAGATTCGAGCGTGACAAACGCCAAGGTCTGGCGCCGGCGGGGGCCCGTCTATACGAGTCGGATTACCTGCTTGGCGTGCATGATGTGTACCGCGTGGGCGCGCTGCGGTACCGACTCGAGGACACTGGAGATTTCCTCGACAATCGCATCAACCTTGCGGCCCCGCCGTTTACAGAAATCCGCGCGCTGGAGCAGGCCAGCCGTGCGCTTGAGCGAGACCCCGACAACGTCGCGGTCCGGGGACAGGACTGGCTGCGCATGCTCATCGCGCCAGGCGGCTCACTCGGCGGCGCCAGGCCCAAGGCGAGCGTCGTGGACGACGCCGGTCGTCTTTACATTGCCAAATTTCCGAGCACACGAGATACCCATGACGTCGGCGGATGGGAAATGGTGGTCAACGCCTTGGCCAGCGGTTGCGGCCTCAATGTCGCGGCGGCTCAAGCCCGGAAGTTTGCCAGCGATCATCACTGCTTCATTGTGCGCCGCTTCGATCGCACCGATGCGAGCCATCGCCTGCATTTCGCCTCTGCGATGACCCTGACTGGCCACAGCGATGGCGACGACGCCTCGACGGGGGCCAGTTACCTGGAACTGGCGGAGGCGCTCATGAACCAGGGCGCGCAACCCAATGAAGATCTGCGAGAACTATGGTCGCGAATCGTCTTCAACATCCTCGTATCCAACGCCGACGATCACCTTCGCAACCATGGCTTCATCCTGGTGCCGGGCCTGGGCTGGAAACTCTCCCCGGCGTACGACATGAACCCCGTCCCTTACGCCGACGGTCTCAAGCTGAACATTACCGAGGCGGATAATGCCCTGGACCTGGAATTGACTCGACAGATTGCCAGCTACTTCCGCCTGACCCTTCATGAAGCAGACGAAATCATCAACGATTTCCGGGACATTGTCGGCCAATGGCGAACCCTGGCCCAAAGACTGGGCCTATCCGCATGGGAACAGGACCGAATGGCAGAGGCCTTCCGCCTTGCCGCATGATGCGCGATTGACGCGGATGTCACGCCGCGCACACCCGCTGGCGCGGCGGCCCATGCGAGCATGGCACACGGCCCGTTGCGAGTCAGACAGGGAACTGGCGAATTGGAGCGGGTGAAGGGAATCGAACCCTCGTATGAAGCTTGGGAAGCTGCCGTTCTACCATTGAACTACACCCGCTCGGGTGTCGTGCCCCGGCGCAAGACCGGAGCAGAGGCAGGAATTATAGCCTGGGTTTTTCCGCCCCAGGCCACCGCCTTCAGTTCGCCGTGATCCCCGCCGCCTTCACCACCTTGCCCCAGCGGTCCAGCTCGGCCTGGGTGTAGTCGCCCAGCGCCTTCGGCCCCATGAATTCGGCCTCGGCGCCCTGCTCGGCCGCCTTCTGGCGGAAAGCGTCGGTCTGCATGATCTTCTGGATTTCACCGGCGATCTTGTCCACCACCGGCGCGGGCGTGTCCTTGGGCGCGTACATGGCGAACCAGGACGAGACGATCAGGTCGGGATAGCCGGCCTCGGCGGCGGTGGGCACGTCCGGCAGCGACGCCAGGCGCGTATTGCCGGTGACGGCCAGCGCGCGCAGCTTGCCGGCGGCGATCTGGCCCAGCAGCGGCGGCGGCGTGGTGATGGTCATGTCGACGGCGCCGCCCAGCAGGTCGTTCAGCGCCGGGCCGGTGCCCTTGTACGGGATGTGCGTGATCTGCGTGCCCGCCATCTGGTTGAGCAGTTCGGTGGCGACCTGCTGCAATGAACCATTGCCGGACGAGGCGTAATTGAGCTTGCCCGGATTCGCCTTGGCGTACGCGACCAGGTCTTTCAGCGACTTGATCGGCAGGTCCGGCCGCACCACCACGACCTGGGGCGCGGACAGCACATTGGCCACCGGCGCGAAATCCTTGATCGGATCCCAGCCGGAGGTCGGCGTGACGTGCGGGGTGATGACCTGGAAGCCCGAATACTGCAGCAACAGCGTGTAGCCGTCGGGCTTGGCGCGGGCCACCGCCTGCGCGGCGATGCCGCCGGAGGCGCCGGGCTTGTTCTCGACAACCACGCTCTGGCCGAGGGCGACGCCCAGGGGCTGGGCGATGAGTCGGGCGGCGATGTCGGTGGTGCCGCCGGGCGCGGCCGACACGATCAGCGTGACGGGACGATTGGGAAAATCCGCCTGGGCGTGGGCGGCGCCAGCGGCGGCCACGCCCAGCGCGATGGCGCAGGCGCGTAGAACGGGAACGAAACGGAAAGCGGTCATGCGGTTGTCTCCTTGCTGTTTTTGTATGAAGCGCCCGAGGGCCGGGCGCGTGGTGTGAAGCAAAACCTAGGCGGCGTCGCCGGCCGGTCCGAACCGCTCCGCCAGCCACGCGGGCGGCGGATGGGCGGCCAGGCGCGGTCCGGCGCGCAACAACGCCATGGGCAGCTCGCGGCCGACCAGCCCCGGCAGTCCGCGCAGGATGGCAAGCAGCGATTCGAGCGACACGCCCGTGCGCACGCCCATGCACTCGAACATGTGGACCAGTTCTTCGGTGTTGACGTTGCCGCTGGCGCCGGGCGCGTACGGGCAGCCGCCCAGGCCGCCGGCGGCGGCGTCGAAACGGGTGATGCCGGCCTGCCAGGCGGTGACGGCATTGGCCAGCGCCATGCCGCGCGTATTGTGCAGGTGGACGGTAAGCGCCACGCCCGGCAGGCGCCGCGCCGCGTCGGCGCACAGTTCGCCCACCTGATTGGGATAGGCCATGCCGGTGGTGTCGCACAGCGTGATGCCATTGGCGCCGGCATCGACCAGGCGGGCGGCCAGGTCCAAGACCTGTTCCGCCTGCACGTCGCCGTCGAAGGGACAGCCGAAGGCGGTCGACAGCGACACATTGCAGGGCGCGCCGGCGCGCGCGGCGGCGGCCAGCACCTGGCTGAGTTCGTCGAACGATTGCTGGCGGGTCATGCGCAGGTTGGCGCGGTTATGCGTCTCGCTGCAAGACATGACCAGGTTCATCTCGTCGACGCCGGCTTCCAGCGCCCGCTCCAGGCCGCGGATATTCGGCACCAGCGCGGTATAGATCACGCCGGTCCGGCGGCGGATGCCCTGCATCACGGCGCCGGCGTCGGCCAGGGCCGGAATCGCCTTGGGCGAGGTGAAGCTGGTGACTTCGATGCGGGCGAAGCCGCAATCGGACAACGCGTCGACGAAGGCGATCTTGTCTTCGGTCGGCACCATGCGCGCCTCGATCTGCAAGCCGTCGCGCGGGCCGACCTCGTTGATTTCCAGGACGGGGGAACCGGTGTTCATGAGCGCATCCTCGCTGCCGGATTAAGGGGAATGGCGCGGTTCATGCGATCACGCCGCGCGCCCGCAGCGCCTCGCGCTGTTCCGGGCTCAGGCCCGCTGCCGCCAGCACCGCGTCGGTGTGCTCGCCCAGCGTCGGCGCACGCTCGCGCACCGCGCCCGGGTTGGCCGACAGGCACGGAAACACCGCCGGCATGTCCACGGCGATGCCGCTGGCGGCCTCCAGGCGGGTGATGGCGCCGCGCGCCTGGTAATGCGGATCGTGGGCGATGTCGGCCACGGAATAGATGCGGCCCGACGGCACGTCGGCCTCGCGCATGGCCTGCAACACCTCGTCGATGCTGCGTTCGGCGGTCCAGGCGCCGATGGCCTGGTCGATCTCGGCCACGCGGCGGGCGCGGCCGTCGTTGTGCGCCAGCTCGGGATCGCGGCCCAGGTCGTCGCGGCCGATGCGCGCCATCAGCCGGGTGTAGATGGCGTCGCCATTGCCCGCGATCAGCACATAGCCGTCGCGGCACGGATAAGCGTTGGACGGCGCGATGCCGGGCAACGATGCGCCGGCCGGTTCGCGCACGGCGCCAAACACCGAATACTCGGGCAGCAGGCTCTCGCTGAGGTTGAACAGGCTCTCGTACAGCGCCGCGTCGATGACCTGCCCCCGGCCGCCACGGGCATCGCGCTGGTACAGCGCCAGCAGCACGCCCAGCGCGCCATGCAGACCGGCGATGGTGTCGCCCAGCGACAGGCCGGCGCGCACCGGCGCGCGGCCGGGCTCGCCATTCAGGTAGCGCAGGCCGGCCATGGCTTCGCCAATCGCGGCAAAGCCCGGCTCGCGCGCCTTCGGTCCGGTCTGGCCGTAGCCGGAAATGCGCAGCATGATCAGGCGCGGGTTCAGCGCGTGCAGCGTCTCCCACGACAGGCCCCACTTCTCCAGCGTGCCGGGACGGAAATTCTCGATCAGCACGTCGGCCTCGGCCGCCAACTGGCGCACGATGTCCTGCCCTTCGGGCTGGCGCAGGTCCACGCACACGGACTGCTTGTTGCGCGACTGCGCCTCCCACCACACCGAGGTGCCCTCGTGCAGCAGGCGCCACTTGCGCAGCGGATCGCCCTGCCCGGGCGGTTCGATCTTGACGACCTGCGCGCCAAAGTCCGCCAGCGTCTTGGCGGCGAACGGCCCCGCGATGAGTTGTCCCAGTTCCAGCACGCGTATGCCGGCGAGTATCTGCCCTGCCATGTCGCCTCCCGGGCGCATCCAACCGATGATGGCCCGCAGTGTGCGTCATCGCCCGGGGCGGCGGAATGGACGATTCGGGAAGGGGGCATTCCCGGATCGAGAAAGCCCGGCGCGGCGGCCGCGACCAAGCCGGACAGGCCGACCGATTGCCGGCCGCCACCAAGCGCTTTTTTTGCGTGCGAGCCGGCCTCTAGGCCGTGCCCGGGTCCTGCGCGCCGCGCAGATGCGCCAGCAGCAGCCGCGCCGCCACCGGCAGCGCGTCGGCATCGCGCACACCCAGCAGCAGCCAGCGGCGCGCCCAGTCGTCGGACAGGGCAATCAGGCGGATCGGCATGGAGCGCGCATGCGGCTCGGCCGCCAGCCGCGGCAGAATGCCGACCCCGCGCGTGGCGGCCACCATGCGGCAGATGGCGTCGAAGCTGCGCACCTGGATGCGCAGCCGCATGTCGCGGCCCAGCCGGCCGCTCTCGTCGGCCAGGCGGGTGGCCAGCGAGGTCGCGGGCGGCAGGCCGACGTAGTCGTAGGCCAGGGTATCGGCGAACGCCACGCTGACATGGCGCGCCAGCGGATGACGCTGCGGCACGATCAGCACCAGCTCGTCGAGCCGGTACGGCACGGTGGCCAGGCCCGCCGCCGGGGTGCGGTCCGCGAACACGCCGATGTCGGCGCGGTTCTCCAGCACGGCAGTGACGATGTCGCTGCTGTTCTGCTCTTCCAGGTCGATGCGCACGGCCGGGTGCGCTTCCATGAAGGACGCCAGATCTTCCGGCAGGAACTGCGTCAGCGACGAGGTATTGGCGGCGATGCGCACCTGCCCGCGCACCCCCCGGGCATAGTCGGACAGGGTGCCCGCCATCTGCTCGACTTCCTGCAGCACCCGCAGGGCATGGACCAGGCAGGCCTGGCCCGCCTCGGTCAGCTCGACGCCGGCCGCGTTGCGGTACAGCAGTTGGGTGTCCAGAGCGGCCTCCAGGTCCGAGATCCGCTTGCTGGCCGCCCCCACCGCCAGGTGCGACGCGCGCGCGCCGGCCGAGATGCTGCCCTGGCGGGCCACCGAGACGAAAAGCGAGAGCGTGACGAGGTCGATGCGGGCGATATTCATGATGGACGCGCGGCGCCAGGCGGACGCCGCGGCTGCACTATAGCGCGCGGACCCGGGGGGGGACCCGCCCCATTCGATCGCCAGCGATAAGTCCCCATTTAAACCGAAACGCGGACTGCAGCCCGGCGGGGCTGCCACTACAATCCCGCCTATGACAACGAACAGCTCTGCGACTCCCCCCGTGAACACCCCGCAACACCCGGCAACCCCGACGCGCCCGCGCCGGTTTCCCCCCAGACCGAAGCCGCGCTGGCCAGCGCCGCGCACGCCCCCAACAGCCCGGGCGCCACCCACATCCGCAGCTTCGTGCACCGCCGCGGCCACATCACCCAGGGCCAGTTGGCCGCGCTTGAGCAGTTGCTGGGCAAATGGTCGATTCCCTACGCCGCCAGGCGCCTGGACCCCGCGGCCGCCTTCGGCCGCGAAGCGCCGACGGTGCTGGAAATCGGCTTCGGCATGGGCGAGACCACCGAGAAGATCGCGCTGGCCCGTCCCGGCGACAACTTCCTGGGCGTGGAAGTGTTCAACGCCGGCGTCGGCTCGCTGCTGCGCCGCATCGAGGACTCCAGCATCACCAACCTGCGCATCATCCAGCACGACGCGGTCGAGGTGGTGCGCGACATGATCGCGCCGGACTCGCTGGCCGGCGTGCACATCTACTTCCCCGACCCGTGGCCCAAGAAGCGCCACCACAAGCGCCGCCTGATCCAGCCGCCGTTCATCGCGCTGCTGGCCAGCCGCATCGCGCCGGGCGGCTATATCCATTGCGCCACCGACTGGGAAGACTACGCGGTGCAGATGCTCGACGTGCTGGGCAACGAGCCGCAACTGAAGAACACCGCGGACGGCTACGCGCCGCGCCCTGATTACCGCCCCCTGACCAAATTCGAGACGCGCGGCCTGCGATTGGGCCATGGCGTCTGGGACCTGATCTTCAAGCGAGTCGCCTGATGCTCTACCCCGCGATCGAACCCTACCGCCACGGCATCCTGGATACCGGCGACGGCCACCAGGTCTACTGGGAACTCTGCGGCAACCCGCAGGGCAAGCCCGCCGTGTTCCTGCACGGCGGCCCCGGCAGCGGCTGCTCGCCGGTGCATCGGCAACTCTTCGATCCCAAGCGCTACAACGTGCTGCTGTTCGACCAGCGCGGCTGCGGCCGCTCGACGCCGCACGCCGGCCTGGACAACAACACCACCTGGCACCTGGTGGCCGACATCGAGCGCCTGCGCACCGAGATCATGGGCGCCGACAAGTGGCTGGTGTTCGGCGGCTCATGGGGCTCGACGCTGGCGCTGGCCTATGCCGAGACCCACCCGCAGCAGGTCAGCGAACTGGTGGTGCGCGGCATCTTCACGCTGCGCCGCGCCGAAGTGCAATGGTTCTACCAGGAAGGCGCGTCGTGGCTGTTCCCCGATCGCTGGGAAGAGTACCTGGCCCCATTCCCGAAGCCGAGCGCGGCGACCTGGTGGCGGCGTACCACAAGCGCCTGACGGGCAATGACCCGGCCGAGCAACTGCGCGCCGCCAAGGCCTGGAGCAAATGGGAAGACAGCACCATCACGCTGCTGCCCAGCCCGCGCCACCAGCAGAGCCACGCCGCCGACCGCGCGGCGCTGGCTTTCGCGCGCATCGAGAACCACTACTTCGTCAACGCCGGCTTCATGGAAGAAGGCCAGTTGATCCGCGACGCCCACAAGCTGCGCGGCATCCCCGGCACCATCGTGCAGGGCCGCTACGACGCCTGCACCCCCGCGCGCACCGCCTGGGACCTGCACCGCGCCTGGCCCGAGGCCGAGTTCCATATCGTGCCCGACGCGGGCCACGCCTTCGACGAACCCGGCACGCTGGCGCGCCTGATCGCCGCCACCGACGCCTACGCCAAACGCTGAGGAGACCGACCCATGCACATCACCCTGAACGGCGACGCCCGTGAATTTCCGCTCGACACCACGGTGAACGAACTGCTCGAAACGCTGGGCTATGCCGGCAAGCGCGTGGCGGTGGAACGCAACGGCGAGATCGTGCCCAAGAGCCAGCACGCGCAGACCGCGCTGACCGACGGCGACCAGATCGAGATCGTTGTGGCGGTGGGCGGCGGCTGACCCGCGGCGCGGCCGGCAAGCGGCGATCGCCCCCTGCAAAAGGGCTGCAGCAATGCAGCCCTTTTTTTCATCATCCTGACGGATGGCTAGCAACCTGTTACACGATTACCCCCCTCAGGCGACGACGTGGCGAGTCATAATCGTTGATGCTGGCGCGTCCGGGCCCGGCCCGGCAAACAGGCTTGAACGCCGCCGCCCGCCCGCGGGACCACGGCAACGCCGGCATCGTGCGCAGAAGTCCAGGGACCGCGCGCCCTGACACGCATCGCTCTTTCTCTCACCGCAACATAGACAAAGGAAACACGATGGGTCTGCTCAATTTCATCAAGGACGTTGGAGAAAAACTCTTCGGTGCCAGCGAAGCCAAGGCGGCCACGCCGGATGAGCTGAAGAAGGAACTCGACAAGCACGGCCTGAATGCCGATGGCCTGCAGATCTCGGTCGATGGCGACAAGGTCACCGTCACGGGCGAGGCCGCCAACACCGAAGCCGCCGAGAAGATCGCGCTGGCGCTGGGCAACACCGTCGGCGTGGCCGCGGTGGACAACCAGTTGAAGGTCAAGCAGGCCGCGCCCGAGGCCAAGATGTACACGGTGCAGAAGGGCGACAACCTGTGGAAGATCGCCGAGGCGCAATACGGCAAGGGCCAGGGCGCCAAGAACACCCTGATCTTCGAAGCCAACAAGCCGATGCTGACCAGCCCCGACAAGATCTATCCGGGCCAGGTGCTGCGCATCCCGCCCCTGTCGTAAGCCACGAAACAGTATGGGCCCTCGCGGGTCCGTATCGCGGCGCAGAACCCCCTGCCTGCCGCGATGATTTGGCCAGGCGCAATGCCTGGCCATTTTTTTGGCGGAAATCCCGGGGGCAAGCGCCCGCGGTCAGCGGCAGCCCCGAGGGCCCCCGCCGCCGGGCGCCGGTCAGCCCTTCATGAAGCGGCCCATGCCCTTCATGCCGCCCATGGCGCGCATCATCTTGGCCATGCCACCCTTCTTCATCTGCTTCATCATGCCCTGCATCTGCTCGAACTGGGCCAGCAGGCGGTTGACTTCCTGCACCGGCACGCCCGACCCCGCCGCGATGCGGCGCTTGCGCGAGGCCTTGATGAGTTCAGGCTTGGCACGCTCGGCAGCCGTCATGGAATTGAGGATGCCCTCGGTGCGGCGCAACTGCTTTTCCGCCTGGCCGCCCTGCAACTGGCCGGCGGCCTGCTGGAACTGGGCCGGCAGCTTTTCCAGCAGCGAGCCCATGTCGCCCAGCTTCTTGACCTGGCCGAGCTGGTCGCGGAAGTCGTTCAGGTCGAACTTGTTGCCCGACTTGATCTTGGCCGCCAGCTTCTGGGCCTCGGCGATGTCGATGTTCTTCTGGGCCTGCTCGACCAGCGAGACGATGTCGCCCATGCCCAGCACGCGCTGCGCCATGCGCTCGGGGTAGAACGGCTCCAGGCCGTCCAGCTTTTCCGAGACGCCGACGAACTTGAGCGGCTTGCCGGTGACGTGACGCACCGACAGCGCCGCGCCGCCGCGGGCGTCGCCGTCCAGCTTGGTCAGCACCACGCCGGTCAGCGGCAGCGCCTCGGCGAAGGCGCGGGCGGTGTTGACCGCGTCCTGGCCCTGCATGGCGTCGACCACGAACAGCGTTTCGACCGGCTTGACCAGGTCATGCAGCGCGCGGATCTCGCGCATCATGGCCTCGTCGATGCCCAGGCGGCCGGCCGTGTCCAGGATCAGCACGTCGTAGTGGTGACGGCGGGCATGGTCGACCGCGTTGCGGGCGATGTCCTCGGGCTTCTGGCTGGGGTCGCTTGGCAGGAAATCGACGCCGACCTGCGCCGCCACGCTCTTCAACTGGTCGATGGCGGCCGGGCGGTAAACGTCGGCGGACACCACCAGCACCTTCTTCTTGCCGGTCTTGCGGCCGTGCTGGGTGTGCTGGCCTTCGCTCAGCCAGCGGGCCAGCTTGCCGGTGGTGGTGGTCTTGCCCGCGCCCTGCAGGCCGGCCATCAGGATGACGGCGGGCGGCTGCACGGCCAGCGACAGTTCGCCGGAATCGGCGCCCAGGTCGCCGCCCATGAGGGCGGTCAGTTCCTTGTGGACCACGCCCACCAGGGCCTGGCCGGGGCTGAGGCTGCTGGCGACTTCTTCGCCCAGCGCCTTTTCCTTGACCCGGGCGACGAAATCGCGCACCACGGGCAGCGCCACGTCGGCTTCCAGCAGGGCCATGCGCACTTCGCGCAGCATTTCCTGGGTGTTGGCCTCGGTCAGGCGGGCTTCGCCGCGCAGTGTCTTGACGACGCGCGACAGGCGTTGAGTTAGGTTATCGAGCATGAGAGGCGTTTCCGCTTAAACTAGTTGATTGAACGGTGGCCGCAGGCGCGGATTCTGCGCTGTCGGGCGGCATGCGCCCCCAGGCCCCATCCAGACAACGGTTTCTATGTCACTAGGCATTGTATTTCACACAGCGGCCGCCTTGGCGTACGCCGTGCTGGGAGGGTCCCTCTGGATCCGCCTGGCGGGCGCCGGGGAAGTCGAGCAAACGGGCAAAGTCGCCCGTCTGTGCCTGCTGGGAGCCCTGGTTCTCCATGGAATCGGGCTGCAACAGTCCATGCTGGGGGCCCCGCACCTGTTCATCGGGTGGGCGCTGGCCCTGTCGGCCGCCATCTGGCTGGGCATGGTCGTATTCTGGCTCGAAAGCCTGCTGGTGCGCATCGACGGCCTGCAATTGCTGCTGCTGCCGGCCGCCACCCTGGCCAGCGGCCTGGCCGCCCTGTTCCCCCAGGGACAATTCGTGCCCCATGCCGACAACGCCTGGCTGCGCGTGCATTTGCTGATCGCGCTGGGCGCCTACGGGCTGATCACCATCGCCGCCCTGCACGCCATGCTGATGGCGCTGCTCGACCGCCACCTGCACCGCCCCCTGGACGCCCCCGCCGAATGCAGCATCATCGGCCGCGTGCTGGACTCGCAGCCGCCGCTGCTGGTGCAGGAACAACTGCTGTTCCGCATCATCTGGATCGGCTTCGTAGTGCTGACCCTGGCCGTCGGCTCGGGCTCCATCGCCTCCATGAAGCTCACCGGCCAGATCCTGCCGTTCGACCACAAGACCGTCTTCACCCTGCTGTCCTGGTTCACCTTCGGCGTGCTGCTGGCCGGGCGCCACATCTGGGGCTGGCGCGGCCGCGTCGCCCTGCGCTGGACCCTGACGGGGTTCGGTTTCCTGATCCTGGCCTACACCGGCAGCCGGTTCGTGCTGGAAGTCATTCTGCATCGAGGCTGACGTGGGCAAACTGCTGTTCTGGATCGTCATCATCATCGGCGTGCTCTTTGTGGCGCGCATCGCCGGCCGCATGGCCGCCGCCCGCCAGGATTCCCCCGCCAGCGCCAAGCCGCGCGCCACGCCCAACCCGCCCGCCACCGGCGCGCCGGAGGCCATGGTCCGTTGCGCCCACTGCGGCATCCACCTGCCGCGTTCCGAGGCCCTGCTGCAGGGCGGCCAGACCTGGTGCAGCCAGGAACACGCCCGGCTGGGACCGGCGGCGAAATAAAAGGCGGGTCTGAGCGACTGGCCGGCCCGGATCCGCGGGCCCGCCATCCCGCCATCCCGCCAGCCGGCCCTGCCCGCTAGCCCGTCCGGAGAGGCTCGCCCATCACAGGACGCAACGACAGCACCGCCCCCGGGGTGGGCCCGGCCCTCATTCGCCCCCTTTTCACACGCACGGCATAATGCACGTTGGATACCAACCTGCTTTCCTCCCATGCCCCTGCTTCTGGATCGACATGGCTGGCTGGCGCCGGCCCCGGGCGTTTCCCGGCTGCCCTCCCCCAACTGCGACGCGCGTCCCCAGGACGCCCAGGTGTCGCTGCTGGTGCTGCACAACATCAGCCTGCCGCCCGGCCAATTCGGCGGCCCCGAGGTGGCCGGCCTGTTCCTGAACACGCTGGACTACGGCTCGCACCCCTGGCTGGAACGCCTGCGCGGCCTGCGGGTATCGGCGCATTTCTTCATCCGCCGCGACGGCCGCATCGTGCAGTTCGTCTCCACCGATGCGCGCGCCTGGCATGCCGGCGTCTCGCGCTTCGCCGGCCGCGAGCGCTGCAACGATTTCTCCATTGGCATCGAGCTGGAAGGCACCGACACGCTGGCCTACACTGACGAACAGTACCTGGCCCTGCGCCGGCTGACGCCGGTGCTGCGCGCACGCTACCCCCTGGCGGCCGCCTGGGGCCACGAACACATCGCGCCGGGCCGCAAGACCGACCCGGGGCCCGCTTTCAACTGGACGCGCTTCGGGCGCGACAGCGGCTTTGCGCGGCGGCAGTTGCCGCCCGTCTGACCCTTACAAGGACCGGTTATGTTGAAGATCTGGGGACGGCTGACGTCCGTCAATGTGCAGAAAGTGATGCTGGCCGTGCGCGAACTGGCGCTGCCGCACACCTTCATCGAGGCCGGCGGCCCGTTCGGTGTGGTCGACACGCCCGAGTACGCCAAAATCAACCCCAACCGCACCGTGCCCGCCATCGACGACGGAGGTTTCGTGCTGTGGGAATCGAACGCCATCGTGCGCTACCTGGCCGCCCGCTACGGCGCTGGCACCCTCTGGCCCGACGACGTCTGTCTGCGCGCCGACGCCGACCGCTGGATGGACTGGCAGACCACCGAATGGCAGGGCGCCATGGGCCCGGCCTTCCTGGGCCTGATCCGTACGCCGGAAGCCAAGCGCGACCACGCCGCCATCGAGCTGTCGGTCAAGCGCAGCAATGCCCGCGCGCAGATTCTGGACCAGGCGCTGCAAGGCCGCGAGTTCATCGCCGGCCGCCACCTCACCATGGGCGACATCGCCCTGGTGTGCTCGGCGCACCGCTGGCTGGCGCTGCCGATCGAGCGGCCGGACACCCCGGCGCTGTCGGCGTGGTACCGGCGCGTGATGATGCGGCCGGCGACGCAGGGGGTGTTGACGTTGCCGTTGGAGTAGCGCGCGCCCTACTCCACCCAAGGCGTATTCGCCCAGATCTCCCGCAGCCGCCCATCATCCTGCTTCAAGCGTTCCTGCCACTGCGGCCCATCCAGGTAATCCATCTCGGTGAACTGCTGCTTCATCTGCGCCTGGAATTCCGGATTGGCGGCGACCTTGCCCAACGCCTGGCGCAGCTTCTCGGCGACATCCGCCGGCAAGCCCTTGGGCGCGACAATGCCGCGCTCGGAGGCGAACACCAGGTTCACGCCCAGCTCCTTGAAGGTCGGCACGTCCGGCCCCAGCGGCGAACGCGTCGCGCTGGCCTGCGCCAACACGCGCATGTTCTTGCCGTGATAGGGCATGACTTCGCCCAGGTTCAGGCCGCCAATCACGGTATGCCCACCCAGCACCGAGCTGCGCAACGGCCCCGCGCCGTTGTACGGTACGTGGTTGAGCTTGGTGCCGGTCAGGTTCTGGAACAGCACGAGCGCCAGGTGATCATCGGTGCCCACGCCGGTCGAGCCATAACTGATCGAACCCGGCTTCTCGCGCGCCGCCTTGATCAAGGCATCCAGCGTCTGGTACGGACTGTCGGCGGCGACGCTGAAGGCGCTTGGGTCGCGCACCAGGTTGGCCAGGTAGGTGAAGTCGGCGGTGGTGAAGCCGGCCTTGCGTTCGATCGGCAGCGACACCAGCCCGGGCATGTTGGTCATCGCCAGCGTATAGCCGTCGGGCTTGGCGCGCGCCACGTACGACAGCGCGATGGCGCTGGACGCGCCCGGCTTGTTCTGCACGACGATGGTGGTGCCCAGCTCCTTTTCCAGGAACACCGCCAGCGAACGCGCCGTCAGGTCGGTGCCGCCGCCGGGCGCGAAGCCCACCACCAGTTCGATGGGATGGTCGGGCCAGGCCCAGGCCGGCCACGCGGCGCACAGCGCGGCCACGGACAGCGCGGCGCGAGCGGCCGCCTTGCGTGTAAAGAACATGGTTGTCTCCTGTGTGGGTACTGCTGTTGTTATGCGTTGTGACGAGCCGGACAGGCCGGCCAGTCACGCGGGACGGCTGCGACGGCCGCCCCGGGTCAAACTGTTCCCTAACCGACCTTGCCCCTTTCCTGCGCCTCGCGCCACGCCAGCAGGCGCCTCACGCCTTCGGCCATGCCCACTTGCGGCTGCCAGCCGATCTGTTGTCCCGCCAGGTCGTGCGGGATATGGAAGGCGCCGCCCGAGGTCAGGCGCACGGTGCCCGGAGGGTCCGGCCGGATCTCCGGTTCCAGGTCGCTCTTGCAGTAGTCGAGCACCAGCCGCACCAGCTCGCCGGTGGTGATGGGCGCCGGGCCGGACACGTTCACCGCGACATCGGTCGCGTCGCTCTGGAACGCGGCGACGTTGGCGCGCGCCACGTCCGAGACGTGCACGAAGTGCTTGGTGTCGCTGCCGTCGCCAGGCAGCAGGGGACGCTCGCCCTGGCGCACGCGGTCATAGGTCTCCATGATGTACAGCGAATTCGCGGCGCGGTAGTGCTGGCGCTCGCCATACACGGTGGAATAGCGCAACACCACATAGTCCAGCCCGCACTTCTGGAAGTACTGGCGGCAAAGCTGTTCGCCCATGATCTTGGAGGCGCCGTACAGGATCGCCGCCGGCGGCGCGCCGACGGAATGGAACGGGCCGTTCTCGACCAGCGCGCCCGCGATGCCGCTGCCGTAGCCATAGACCGCGTTGGACGAGGCGAACACGAACTTCTTCACCTTGTTGGCGCGGCACGCTTCAAGCATGTTCTGCGCCCCGCGGATGTTCACATCCACCGCCTGCCAGGGCGTCTGCGCGAAACCCAGCGTCATGTAGGCGGCCAGGTGCAGCACGCCGTCCACGCCTTCGGTCGCGGCCAGCAGGTCGGGCAGGCGCATCAGGTCGCCGCGCACCACTTTCACGCGCGGATTGTCTTGCAGGTGGGCGATGGCCTCGGGCGTGCCAAAGGCGAAGTTGTCCAGCAGGATCACCTCGCGCACGCCGGCGGCCAGCAGCGCGTCGGCGGTGTGCGAGCCCACCAGGCTGGCGGCGCCGGCGATCAGGATGCGGGCATCGGCCAGCGGCAGCGCCGCGCTTTTCTTGTCGGTCGTCATGTGATTCACAGTCCCATCGGTTGATTGTGCATGCCCCAGTACAGGCTCTTGACCTGACTGTAGAGTCGCAGGCCATGCAGGCCCTTCTCGCGGCCGATGCCGCTGGCCTTGAAGCCGCCGAACGGCGTGGCGATATGCGATTGCTTATAGGTGTTGATCCAGACCGAGCCCGCCTCGATCTCGCGCGCCACGCGCCAGGCGCGGGCATAGTCGCCGGTCCACATGCCGGCGGCCAGGCCGAAGGGCGTGTCGTTGGCCTGTTCAATCACGTCTTGCTCATCCTCGAACGGCAACGCCACCAGCACCGGCCCGAAGATCTCTTCCTGGCAGACGCGCGCGCCATTGCCAAGGCCGTCTATCACCGTGGGCAGGTAGAACCAGCCATTGGCCAGCTCGGCGCGATCCGGCGCGGCGCCACCGACCAGCACGCGGCCGCCTTCGGCGCGGCCGATGTCGACATAGCCGGCGACCTTGTCGCGATGCGCGCGCGACACCAGCGGCCCCATCTGCGTGGCCGGGTCATCGGGCAGGCCCACGCGCACCTGACGCGTGCGTTGCACCAGCGCTTCCATGAAGCGGCCGTAGATGGATTTCTGCACGAACAGGCGCGAACCGGCCACGCAGCTTTGCCCGGCCGAGCCGAAGATGCCCGACACCACGCCGGCCACGGCGCGGTCCAGGTCGGCATCATCGAACACAATGTGCGGCGACTTGCCGCCCAGCTCCAGGCCCACGGGAATCAAGCGCTGCCCGGCGATGCCGCCGATGGCGCGGCCCGTTTCGGTGCCGCCGGTGAACGACACCATCCGCACGCCGGGATGCTTGACCAGCGCGGCGCCGACGTCTTCGCCGTGGCCCGGCAGCACCGTCAGCAGCCCTTCCGGCAGGCCGGCCTCGGCACAGATGCGCGCCAGTTCCAGCGCCAGTTGCGGCGTCTCCTCGGACGGCTTGAGCAGCACCGCGTTGCCGGCCGCCAGCGCTGGCGCGGCCTTCTGCGCCTCGTTCATGATGGGCGAGTTCCACGGCGTGATGGCCGCGATCACGCCGAACGGCTCGGCCAGCGCCATCGAAAAATACTCGCCGCGCGGCGAGGTCATCTCGTTCTGCCAGGTCTCGCACACCGCGGCGTAATAGCGGAAATGCCCGGCCGCGCTGTCGACCATGTTCAGGCATTCCTTCCACGGCTTGCCGCTGTCGATCATCTGCAGCCGCGCCAGCGGCTCGCGTTCGGCGGCCAGGCGCCGGCCGATCTCGTACAGCGTGGCGGCGCGCTGGTCGGGGCGCAGCTTGCGCCACGGCTGGCGCTGGAACGCGTCCCAGGCGATGGCGACGGCGGCATCCACGTCGCGCGGCAAGGCGCGCGTGACAATGCCGGCAACGCTGCCGTCGGCGGGATTGATGGAGGTGATGACGGCGTCGCCGTCCTGGTCGTGGCGCCATTCGGCGCCCAACCGGAAGGGCTTTGGGCTCGATGCTTGCATAAGGTCGGGGCAATCCAGAGGTCTCGGTAGACGCATCATCAGCCGGCCGACTATTAGGCACAATTCGATATTTTTCTTATATTCTTAGCCCATGGCTATGAATATCAAGTACCGATCGCTCAAGGCCTTCCTGCTGGCGGTCGACACCGGCTCGTTCACCCACGCCGCCAACCAACTGGGCGTGACGCAGCCCTCGTTCACCGCGCTGATCCAGGACCTGGAGGACGTGCTGGGCCTGCGCCTGTTCGAACGCACCACCCGCAGCATCAGCCTGACCTCGGCGGGGCAGGACTTCCACGCCCGCGCGCAGCGGCCCATCGCCGACCTGGAGGAAGCCTATCGCAGCCTGGCCGACCTGGCGGCGGTGCGGCGCGGCAACGTCACCCTGGGCGCCCTGCCCTCGACCGCGCTGGCGCTGCTGCCCGTGGCGGTCGGCGCGTTGCGCCAACTGCATCCGGCGCTGAAGGTGCGCGTGGTCGAGGCGCACAACGACGAACTGGTGGCCATGCTGCGCACCAACCAGATCGAGTTCGCCGTCGGCGCGCTGGCCGAGCCGGCGCCGGACCTGTCGTTCGCGCCGCTGGCCGAAGATTGCTTCTGCGCCATCTACCCGGCCGGCCATGCCCTGGAGAAAAAGCGCGGCCCGCTGCACTGGCGCGACGTGCTGCGCTATGACCTGATCCTGCTGTCGCAAGGCTCGAACGCGCGCCAGCAGTTCGACCGCGCGGTGCGCGAGGAAACCGGCGCGCCCGCCACCGCGCTGCGCTATGACGTGACCAACATGGGCACCGCCGCCGGCATGGTGCGCCAGGGCCTGGGCGTGAGCGTGCTGCCGCGCCTGGCGCTGCCGGAATTGAACCTGTCGGGACTGCGCGCGGCGGCGCTGTGCGATGCCTCGGCGCGCCGCGCCATCGGCCTGCTGCACCGGCGCGATCGCTCGCTGTCGCCGGCCGCTCAGGCGCTGGCGGCGCAGTTGGAAACGGCCATGGACCAGATCGCGAGGCGGCTGTTGCCGTTGCCGCCCTTGAAGTGAGCCGGCCGCTCGCGCCTGTCAGCCAGCGCAAGCGGCCAGGAAGGCGGGCACGGCGAATGACGAACCGCGCCACGCCAAGCCGCCGCGGCCTGCCACGCGCTCGTTGCGCGGTCGCGGGGGCCTTCTCGGCCGCGGCTTCCGTTCAAACGCGGATTCAGCCCGCCGCGAACAGCGCGCCGATGCGCGCCACGTCTTCATCGTCCAGCACCCCCGCCTGCCAGCGCAGCGTCAGCCACGCCAACAGGTTGTCGTAACGGGCGCGGTCCAGTTCGCGCAGCGCCTCGAAACGCTGGCGCTCCGCGTCCAGCACGTCCAGGTTGGTGCGCTCGCCGCCCAGCACGCTGCGCCGCGTGGCCTGCACGCGCAATGCGGCGGCCTCGGCGGCCTGCCGGTAGGCAGCGATGCGTTCCCGGCTGCTGGCAAAGGTATGGAACTGCCGCGCCAGGTCATCCAGTAACGCCCACGTGGCGGCATCGAGCTTGTGCTGCGCTTCTTCCTGCTCGGCCAGCGCCTGACCGCTGGCCGCGGACGTGCGCCCCCCGGAATACAGCGGAATGCTGACCTCGATGCCCACCGAACCGGTGTCATAGCGCTGCCCGATCTGGTTCTCGCCATTGGAATGCGTCAACTGCTTGCGGGCCACCAGCCTCGCCGTCGGCAGATGTCCCGCGCGGGCGGCCTCGTAGCGCTGGCGGCTGGCTTCCAGCAAGTGCCGCTGCGCCAGCAATTCGGGGTTGCTTGCCAGCGCCAGCTCGCGCCACGCCGGCAGGTCACGCCCCTCCACGGCCAGCCCGGCCAGCGCGGCCGCCCGCAAGGGCGCCAGCGGCTGCTCGGCCAGCGCCGGGCCGACGATCGCGCCCAGCGCATTGCGCGCATCGCGCAAGTTGTCTTGCGCCTCGATCTCCTGCGCCTGCACCACTCGGGCGCGCGCCTCGATCTCCAACTGATCCGTGCGCGTGCCCTGGCCCGCCGCCACGAAGCGTTCGCTGCGGCGCGCGTCCTCCTGCAACGAACGGCCCTGGGACTGCGTCAATGCCAAGGCTTGCTGCGCGTAGAGCACGGCGGTATACGCCTGCAGCACGCGCACCGCCAGCGCCTGGCGGGCGCGCTGCAACGTCAATCCCGCCGCCTCGGCGCGCTCGCGCCCGGCCCGGTACTGCGCAAAGGCCGCCGCGTCGAACAACGGCTGGCTCAACGTGAAGCCCGAGGCGGAACTGGCGTAGCGCGACCGTTGCTCCAATGTTCCAAACCGGGTCTGCTGGCGCGACGACGTAACGTTGCGGGCGCCGCTGTAGTGGTAGCTCAGGTTCGGCAGCAAGCCGCCGCGCCCCAGCGCCTCTTCCTGCGCATCGGCCCGCTCGCGCGCTCGCGCGGCCTGCCAGGTGGGATCGGACGCCAGCGCCATCGTGTACGCCTGCTGAAAATCCAGCGCCTGCGCCGCCCCCATCGCGGGCAGCAACAGCGCCCCCATCAACATCCACGCCGCCGCGCGCGCGCCGCGCCAGCGATTCATGCGTCCCCCCACGCCAGCCGCGCGCGGTCGAGCAAGGGCTTGAACAGATAATTCAGCAGCGAGCGCTCGCCCGTGCGCACGAACACCTCCACCGGCATGCCGGCGCGCAGCGGCGCATCGCCAATGCGGCGCAACTGACCCGGCGCCACATCGGCGCGCAGGCGATAGTAGGGACGACCGTTGCGGTCATCATCGAACCGGTCCGCCGACACCAGCGTCACAGTGCCTTCCAGCCGTGGCGTGCGGCTGGCATCAAAGGCGGTGAACATCAGCTCGACCGGCTGGCCCGTGCGCACCTTGTCGATGGACTCCACCGGCAAGCGCCCCTCGACCACCAGCGGCACGTCCTCGGGCACGATCTCCATCAGGCGCGAACCCGGCTGCACCACGCCACCGACGGTGTGCGCGGCCAGCGCCACCACGGTGCCGCTGACCGGCGCGCGGATCTCGCTATGCGCCAGATCGAATTCCGCCGCCGCCAGTTTCTGCGTCAACTGTTCGCGCTGCACGCGGGTCTCCGCCAGATCGGTGCGCACCTCGCGCTGGAATGCGTCGCGGCGTTGCTGCCCGCGCAGCGCCAGTTCCGCGATCTGCTGGCGGGTCTGGCCCAGCGCGCCCCGGTCCGAGGCCATGTCACCGTCCAGTTGCGCCAGGCTGCGCTCCAGATCCAGCACGCGGTTGCGCGGCACGTAGCCTTCGCGCGCCAGATCGCGCAGGTTGCCCACCTGTTCCCGCAACAGGCTGCGTTGCGTGCGCTTGTGCGCCAGCGTCGATTCCAGGCCGGCGGCCAGGGCGCGGCTGCCGGCCAGCGTCGCGTCGATGCCAGCCAGCTCGCCCGCCAGCGCCGCCCGCCGGCTGGCGAACAGTTGGCGCTCCATCGCATAGGCGGCGGCCGCTTCGGCATTCTCTCGGGCATCGGGCGGCGCAAGATCATCGCGGCCATCGCGCTCGGCCAGCAGGCGCGCTTCGCGGGCCATGACCGCCGCCTGCTGGGCGCGCAGGCTTTGCGCCTCGCCACGCACCCGGGTGTCGTCCAGCCGCACCAGCGCCTGGCCGGCTCGGACCAGGTCGCCTTCGGCCACCAGCAACGCGCTCACCACGCCGCCCTCGATGCTGTCCACCGCCTGCCGCTCGCCGGTCACGACGACGATGCCGGGCATCGCCACGCCGTTGTCCAGCGGCGCCCATGCCGCCCACGCCAGGAAACCGCCAAAGCCCAGCGCCAGCACCCACCAGCCGAAGCGGGCCGACCAGCCGCCGTTCTCATCGCCCTCGACGGCGCCGATATCGCCCTTGTTCAGCTCGGGCCGCAACACCACCACCCGATTGCCCGCGGCGCGCCCCGTCATGCCTTGCCTCCGAGGATTCGCCCCGCAAACGCGCCACCGGCCAACGGATAGACCTGCGCCGCCGACCCGCCCGGGCGCGTCTGTGCCGGCGAGCCGGCCACGCCGGACGCTGACGCCCCCGTCGCGCCGGCCATCGTCGCCGCACGGCCGCCCGGCCCGGCGGATGCCGTAGGCGGCGATGGCGTCGCCCCGGGCGCCCCCTCGGGCCCCGGCCGCAACACGTCGTGGGTGGCGCCGAAGCGCTGCGCGCGGCCATCGCGCAGCAACAGCAGGTGCGTCGTCGCCGCCAGCACCTTGGGCCGGTGCGTCACCAGCACCACCGTCGCGCCGATCTCGCGCAGCCGGCCCAGCGCATCGAGCAATGCCTGCTCGCCCGCGTCGTCCAGGCTGGCGTTGGGTTCATCCAGCACCACTAGGCGCGGCGTGCCGTACAGCGCCCGCGCCAGCGCGATACGCTGGCGCTGCCCGCCCGACAATCCCTGGCCTCCGGCGCCCAACGGCGTGTCATAGCCGCGCGGCAGGGCCAGTATCATGTCGTGCGCACCGGCCAGCCGCGCCGCGTCGATCACCCGCCGGGCCAACCCCTCGCCATCGCTGTCCGGCCCAGGAAAGCGCGCGATGTTCTCGGCCACGGTCCCGGAGAACAACTCCACGTCCTGCGGCACATAGCCCAGCCACTCCCCCAGCCGCGCGCGTTCCCATTGCTTCAGGTCGGCCCCATCCAGCCGCGCCGTGCCCAGGCGGGCCGGCCACACACCCGCCACCAATCGGGCCAGAGTCGACTTGCCCGCGCCCGACGGGCCGACCACGCCCAGCACCTGCCCCGGCTCCAGCGCGAACGACACGTTCACCAGCGTCGGCTGCGCCGCGCCCGGCGGCGTCACGGTCACGCCCTCCAAGCGCAATGCGCCCTTCGGGTCGGGCAGCGTCAGGCCCGTCAACGGCTTCGGATACGTCGTCAGCAGCTCCTGCAGGCGCCGCCACGCCAGCCGCGTGCCCGCCCATTGCCGCCAGGCGCCGATCACCTGATCGATCGGGCTGAGCACGCGCCCCATCAGGATCGAGCCCGCAATCATCATGCCGGCGCTGACATGGCTTTGCAGTACCAGCCACGCTCCCAGCCCCAGCACCAGCGATTGCAGCGCCATCCGCACCGTCTTCGACAGGCTCGCGATCATCGCCGAGCGCTGGCTTGCCAAGCCCTGGCGCCGCACATAACCCACATGCAGCCGCTGCCAGCGCGCGCGCAACCGGTCCAGCATGCCCATGGCCTGAATGGCTTCGGCATTGCGCAGTTGCCCTTCGGCCTCCACCCCGGCCCGCACCGACAGCCCGCCCGCCTCGGCCAACAGCTTGCGCGACACCTGCTCGTTGAGCCACGCCAGCGCCACCAGGATGATGGTTCCCGCCAACGCCAGCGTGCCCATCCAGGGATGGAACAGGAACATCACCAGCAGAAACAGCGGAAACCACGGCGCGTCGAAGAATGCGAACACCGCGCTGCCGGTCAGGAACTGGCGCACGGTGTTCAGGTCATTGACCGCCTGCCCCGCATTGGCGGGCACGCCCGCCAGGCCGCGCTGGAACGCCGCTTCGTGCACGCGCCCGGCCAGCGCCGCGTCAAAGCGCGCGCCGATCTGAACGATGACGGCGCTGCGCGCGTAATCCAGCGCGCCCATCAGCGCGAGCAAACTTACGATCATCAGGCTCAGCATCACCAGCGTGAAGACGTTGCCGGACGCCAGCACGCGGTCATAGACCTGCAGCATGTAGAGCGACGGCGCCAGCATCAGCAGGTTGGCGGCGACACTGAACGCGGCCACGCTGTACCAACCCGTGCGAAAGCGCGACAGGAGCGCCTTGATATCCAGGACGTCCGAGCCCTGTGCCGCGCCCGCGCGCGTCTGGGTTTGCTGCATTGAATTTCCTTGCCCGGATGACTGCCGGGACACGCAGAATGAAGAAACAAAAAGACGGTCGCGGCAGGGGATAGGCCCGCCGCGACCGTGACCCACGCGCCCGAGAAAGCGCGGGGAAACTCACGGGTGGGTTACGCCGCCAGGGCGAGGTCGGTTTCGGTGGCGAAGTTGTGGGCGACCAGGTCGGCGATGGAGGTGTGCATATCCATCCCGTTCTGTTCCAAGGCGTCGACCAAACCTCCGTTCGTGATGTGGCTGATCTTGTCTGGTGTGCCAACAACCGAACCGTTCATCAGGCCCCAAACGATGTCATGCACTTCGTTGCCTCGTCCATCGGCAACGTCGCCCTCGATAGGCTGATCGAAAGTAAACGTAATGAGCGGATCGACCACATGTCCGGCTCCGTCCAGGCCACCTCCCAGGGTGATGGAATCCAATGAACCCCACACTGTGTGCGCGGTCGGGCCGTCACCTGCGTGGCCGCTGTAAGGAGGGAAGAAGTAGTGCAGATCACCCGAAGCCACGAAGGCGTAGTTGGCGACCGTTTTGCTGACATAGCCATAGTCGGTGCCGTTGAAGGCGTTGCCACCGAAGAATCCGCCCTTATTGGGGACGCTGGTGTGCTCACCGGCAACCCCTCCATTCTGGAACGCGTCCAGCATGAGCTCCAACGAACTCTCCGTTGTGATACCCGTGGGAAGGTGGCTGATATCGATAAAGCTTACTTGTGCAGACATTGTCATGCTCCGTTTATTACCAATTGCCGGGGTGAATCCCCGACCCAAAAAAGCGCCGCACTGTGTGTACGTCGCACATGCGAAAAATCCGCATGTCCCTTTCTCGGGAAAGGCATTCGCCCACCCGAGCGATTACTTGCCTAAAAGCGAACCTCCATGCCCAACGCAACGGAGCGCCCCGGCGCGAATGTGCGTGCCATCGCATCGGAATATCCGTCGACATACATTCGATTGGTGATGTTCTCGACTGACGCCATAAGCTTGACGTTGTCATTGGCTTGATAACTGGCATACCAGTCCCAAGTCGTGTACTTGAACCAAACCTGGGAGCCACCAGAATCGCGGTTGTACCAACCTTCACCGCTGTAGTTGAATCTCACGCCGGTATCCAGCTTGCGCTCCAGCAAGCGCACGCCGACCAGCAGCGTGCCTTTATCCACCGGCTTGGCGATCGCGCTGTTGAAGACGAAGTTGTCGCAAACGACCTGATCATCAGCCCAAGCTCGCCACGATTCATACCCGCGCGCGAGGGCTTTCTGATGCTCGACCGGATAGCTTCCATCTGCATTCGGGCGGTCGAATTTGTTTTCGCCAGCCCCCAGGAAGTAAAGGTCTTCGCAGAACTTGTTGGGGCCGCCTAGATAATGGGTATAGCTCGCCCCCCCATAGATCCAGCCAGCCTCATAACGCCCTTCAAATTCCAATCCGCGGAACTTTGTGCGGTTGCGGTTGTTGACGAAGGCCGTTGTGCCGGGCAATGGCAATCTTTCCAGGTTGGAGCCGGGCAAAATGACGTCCATGGACGAAAAAAGGTAGTTATCCGCCCTCGTGTCGAAGTAGCCCGCCTTTAGCGATAGACTGTCGCCATCCAACGCGACGTCCTGGAATATGGTGTTGGCGCCTACCTCCCAGGTCCGGGAGGTTTCCGGCTCTGCATTCGGATTGGGGTAGATGGAGGCAAATCCATCTCTAGGATGATTGCCCACCATCAGCATTTCGTTGATGGCGGGAGGCCTCCAGGACTTGCCCCAGCTACCGTACACTTCCAGCCAATTGGTTGGCCGAATCGCTCCGGACAACGCGGGCAACAGCATCCCGGCACTGCGACTCACGTCGTAGTCATACAAGGCGTTCTGGTCGTCGAGGTCTTCAGGCTGAAACTCCTTTTCGTAGTCAGAGGATCTACGCCCGCCAGGTATGTAGAAGTTCTTCGTTCTTCCACGTTGGTCGACGTACGTCGGCACATCGGCCCACCAAGCAGCGATGGCCGATTCGTCGCCAGCCAACGCCAAACGGCAGCCTGGCCCGTAAACAGATTGAACTTGGCTGCGCGGGTTTTCGTTGGGTGCCAGGCCTGGAAAGGCGCCATAAGCGCACATTTCTTTTGCAAATTTGTCGAGCCTGGAAAGGTGGACGGTCTGCTTTCCGGGAACTTGCGTCTTACCCTTGAGGCGGTAGCGCTCGTAACGAAGGCTGGCGGATATGGTGAAGAAATCGTCCTCCAGCTTCAGCTCTGTGAAGATGCTGCCCATGCTGCGACGGCCTTGGGGATTGAGGGCATCCTTGCCCGTAGTGCCAATGGGGCGCACCTCGCGACCGTCGTGATTCCAGCGCTGGTTCGAAGTTGTATGGTCAGTGAAATACTCTACGCCGTAGTTGGCACTGAGCGTTGTCGCCCCGAACACGAAACGCGATGTGTTGTCGAGCTGAAATCCTTGGGTCTTGGTAGACAGTCGATTATTTCGGCCCACACCGTACTGTCTGCAAACGTCAAGCGCGTAGGGAGTTTTATCGGGCTTCTCGCAAGCGCCGCTATCCCAATACTCATTGTCAATATTCTCTCGGATCTTTGCTGCGTCTGTGAACTCGCCATCAAACCTGGAGAAGGGATAGGTTGGCGTCGTGTAATTCTCAACATTTGTTTCGACGCCATATGCCTTCACTTTCAGATCAAGTAGAGGGTTGTCGGCCGGCTTGATTTTGTAATCGAGGGCGAAGCTGTTTGACTGGGCCTTCGAAGTTCCCATCTTGCGCCAAGGAGTGCCGCTCTCCTGTGCTGACGTGTCGGCATCAGTGGTGTAGGAGTATCCGACTCGCGTGCCGACGTAGCTGAACAACAGCGACTGATCATCACTCAGTTTCCAGCGTGCCTTGAACAGACCGGAGTCCTGTTCTTGAGCGGCGAACTTCACATCGTTGAATTCGATCTTTCCGCCGTTGAACCACACTGAATTCTGGCCCTCGATACCTCCGCGCGCGCCAATCCGATAATCCCCGATCGACCGCCGCGACACCGCCGCCATCACTTCCAGGTTCTCACCCACTCGCGCCGCGCCCGCCGCGCTGCCGATGAAATTGACCCCGTTCCCCTGGTATCCCATTCCGGACGTGCCGCGCAGTTTCAGACCGATATCCCTACCCTCGCGCAGCACATCCCCAAAATCCAGCGTGCGGAAATCCACGCTTCCCGCCATCGCGCCGGTGCCATGCACCCCACGCACCACGCCTCGCTCTACCACGGCCTCGGACAGGAGTTCCGAATCGACATACATTTCTCCATTGCGTTGCATGTGCCCGTTCTGCACGAAATCCTGGCGCATGCCGTCGATCATCATGTTGACGCGGCCGAAGTCCTGCATGCCGCGGATGTTGATCGACAGACCGGGGTTCTGGCGATTGACGGCGCTGGCGACGCCGGGGGTGTCCTGGATGAGTTCGGCGGCGTGGCGCACCGGCACGCGGTCCATTTCTTCACGCGTGACGATGCTGACGGCGCGGGGGGCCTGATAGACGCGCTCGTTGACATCGTTGCCGCGCACCACAACGGGCGCCATCGAGTACACCCGCGCACGCGCGCCGGGACCGTTGTCGACCAGTTGCACGTTCGGTCGGACAGCGCCCGCGGTCCGGCGATAGCGGTAGCCGATAGGACTGTTTCCCAGCAACCGGGTCAGGCCGGTCTCGACGTTGAAGCTGCCTTTGAGGGGGACACTGGTGTAGGCCGACAAATCGACGTCGTTCATGTACAGGTCAACGCCAGCCTGACGCGCGAATGCCAGCACGGCCTGCGCCATCGCTTGAGCCGGGATGTCGAAAACGAACGTCCGTTGACGTTCATCGTCCTTCCGATCGGCGGGCTCCGCCATGCCCGCGGCACGCTCCTGGGTTTGCGCCATGGACACGCACGGCAGCGCCAACGCGCCCGCGGCCAGCATCCGACTCACAATACGGAACGTCACCTGTCTTCTCTTCACTTTCGCCTCTGGTTGCCTTTGATGCAAACGCGCATCATTACCATTAACGTTTGAGAATCGAAGTTCAGTAAAAAAAGTTCGAAAAAGGCAGTTCCCAGAGGGAGAGCGGTGCGGGTACGTCCTGACTTCGTCTTACTCGGGGCCCGACGATGGCGGCGCGCGCACCGCGATTGGATCGTGCGGTCGGCACGCGAAAGGGTGTCGAATACAAATCAGCGTTTGTTTTTCCGCTTTACAAACCAGGCTTTGTAAAGCCGAACTCGACACTCAAGAAATCGACGCTTTTCAGTACAGCACCGTCACCCCAGGCAGCCGCAGCCGCGTGAGCCGCAGCTCGCTACAGAGCGTGGCCAGCGCGCCGTCTAGGTTATCCAGGTGGAACAGCGCATTGACCGGCCTGCGCGCCGCGGCGCGGTTCGCCAGGATCAACTGGCCCCGCCGGAAATCGCCGATGCGCCGCAGGACCTGCTCCAGGGGTTCGCCGTCGAAGATGAGATAGCCGTCGGCCCAGGCGGCCCCGCGCGCGGGTGCGACGGGGCTGCGCGCGATGCCGGCGGCGTGGCTGAAAGTGGCGCTGTCGCCGGCTGTCAGCGCCGCGTGGGCAACGCCCGCGGTGGGCGGGCGATCCATCAGGAGCGCGACACGATGCTGCAACACGCCCATCCAGCCGTGACCGGCATCCTGGCGCCGCACGGCGTAGCGCGTGCCCAGCGCGGTCATGCTGGCGCCCGCGCTCTCCACCACGAACCTGCGCGGCTCGGCCGCCCCCGTAGGTGCCGGCGAGAACACCGCTTCGCCGCGCAGCAGGCGCACCCGACGGATCGAAGCGTCGTATTCCACATCGAGCGCGCTGTTGCTGCCCAGCAATACGCGGCTGCCATCGGGCAACGCCACGGAACGGATTTCGCCGACGTCGGTGCGATAGTCGACCAACCAGGGTTCGATGAGGCCCGGCCCATTGATCGTGCCGGCGACGACCAAAGCCGCGCATGCCAGCGCAAACGCGCGCCGTCGGGGCGCCATGAGATGCGCTCGGCACCATGCCTCGGCACAGGCACGCCAGGAGAAGCGCCGCGCCGTCGGCGCCGGCTGCGCGAGCGAGGGCGCATCGCGGCAGGCGCCGGCCAGGGCCCAGGTCATTTCGGCATCGGCCAGGGCCGGGCCGTGGCGCGCGTCGCGCGCCAGCCAATGATCGAGGCGGCGTCGTTCAGCTCGGGTGAGCGCGCCGGCCTCCAGGCGCACGGCCCACAGGCTGGCCTGGCGACGCAGGCGTCGTTCGCGATGGATACGTGATGGGATCTTCATGAAAGGGATAACGGGCCAGACGCGAAAGACAGTAAAAAAAGTGGCCAGAGCGCACGTTCATTGCGCAGGCTCACGGATCGCGCCCCAGGCGTTCACGCATCAGTTCAAGGGCCATGGCCAGGTGCTTCTGCACCGAACTGGGCGAGATATCCAGATAGCGCGCGGCCTCCGCATGGCTCAGGCCCTCGACGCGGCAGAGTCTGAAAATCTGCCGCGTGCGCGGCGGCAGTTCGGCCAGCGTCGCGGCCAGACGCGCCAGTTGCCGGCGCACGTGCGCATGCACGTCGGGCGCGGTGCGCGGATCGCGCACGTCCTCCAGCAGGTCGTCCGCCGCCATGTCGGTGCGGGATTGATGGTGATTGCGGCGATGGTCGATGAGCAGGCGATTGACGATGGCGTAGAGGTAGGCTAGCGCGCTGTCGTCCGGCGGGAGGTCTTCGTGGTGGGCCAGGAGCCGCGCGAAGCAGTCCTGCACCAGATCGGCGCTGAGTTCGGCTTCGCCGGTTTTCAGGAACAGGTAACGGCGCAGCCGCTCGGCATGGGCGGCATACAGGCGCTCGACATCAGGTTGGGGCGCCACTTGCTCGTCGCCGGGAATCTACTCAATCGTGATGAGCGTCATTGATGATTGAGCAAGAGACTAGCACCGATAGGGCGTCCCGCCGGTCGCGGCGGCATATGGATTGGTCGGAGATTTGACCGACACCGGCGGCGCCGGCGGACAGCCCGCGCCATGTGCCGAGGTCGCCCTTTTTCGCCAGCGCGACGCGTTATGTGCCGGCGTCGCGCGTCTTGGTGGGTCCGCCCTGCACCTTCCAGCCGAGCTCGGCGGAGATGCGCGCCGCCGCGTCCTTGACCACGTCAACCATCTCGTTCATGCGTTCCAACGACATGTACGGCACCGTGCTGGACACGCTGATGGCGGCGACGATGCCGCTGGAGGCATCGCGCACCGGCGCCGCCACACAGCGGATCGAAGGTTCGTTGTCTTCCAGGTCGAAGGCGTAGCCGTTGGCCGCGTAGTCGCGCATGCGGTCGCGGAAGGCTTCCCAGGTCTGGCGGCCGCCCGGCGCGCGCGAGGACACCGGCGCGCCGACGCGGTGCAACGTTTTCCATTGCGGCTCGTCGGCATCCAGCAGAAGCGCCTTGCCGACGCCGGTGGCGGCCAATGGCATGCGGTGGCCGACGCGCGAGCGCATCTCCAGGCCCTTTTTGCCGGGGATCTTTTCCAGGTACAGCACTTCGTCGTTGTCGCGCACCGCCAGATGGATGGTGTCGCCGGTCTCGGCGGCCAGGCCGTCCAGGTACGGACGCGCCAGCGTCGCCATGGGAAAGGCTTCGCGCGCCTGGAAGCCGAGTTCGATCAGCTTGGGGCCCAGCACGTAGCCGACGCCAGGCAGCGAGCGCAGGTAACGCTCCTGCACCAGGCAACTGGCGAGCCGGTGCGTGGTGCTGCGCGCCACGCCGATGTGGGCGCAGATGTCCTTTAGATCGCGCGCCCCCGCGGCCACGGCCTGGATCACGCCCAATCCGCGCATCAGGGTCTGCGTGCCGGCGGGGGCCGCGGCGTCGGGATCGTAGGCGGGGGAAGAATCGGACATGGAGGGAACAGGGGCTGGAAATCGGGATTGGCGAACGGGAAATTAATTCCCTATATATGGGATTTAATTCTATATTTTGAGATTTTTCAAGCGCTGATCTAGAATTTTTCCCAGCCCGTCCGCCGCCGCCCCGGCGCCGTCGCGGGCCTGACGACAACAAGGCTGGCCAGCCCCTGCCTGCCGCGTACGCCGCGAATGCGCGCGCCCGCGTCCGCAGCGCGCCGCCGGCCCGAGACGAGACAGATTCTGATGACAACCGGATCGCCTGCCCGCGCGGCTCTCATAGCGCTGGACTGGGGCACCTCTTCGTTGCGCGCCTACCGCCTCGATGGCGCCGGCCGCACGCTGGATACCCGCCATCTGCCGTGGGGCATCATGCGCCTGCCGCAACCCTTGCAGGACGGCGCGGCCACGCCCAGCGGCCAATCGGGCTTCGAACTGGCGTTCGAGCAGGCCTGCGGCGACTGGCTGCGGGCAGAGCCCCATCTTCCCGTGATCGCTTGCGGCATGGTCGGCAGCGCGCAAGGCTGGCGGGAAGCCGCCTACCTGGACGTGCCGGTGGCCCTGGAACGCATCGGCACCCTGCTGACCCGCGTCGAGCGCAACGGCGCCACGCCCGTGCACATCGTGCCGGGCCTGATCCAGCGCCATGGCCTGCCCAATGTGATGCGCGGCGAAGAAACGCAGGTCTTCGGCGTGCTGTTCGACCAGGCCGACGACCCCGCCGACAGCGTGCTGATCGGCTTGCCCGGCACCCATTCGAAATGGGTCACCGCGCGTCGCGGCCAGGTCACGCATTTCGACACCTTTATGACCGGCGAGGTTTACGCCGCGCTGCGCGGCCACACCATCCTGGGCCGCACCATGGTCGAGGCGCCGACCTCCGACATGGCGGCCTTCGAGCGCGGCCTGAAGGTGGCAGGCGTGCCGGCCGGCCGCGCCGGCGTGCTGTCGACGATCTTCAGCACCCGCGCGCTGGGGCTGACCGGCGAACTGGCCGGCGTGTCGCAGGCCGACTACCTGTCGGGCCTGCTGATCGGCCATGAGATTTCCGCGCTGGCCGACATGCTGCGGCTGCAGGGCGAGCTGCCGCGCATCGTGCTGTGCGGCGACGACGCGCTGTGCCAGCGCTACATCCTGGCGCTGCGGCACTACGGCCTGGGCACGCCGCGACTGGCGCAACACGCCACCGAACGAGGCCTGTGGCACCTGGCGGTTTCCGCCGGGCTGGTGCCCGCCCCCTCTTCTTCCGAGACCACATCATGACCCATACCGGACTGCAAACCGCCATGGCCCATTGCGGCCTGATCGCCATCCTGCGCGGCATCACGCCCGCCGAGGCCGTGCCCGTCGCGCAAGCGCTGTACGAGGCGGGCTTTCGCCTGATCGAGGTGCCGCTGAATTCGCCGGAACCGCTGGCGAGCATCCGCGCCATGCGCGACGCGCTGCCGGCCGACTGCCTGGTGGGCGCCGGCACGGTGCTGAACCCCGATGACGTGGCCCGCATCAAGGACGCCGGAGGCGAGCTGATCGTCATGCCGCACAGCGACCTGGCCGTGGTGCGCGCGGCCAAGGCCGCCGGCCTGGCCTCGTGCCCCGGCGTGGCCACGCCGACCGAAGCCTTCGCCGCGCTGGCGGCCGGCGCCGACGTGCTCAAGATGTTCCCCGCCGAACAGCTCGGCCCGGCCGTGCTCAAGGCCTGGCGAGCGGTGATGCGCCCGCCGATCGCGCTGGTACCGGTGGGCGGCATCACCCCCGACAACCTTTCCACTTTCGCCCAGGCGGGCGCCAGCGGCTTCGGCCTGGGCTCCGCCTTGTACAAACCCGGCCTGTCGGCCACCGAAGTCGGCCAGAACGCGCGCGCTTTCATCGCCGCCTGGCAACGCGCCTATCCCGCCCAGGAGACCCAAGCATGAAGATCACCAAGCTCACTACCTACATCGTGCCGCCGCGGTGGTGCTTCCTGAAGATCGAAACCGACGCCGGCATCGTCGGCTGGGGTGAACCCGTGGTGGAAGGCCGCGCTCATTCCGTGGCCGCCGCCGTCGAGGAACTGTCGGACTACCTGATCGGCAAGGATCCGCGCAACATCGAGGACCATTGGACCGTGCTGTACCGCGGCGGCTTCTACCGCGGCGGCGCCATCCACATGAGCGCGCTGGCCGGCATCGACCAGGCGCTGTGGGACATCAAGGGCAAGGACCTGGGCGTGCCCGTGTCGCAACTGCTGGGCGGCAACGTGCGCGACCGCATCCGCGTGTATTCGTGGATCGGCGGCGACCGACCCGCCGACACCGCCGCGGCCGCCAAGGGCGCGGTCGAGCGTGGCTTCACGGCCGTCAAGATGAACGGCACCGAGGAACTGCAGTACATCGATTCGTTCGACAAGGTCGAGAAGTGCCTGGAGAACGTGGCCGCCGTGCGCGATGCGGTCGGCCCCAACGTCGGCATCGGCGTCGACTTCCACGGCCGCGTGCACAAGCCGATGGCCAAGGTGCTGATGAAGGAACTGGACCCGTTCAAGCTGATGTTCATCGAAGAGCCGGTGCTGAGCGAACACTACGAGGCGCTGAAGGAACTGGCGCCGCTGACGTCCACGCCGATCGCGCTGGGCGAGCGCCTGTTCTCGCGCTGGGACTTCAAGCGCGTGCTGGCCGACGGCTACGTCGACATTATCCAGCCGGACCCGTCGCATGCCGGCGGCATCACCGAAACGCGCAAGATCGCCGCCATGGCCGAGGCCTACGACGTGGCGCTGGCGCTGCACTGCCCGCTGGGCCCGATCGCGCTGGCCACCTGCCTGCAGATCGACGCCGGTTGCTACAACGCCTTCATCCAGGAACAGAGCCTGGGCATCCACTACAACGCCGCCAACGATCTGCTGGACTACGTCAGCAACCGCGAGGTGTTCGCCTACGAGAACGGCATGGTCGCGATTCCGCAGGGCCCCGGCCTGGGCATCGAGGTCAACGAGGAATACGTGAAAGAACGCGCGGCGGTAGGCCATCGCTGGCGCAACCCGATCTGGCGCCACGCCGACGGCAGCTTCGCCGAGTGGTAAGCCGGTAGAAAAAAGCGAAAGAGGAGACCCCCTTGACCACCGCCACCCACCCGGGCCTGCAAAGTGCCCAGCGGCCGACGCGCAGCCGCTATCTCATCATGGTGATGCTGTTCATCACCGTCGTCATCAACTACCTGGACCGCAGCAACCTGTCCATCGCCGCGCCCGCGCTCAAGGACGAGTTCGGCCTGGACACGGTGCACGAAGGCCTGATCCTGTCGGCCTTCGGCTGGACCTACGCCGCCATGCAGATCCCCGGCGGCTGGCTGGTGGACCGCGTGTCGCCGCGCGTGCTGTACGCGGCCGCGCTGATCCTGTGGTCGGCGGCGACGTTCTTCATGGGCTTTGCCGGCAGTTTCGTGATCCTGTTCGTGCTGCGCCTGGCCGTGGGCGCGCTGGAGGCCCCGGCCTATCCGATCAACAACCGCGTCGTCACGACCTGGTTCCCGGAAAAGGAACGCGCCACCGCCATCGGCTTCTACACCTCGGGCCAGTTCGTCGGCCTGGCGTTCCTGACGCCGGTGCTGGCCTGGCTGCAGCACCACTACGGCTGGCACATGGTGTTCGTCAGCACCGGCCTGCTGGGCATCGTCTGGGGCGTGCTGTGGTACCTGATCTACCGTGAACCGCGTCAGTTCAAGGGCGCCAACGCGGCCGAAATCGAGCTGATCCAGAAAGGCGGCGGCGTCGTGGATCTGGACAAGCGTGTGACCGAGAAGAAGGCGCCGTTCAACTGGAACGACCTGGGCCTGGTGATGAGCCAGCGCAAGCTGTGGGGCGTGTACCTGGGCCAGTTCTGCCTGACCTCGACGCTGTGGTTCTTCCTGACGTGGTTCCCCACCTATCTGGTGAAGTACCGCGGCATGGACTTCATCAAGTCGGGCTTCCTGGCGTCGGTGCCGTTCCTGGCGGCGTTCATCGGCGTGCTGTGCTCGGGGGTGCTGTCGGACTTCCTGATCCGCCGCGGCGCCACCGTGGGCCTGGCGCGCAAGCTGCCGATCATCCTGGGGCTGCTGATCTCGACGTCGATGATCGGCGCCAACTTCACCGACTCGACGCCATGGGTGATCTTCTTCCTGGCGCTGGCATTCTTCGGCAACGGCCTGGCGTCGATCACGTGGTCGCTGGTGTCGGCGCTGGCGCCGGTGCGGCTGCTGGGGCTGACCGGCGGGGTGTTCAACTTCGTGGGCAACCTGTCGTCGATCTGCACGCCGATCGTGATTGGCTTTCTGGTGTCGAAGGACAGCTTCGCGCCGGCCATCGTGTATGTGTCGTCGCTGGCGCTGCTGGGCGCGCTGTCGTACATCCTGCTGGTGGGCAAGGTGGAGCGGATCGAGGCCTGATCCGCGCGGCGTCGCCGCCGCACCGCAACCGCAACGAAGGGCGCCCACGTGGGCGCCCTTCTGCTTTGTGTCGTCGATTCGAGCGAAGTTCCGCGCGAGGTATGGCAGTATAATCACGTTATGTTATATCATATCTATTGATAGCCGTTCCCAACTCGACCGCCAAGTCACCCGACCGGTCCGCCCCACCCCTCCCATTGTTCCCCCGCATCTTCCGACGAAGAAGGACTCGCAGTGCTCGAAGCCATCGGCCTGACCAAACGCTACGGCGACCAGATCGCGCTCCACCCGCTGGATCTGCGCATCGAGCCGGGCGAAATCTATTGCCTGCTGGGCGCCAACGGCGCCGGCAAGACCACCACCATCAACCTGTTCCTGAACTTCATCGCGCCCGACGGCGGCCAGGCCCTGATCCACGGCCTGGACGTGGCGCGCGAACCGCTGGCCAGCAAGCGCCACGTGGCCTACATCCCGAGCAGGTGAACCTGTACGGCACGCTCAGCGGGCTGGAGAACCTGCGCTACTTCGCCGCGCTGGCGCTGGGCGAGGCGCCGCCGCGCACACGCCTGCTGGAACTGCTGGCCGAGGTCGGCCTCGACCCGGCCGCGGCCGACAAGCGCGTCGCCGCCTATTCCAAGGGCATGCGTCAGAAGGTCTGGATCGCCGTGGCGCTGGCCAAGGACGCGCGCGCGCTGCTGCTGGACGAGCCCACCTCCGGCCTGGACCCGTCCGCCGCCGCGGAATTCACCCGCCTGCTGCAACGCGCGAGCGAACGTGGCGTGGCGATCCTCGCCACCACCCACGACCTGTTCCACGCCCGCCAAACCGCCACCCGCGTCGGCATCATGAAGCGCGGCCGGCTGGTCGAAAGCCTGGACAGCCAGCAGATCGACGACACCGACCTGCAGGCGCTGTACCTGGCGCACATGAGGACCGGCGCATGATTCTGCTGATCGCCCTCAAGGACCTGCGCGAACGCCTGCGCGACGGGCGCCTGTACTGGGCTGGCGGCATCGTCGCGGTGCTGCTGCTGACCGCGCTGTCGGTGGGCTACCTGCACCAGCAGGAAGCGCGCGCCGAGCAGGCCGCGGCCCAGAACACCGACTACGGCGACTGGCTGCGCCAGGGCGCGCGCCATCCGCACGATGCCGCCCACCAGGGCATGCACGTCTTCAAGCCCGACACCACGCTGGCGCTGCTGGATCCCGGCATCAATCCGTACATCGGCAGCACCGTGTGGCTGCAGGCGCACCGCCAGAGCGAGGTCAAGTTCCGCCCGGCACAGGACGCCACCGGGCTGCAGCGGTTTGGCGACCTGTCGGCCGCCTGGATCCTGCAGGCGCTGGGACCGCTGCTGGTGATCGTGCTGGGCTTCAACGCGTTTTCCGGCGAGCGCGAGCAAGGCATCCTGCGCCAGACGCTGAGCCTGGGCATCGCCCCGTGGCGCCTGCTGTGGGGCAAGGCCACCGCCCTGGCCATGAGCCTCGGCCTGCTGCTGGTGCCGGCCGCGCTGGCGGCCGTCGTGGCGGTGTGGCTGGCCGGCGGGCGCGCCGACGCGCTGTGGCGCTTCGCCGTGCTGGCGGGCGGCTACACGGTGTACCTGGCCATCTTCATCTTTGTCACGCTGGGCGTGTCGGCGGCGGCGCGCTCGTCACGCGTGGCGATCACGGTGCTGCTGGCGCTTTGGATCGCCAATACGGTGATCGCGCCGCGCGTCATGGCCGAACTGTCGCGCGGCCTCCATCCCAGCCCGACCCGTCTCGAATTCAACCAGGCCTTGCAGGACGACCTCAAGGCCACCTCGGACCGCGTCTGGATGCAGGCCTTCGGCACCACCGAGCGCTGGAGCCGCGACGTGCCGCTGAACAAGTGGGGCCTGGCGCTCAAGCTCGACGACCAGTCCAGCTACGCCGTCTACGACCGCCACTTCGGCCGCCTGTGGGACACCTGGGAACGGCAGCAGACCGTGCAGGAATCGGCCGGCTGGCTGATGCCGCTGCTGGCCGTGCGCGCGCTGTCGGCCGCCATGGCCGGCACCGACTTCGCCCACCATCGCGATTTCACCACCGCCGCCGAACGGCAGCGCCGCGTGATCCAGGACATCGTCAGCGCCGATCTGGTGGCGCACGCCGACACGCAGGAACACCTGCATTTCTCGTATCAGGCCAGCCCCTCGCTGTGGGCGCGGGTGCCGCCCTTCAAGTACCAGCCGCCCGCCGCCGGCTGGGCGTTGCACCACGCGCGCCTGAGCCTGCTGATGCTGGGCGCCGCGCTGCTGCTGAGCCTGCTTTTTGCCTGGCGCGCCGTGGCCCGCCAGACCGCCCTGTAGGAGACCCCTGGTGCACGATACGCAATTTCGCCGCTTCGGGATGGTCCTGCGGCACGAACTCCGCCTGCTGACGCGCGAGCGCGCGTTGTGGCTGTGCGGCCTGCTGTTCCTGCTGCTGGTGGGCTATGCCGTCTTCAACGGCCTGCTGCAGACCTCGCTGCGCGACGAGGCCCAGGCCGCGCTGGCGCGCGCCGATGCGCAGAACCGCGCCGGCCAGCTTGCGCAGCTACAGCGCATCATGGACGGCAGCGAAACCCCCACGCCGTTCGGCAACCCGGCCAGTCCCGCCAACATGGGCGGGGGCCTGGGCGCGCACTACGCCATCATGCCCAGCGTGCCGCTCGCGCCCGTGGCGCTGGGCCAGACCGACCTGTTCCCTTCGCAGTTCAAGGTGACCTACGACAGCAAGGTCAACTTCATCCACAACAACGACATCGAGAACCCCTGGCACCTGCTCAGCGGGCACTTCGACCTGGCGTTCGTGGTGGTCTACCTGCTGCCGCTGCTGATCTTCGCGCTCGGCCACAACCTGCTGTCCGGCGAGAAAGAGGACGGCACGCTGCGCCTGCTGCTGTCGCAGCCGCTGTCGCTGCTGACGCTGGTCAGCGGCAAGATCGTCCTGCGCGCGGCGGTACTGCTGGGCGCGGCCGTCCTGCTGCCGGTGGTGGCGCTGCTGATCGCGCGCCCGCAGGCCTTGCAGGCCGCCAGCGCCACGCTGTGGTGGGCGCTGCTGGTGGGCGCCTACGCGCTGTTCTGGTTCGCGGCCGTGGTGGCGGTCAATGCCTTCGGCAAGTCCTCGGCCGCCAACGCCATGATCCTGATGGTCGGCTGGGTCCTGCTGGTGCTGGTGGTGCCAGTGATCCTGAACCTGGTGGCGGCCTATGCCAGTCCGGCGCCGTCGCGCGCCGAGCTGGCCACGCGCACCCGCGTGGCGACGGCGCTGGCCATGCGCGACAACGCCGCCCTGCTGTCGACCGACTATGGGCACATGGATAGACCCGACGCCCTGATCCCGCGCGACGGCCACCTGGAAATCACTGGCCGCCCGCTGGGCCATGCGCGGGTCGAACGCCAGGTGGACGCGGCGATGCAGCCCGAGCTGGATCGCTTCGACGCGCAGATGGCGCGCCAGCAGGCGCTGGTCGCCCGGTACAGCGTGCTGTCGCCGGCGGCGGTGGCCTATGAAGGCATCACTGCGCTGGCCGGCACCGGGCAGCGCCGCCACGCGCACTTCATGCGCCAGATCGATGCCTATCACCGGGCCTGGAAGGATTTCTTCCTGCCCCGCATCGAGGCCAGCCGCGCCATCACGCCCGAGGACTTCCCCGGCATGCCGGTCTTCCAGTGGCAGGAAGAGGACCCCGCCGCCGTCCGCGGCCGTGCCCTGCGCGCGCTGCTGCAACTGCTGGCGCCCGCCGCGCTGCTGCTGGCGCTGGCTGGCTGGCGCCTGCGCCGCTATCGCGTGGTCTGACAGACAGGTTTTTCACCCCCATCGAGTTTCGGGAAAGCGTCATGAGAAGAGTCGTATCCACCGCCGCGCTCGCGGCTTGCACCGCCGTGCCCAACGTCCAGGCCCAGGAGGCCCAGGCGCGCGAGGCCGAACTGCCCAGCATCCGCGTCGAGGCCGCCAGCGACGCGGACAGCCTGCACCTGGACAGCCGCAGCAGCAGCGCCTCGCGGCTGGGCCTGACCGTGCGCGAAACGCCGGCATCGGTCGAGATCGTGTCGCAGCAAGCCATGCGCGAACGCGGCGCCGCCACCCTCAGCGAAGCCCTGCGCGGCGCCACCGGCCTGGCCGGCGGCGGCCCGCCGTCCTCGCCCACCACGCTGTCCTCGCGCGGTTTCACCGACATCCTGTATCTGTACGACGGCCTGCGCATGTCGGGCGCCGGTTCGACCAACCGGGTCGAGGACACCTGGAACTACGAGCGCATCGAGGTCCTGAAGGGCCCGGCCTCGGTGCTGCAAGGCGACAGCGCCATTGGCGGCATCGTCAATTTCCAGACCAAGCGACCGGACCGCGACAACCCCTCGCGCGAAGCGATGTTCTCGTATGGCAGCTATGGCAGCACGCGCACCGGCATCGGCCTGGGCGACAATTTCGGCGAGACCGGCGCCTATCGCATCGACTACAGCCACAACGACAGCCGCGTTGGCACCATCGCGCGCAACAGCAACAAGCTGGACCACCTGACCACCGGCGTGGCCTTTGACGTCGCGCCCGCCACCCGCCTGGACCTGTCATTCGACTACTCGCGCGACACCGGCCACGCCTATTGGGGCACGCCGCTGATCCCGCGCAGCCTGGCCAAGGACCCCACCGGCGTGGTCAGCACGCCCGACGGCCGCGTCCTGGACCGCGCGCTGGCTGGCAAGAACTACAACGTGCTCGACGATCGCAACGAGGCCGAGGCCTACTGGGTGCGGGCGCGGGTCACGCACCAACTGACGCCGTCGTGGACGCTGCGCAATGAGCTGGCGATGAACAAGGTCGACCGCCTGTGGAAGAACTCGGAATCGGCCACCTTCAGCGCCCCTGGCTCGATCGACCGCGACCAGACCATCATCACGCACCACCAGCGCTACCTGATCGACCGCTTCGACGCGACCCACAACGGCACCCTCGGTGGCCTGTCGAACAAGTTCGTGATCGGCGGGGAACTCAGCAAGACCAGCCTGGACAGCGAACGGCGCTTCTCGAACCGATCTGCCAGCACCGGCGATGCCTTGCGCGTCTCGCTGTGGAATCCGGACGTGGGCTATTTCAACGACGACCCCGCGCTGATGAGCGGCCCAGGCAACCGCACCGATTTCACCACCGACGTGCGTGGCGCCGCGCTGTTCCTGGAGGACTCCCTCAAGCTGACCGACCGCTGGACCGTGGTCGGCGGCTACCGCTACGACCGCATCCGCGTCGAGCGCAGCATCACCGACCTGAACGCCGGCACGCACACCGCCTTCGGCACCCGCTACAGCGCCAACTCCATGCGCCTGGGCACGGTATACGACGTAACGCCATCGTCCTCGGTCTACGCGCAGTACACCAATGCCACCATCCCGGTCGGCTCCCTGTTCCTGCTGTCGCAGTCCAATGCTTCGTTCCCGCTGGCCAAGGGCGAGCAATGGGAGGCCGGTTTCAAGCAGAGCCTGGGCGACGTGGAATGGACCGCGGCGGTCTATCACATCAAGCTGGAGAACGTGTTGACGCGCGACGCCAACGACCCGCGCGTGACGGTCAACAACGGCCGCCAATCGTCGCGCGGCGTGGAGCTGTCGGCGGACTGGCGCGTCACGCCGCAACTGACCCTCTCCGGCAACATCGCGGCGCTGAACGCGCGCTTCGATTCGCTGACCGAGGCCGACGGCACCTCGCGCGTGGGCAATACCCCGCCCAATGTGCCCGAGCGCGTCGCCAACCTGTACGCCAACTACCGGCTCAAGGAACTGCCGATGAACTTCTTCGTCGGCCTGAACCACACCGGCAAGATCTACACCGACAACGCCAACCAGATCCGCATCAACGGCCACACCACCGTGGATGCGGCGGTCAGCTACCGCCTGCGGCCGGCGCTGATCACCTTCCGCGTGCGCAACCTGACCGACAAGCTGTACGCCTACTACGGCGGCCGGGCCACCAGCCAGGTGTTGCTGGCGCCAGGCCGCACGTACGAGCTGGGCGCGACGTTCGAGTTCTGACGGGACGAATCGCGATGTCGCCCCGCTTCACGCTCAGCAGCCCTGCACCGCCAGCTTGCGCTGGCGCTGGTTGGCGGCGCGCTGCCACAGCACCAGCACAAGGCCCGCCGCCGCGATGATTGCGCCGGCAATCGGCACCGCGGCATACCCCATCCCGGCCGAGATCACGCCGCCGCCGGCCGCGGCGCCCACCGCATTGCCCAGATTGAACGCACCCACGTTCACCGACGAAGCCAGGCCGGGTGCATCGGTGGCGGCGCGCATCACCCGCATCTGCAGGGGCGGCACCACGGCAAAGGTGCCGAAGCCGAAGATCAACAGGCCGATCGCGGCGCCCACCGGGGTCTGCGCCAGCCACGGGAACGCCAGCAGATCGGCGATCACCAGCACCAGGAAGGCGATCAGGCTGCCATCCAGCGAGCGGTCAGCGAAGCGGCCGCCGGCGGTGTTGCCGACGGTGAAGCCGATGCCGATCAGCACCAGCATCGCGGTCACGAAGTGGGGAGACGCGCCGGTCAGTTCGGCCAGCGTCGGCGCCACGTAGGTGTACAGCGTGAACATCGCGCCCGCGCCCAGCACCGTGGTCAACAGCGCCACCAGCACCACCGGGGTCTTGAGCACCGCCAGTTCGTGACGGATGTCCGGACGCCGCCCGGCTTCGCCCGCCGGCAGCGCGAACCACAGTGACAGCATCGCCACCAGGCCGAGCACCGAGGTCGCGGCGAACGACATGCGCCAGCCGATCACCTGGCCCAGCCAGGTCGCCGCCGGCACGCCGCCGACGTTGGCGATGGTCAGCCCCAGGAACATCGTTGCCACCGCGCTGGCCTGCTTGTGGCGCGGCACCACGCTGGCGGCTACCAGCGAGCCCAGGCCGAAGAAGGCGCCATGGTTCAGGCTGGTCACCAGGCGCGCCAGCAGCAGCGTGGTGTAGTTGGGCGACAGCGCCGACAACAGGTTGCCGAGCGTGAAGATCGCCATCAGCACGATCAACGCCTTGCGGCGCGACCAGCGCGACAGCGCCAGCGTCATCAGCGGCGCGCCGACCATCACGCCGATCGCATACGCGCTGATCAGCATGCCGGCGCTGGGGATGGATACCCCCACGCCGTCGGCGATCACGGGCAGCAGGCCCATGGGCGAGAATTCGGTGACGCCGATGCCGAAGGCGCCGACGGCCAATGCCAGCAAGGGCAGGCCGGCTTTCACCGGCGGGGTTTCATGGGTGGACATACGGGTTCCTTGGTTGGATGCGCCGACCAGGGAATCCAGCGGCGTCGCGGCAACGGCCGGCGCATGGGGCGGGTCTGATCGGAAGACAGGCGGCCAGTATGACGGGTATACCCTTACGGAAAAAGCGACTAAACGGGGAAAGACTTTTGACTTGGAGTCATGAATGACTTGGGGGGGGGGTTCGAGAGAGGAACGCGCTCGGCCCGTCAACGCCAAACGTTTTACGCGCGCGGATTTGCATAAGAAAAATTCCCGCTCGGTAATTTTTTTCACGGAAATCGCGTTGTTCATCAAGAAATTACCGAGCGGGAATATGCGTCGAGGACAACAGGGACCGGTTGCACGATTCCATCCCCAACGAGGTCGTCCGGCGCCAACCGCCGCTCGCCAATGAAAAGGGCGCCCTCGCGGGCGCCCTTTTCCTGCCTTCGTACCGCCGCTTACTTCAGCAGCAACGCATTCAGCCGCTTCACAAACGCCGCCGGGTCGGCGATCTGCGCGCCTTCGGCCAGCAAGGCCTGATCGAGCAGCAGCCGGGCCCATTGGTCGAACTCGCCGTCTTCGGCGGCGCGGATGCGGGCCAGCAGCGGGTGTTCCGGGTTGATCTCCAGCACCGGCTTGACGTTGGGCGCTTCCTGGCCGGCGGCCTTCAGCATGCGCAGCAGGTGCGGGCTGAGTTCGTTCTGGCCCACCACCACGCACGCCGGCGAATCCACCAGGCGCAGCGTCACGCGCACTTCCTTGACCTGGTCTTCCAGGGTCTTCTGCAGGCGCTCGACCAGCGGCTTGAAGTCCTCGGCCACTTCGGCCTGGTGCTTCTTTTCTTCCTCGTCGGCCAGCTCGGCCAGGTCGAGGCCGCCCTTGGCCACCGAGACCAGCGACTTGCCGTCGAACTCACGCAGGTACGACAGCATCCATTCGTCGACGCGGTCGGACAGCAGCAGCACTTCGATGCCCTTCTTGCGGAAGATCTCCAGGTGCGGGCTGTTGCTGGCGGCGGCGAAGGTATCGGCCGTGACGTAGTAGATCTTGTCCTGGCCTTCCTTCATGCGGCCCACGTAGTCGGTGAACGACACAGTCTGGGCCTGGTCGCCGGTGTGGGTCGAGGCAAAACGCATCAGCTTGGCGATGCGTTCCAGGTTGGCGTGGTCTTCGCCCGCGCCTTCCTTGAGCACCTGGCCGAATTCCGACCAGAACGTGGCGTAGTCTTCCGGCTTGTTCTCGGCCAGGTCTTCCAGCAGCGACAGGATGCGCTTGGCCGAACCTTCGCGGATGGCGCGCACGTCGCGGCTTTCCTGCAGGATCTCGCGCGACACGTTCAGCGGCAGGTCGGCCGAGTCGATCACGCCGCGCACGAAGCGCAGGTACGACGGCAGAAGCTGGTCGGCGTCGTCCATGATGAAGACGCGCTTGACGTACAGCTTGACGCCGCGGCGGCCGTCACGGTCCCACAGGTCCATCGGCGCGTGCTTGGGCACGTACAGCAACTGGGTGTATTCGCTGCGGCCTTCGACGCGGTTGTGGGTCCAGGCGAGCGGGTCGTCGTAGTCGTGCGACACCGTCTTGTAGAACTCGCGGTACTGTTCCTCGGTCACATCCGCCTTGTTGCGGGCCCACAGCGCGTTGGCCTGGTTGACCGTTTCGAGTTCGTCCTTCTTGACCTGTTCGCCCTTTTCCGAATCCCACTCTTCCTTGGCCATGCGGATCGGCAGCGAGATGTGGTCGGAGTAGCGGCGCAGGATCTCGCGCAGCTTCCAGCCGTTGAGCAGCTCGTCTTCGTCGGCGCGCAGGTGCAGCGTGACGTCGGTGCCGCGCGTGGCCTTGTCGGCGGCGGCGATGGTGAATTCGCCCTGGCCGTCGGATTCCCAGCGGATGGCGTCGGTGGCGCCGGCGCGGCGGCTGACCACCGTGACCTTGTCGGCCACGATGAACGAGGAATAGAAGCCCACGCCGAACTGGCCGATCAGTTGCGCATCCTTCTGCTTGTCGCCGGTCAGCTGCGAGAAGAACTCGCGCGTGCCGGAACGGGCGATGGTGCCCAGGTTGGCCACGGCCTCTTCGCGCGACAGGCCGATGCCGTTGTCGGAGATGGTGATCGTGCGCGCTTCCTTGTCATAGCTGACGGTGATGGCCAGCTCGCCATCGCCTTCCAGCAGCGCCGGGTTGTCGATGGCCTCGAAGCGCAGCTTGTCGCAGGCGTCGGATGCGTTCGACACCAGCTCGCGCAGGAAGATTTCCTTGTTGCTGTACAGCGAATGGATCATCAGGTGCAGCAGTTGCTTCACCTCGGCCTGGAATCCCAGGGTTTCGGACGTGGCGTTCTGGCTCATCGTTGTATGAAAAGTCGGAAAATTAGGGACAAAAGGAAGCCGGATCGCGGGGCACATGGCCCAGGCGTTTTCCGGGAAACCCTGTTGTGATGGGGGCCATCTGAAATATTTCAAGGCCGGGGAATGGGGCGGCCATCCCGGTTCCCGGCTGGCGCGCGCAAGCAGCCCCTGACAGCGGGCCCGGCCTCAATCAAAAAGGGACCAGATGCCGCTGCGATAGCGCGTCTTGGCCTCCAGCACCGCTTCGGATTCGGGCGCCGCCAGCTTGCCGCTGCGCACCAGCTTGCGGATGTCATCCGCCTTGATCTGCCGGGTCTCCTGGGAGCGCAGCAGGAAATCCGCCGCGGCCGGATCCAGGATGCGATAGATCGGACTGTGGATCAGTTGGGTCGCCCCCAGTTCGTCCAGGTAATAGAGCGCGTCACCATTGCGCCAGACCGAACCGAAGCCGTGATAGACATCGCCCAGCTTGGCCCATGGCCCCGTGGGCGCATCCTTGAGCCGCAGGATCAGGGTGGACCTGGACAGCAGGCCGCCGCCGCCGCGCGAGCGGTTCCAGACTTCCTTGCTCTGGAAGAACAGCACCTGGCGGCCGTCCCGGAACACGTAGGGCGACAGCGCCGTGAAGCCGCCCGCCGCGAACGGATCGTCGCCGGCCCGCTCCACCGCGCGCTTTTCGCTGTTGTAGAAATAGACGCCGTCCTTGCTGGCGAACAGCGCATGGAGCACATGGCCGCCGGCCTCGTCCAGCAACCGGTATGGCGCATGCGCCGGGTCGAAGGCCCGCGCGCCCAGGTACACCATGCCGTCGCGCCGATCGAACAGATAGGGCTGGTTGTGGAGATTGCCGACCATGAAGGTGTAGAGCGCCGGATCGTCCGACAGCGGCAGCAGCGTCTCGCGGTAATAGACCCGGCGGCCATCGGCAAAGAAGTCATTGCCCGGCCGCGTCTCGCCGCGCTGGATCGCGGCGATGCGACGCAACCGCGCCGGATCCGCCTGCGGCATTGCGCGGCCTTCGTAAAACACGCGGGCGCCGTCGGTGGCCAACTGGCGATCGAGCAGCGGCCGGTAGGCTTGCGCGCTGGCCGGCAGGGCCAGGAACGGATACAGGTAGGTCTGCGGCTTGTCCCCCTTGCCGGCGCGGTACAGGAGCGTCTGCCAGAGTTCGTCCAGCCGGCCCAGTTCGTGATTGCGCTCGGAGGCGAAGTCGCAAAAGTAGGTGGCCGAGCCGTCGCTGAAATAGCTGTTGCCCAGGTAGCGCGTCGATGCGGGCCGCATGCCCGGCAGCACCAGGTTGCCGCAATACACGTGGCGACCGTCACGCGCCGCCTGCCGGCCGTCGTAGCGGCCCGTGTCGAAGGTCTCGAAACCCGCCGGATCCGCCTCGCGCATCCGGTAATAGCCGTTGCTCGGCACGGCCGCGTAGACCTCGCCCTGGTAGCGCTTGTAGATGCTGCTGCCGTAGGACTCGCCATGGTCGATCGCGGCGAAATCATCGCCACTGTCATCGATCAGCCAGACCAGCAGCATCATCGGCAGGATGGCCGTCAACAAGACCAGGACGATCACGATCCCTCGGGTGCGCTTGTGCATCGATTCCCGGGCCGGCGGCCCCTGGTTGGCGGATCAGAATTCTATCAAGCCCCCTGCCGCCGCCCCGGGCAGACGCGCTGCGCCCGAGGGCCTTCCCCGCTAAAATGCCGCACTTTCCTCCCCTACCCCTCCCCGGCCGGCTCCCCGCCATGCAACCCGCCTCCCTGACCCAACCTGCCTCCCACGGCGCGTCCGACGACGCCGAACCCCGCCACGACCTGGTCTACGGCCCCGACGACCGTCCCGCCGCCCCGGTCGCCTTCGTCGCCGCCCTGCAGCACCTGCTGGCCATCCTGGTCCCCATCGTCACCCCCGGCCTGCTGATCTGCCAGGCCCTGGGCGTGAGCAGCCGCGACACCACCCTGATCGTGTCAATGTCGCTGGTCATCTCCGGCATCGCCACCTACGTGCAGTGCAAGCGCTTCGGTCCGCTGGGCGCGGGCCTCTTGATCGTGCAAGGCACCAGCTTCAACTTCGTCGGCCCGCTGATCGCCGGCGGCTCGGTCATGGTCAAGCAGGGCACGCCGGTCGAGGCCGTGATGGCCGCGATCTTCGGCGTCGTCATCGCCGGCTCCTTCGTCGAAATGGGCATCAGCCGCATCCTGCCCTTCGTCAAGCGCCTCATCACCCCGCTGGTCACCGGCATCGTCGTGCTGCTGATCGGCCTGACGCTGATCAAGGTCGGCCTCATCAGCATGGGCGGCGGCTACGGCGCCATGGCCAACGGCACCTTCGCCAGCGCCGAGAACCTGACGCTGTCGGGCCTGGTACTGGGCACCATCATCCTGCTGAACCGCGTGCCGGTGGTGTGGATCCGCAGCACCGCGCTGGTGCTGGCGCTGGCGGTGGGCTACATCGCCGCCGCCTACATGGGCCGCCTGGACTTCACCGGCGCGCGCGAAGCCGCCCTGTTCCAGGTGCCGATGCCGCTGCACTTCGGCCTGGGCTTCTCGTGGGCGCTGTTCGTGCCGATGCTGATCATCTACCTGGTCACCTCGCTCGAAGCCATCGGCGACGTCACCGCCACCAGCAAGGTCTCCAAGCAGCCGGTCGAAGGCCCGCTGTGGATGCAGCGCATCAAGGGCGGCGTACTGGTCAACGGCGCCAACTCGCTGCTGGCGGGCATTTTCAACACCTTCCCCAGCTCGGTCTTCGCCCAGAACAACGGCGTCATCCAACTGACCGGCATCGCCAGCCGCCACGTCGGCGTGTGGATCGCCGGCATGCTGATCCTGCTGGGCCTGTTCCCCGCCGTCGCCGGCGTGCTGCAGGCCGTGCCCGAACCCGTGCTGGGCGGCGCCGCCATGGTCATGTTCGGCGCCGTGGCCGCCTCGGGCATCAACATCCTGGCCGGCATCCACCTGGACCGCCGCGCCCTGCTGATCATCGCCGTGTCGCTGGCCCTGGGCCTGGGCGTGTCGCAGGTGCCCGAGATCCTGTCACACCTGCCGCACGCCGTGAAAAACGTGCTGGAATCGGGTGTTGCCACCGGCGGCATCTGCGCGTTGGTCATGAACTGGTTCCTGCCGGAAAAGAAGTAAGCACGCGGGCCGGCGCGCCCCGCGTCGGCCCCTGGCCTGACAATTTTTCCCAGACCGCATATAATCGCGGTCTTCGCTTTACCCGCGACCGTCGCCTGGACGGCTCCGCGACCAGCCTGCCCGGGTGGTGAAATTGGTAGACGCAGGGGACTCAAAATCCCCCGCCGCAAGGCGTGCCGGTTCGATTCCGGCCCCGGGCACCAGATTGAAAAAGCCGCTCCTGCAACGCAGAGCGGCTTTTTGTTTGCGCGGCGTTATGCGTGCGCGGTGTCCTTGCCCTTGGCGACGGCGGTGAGCGATACGCCCAATGCATCCATGACCCGGCGCAGCGTCAGGTAGCTTGGATTGGCACCCGGCGCGAGCACGCGGTAAAGGTTCGTGCGCGCCAGGCCGGTCTCCTTCGCAATGGCCCCGATACCGCGCGCGCGGGCAACATCGCCAAGCGCCTGGAGAAAAGCGTCCGGATCGGGATCGGCCGCCGCGTCCGCCAGGTAATGCGCAATGGTCTCGTCATCGGCCAGATAATTCGCCGGATCGAAATCACGCAACTGGGTCATTTGAATGCCTTCCCTTTGAGTTCGGCCCATAGCCGCTTCGCGGTCGCAATGTCGCGCGCCTGGGACTTCTTGTCGCCACCGCACAGCAGCAAGTACAGGTCCTGCCCCTGGCGGCGGTAATAGACCCGATAACCAGCGCCCGCGTCGATCCGCATTTCACTGATGCCGTCACCAACGGGCGCTATATCGCCGAAATGCCCGGCCATTGCACGGGCCAGCCGACGCAAGATCAGCGCCTTGGCCCGCATGTCCCGCTACCCCAAGATCCATCTTGAAAAAACGTCGGTTTCGCGGAACCTCAACATTTCAGCATTGTCGCTCAAAAGGGATAAAAGCCCAACTGCACATGGCGCAAAGACGCGCCGCGCGCCATCCGCGACAGGTAAGCGCATCAGCCGCCCGGGCCGCCAACTTGCAGAGTAAGCTCCCCGACAAGCACGGAGACCTCGACATGGACATTTACGAGCGCCCTTTCGATTGGGTGTCCGCGACCGAAGGGAGAGCCCGATTCGCCGGGGGCATCCGCGGCTGGGACGAACGCGGACACGACACCTATGCGGCCGATGTGGATGGCAAGGTCATGTATGGCGAGATCGCCAGGACCTTTCTTCCCAACCAGGACGACTTCAACATATCCAGATCGTGTCGTTCGGCTATGGCGTGCGCGAACACGTTGGCATGCCGTGGCCGGCCGGCGCGCCGGCGCGAGCGATCATGATCCGCGCGGAGCCTCCCTCCGCCTGAGCGTGATCCATTGCTTCACGCCAGGCGCGATCTCAATACCGCCCCCAACGCCCCTCGTAATACACCCAATGCCCATGCCGCTGGCGCCACTCGGGACGGTGATACACATAGCCCGGCCGCGCTGGCAACCAGGCGCCCTCGATCCAGGCATGGCGGCCGCCGACCCATTCCCAATGGCCCGGCGCCCACACATAGCCCACGCGCGGCGGCGGCACGACTTCCACCCGGGGCGGCGGCGGCGCCACGTCGATGCTGATGGCCACGCCGGCCTGCGCGACGCCGGGCACGGCGAGCGCCCCCAGGGACAGGACCGCCGCGGCACCCGCGGTCATGGCGGCTTTGACTAGACTCTTCATGATGCATCTCCCTCGCAATCGCGTCAGCCGATGCGGACGCGGTGAGGGCAGTGTGCGCGGAAGGAATTATCGAAATGGTTACGCGCCGGGGGCAGACGGTTTCAGTGGATTTCCGCAGTGGCGCTCCTCATGCCAGCGGTCCTCGCCGGCGCCATCCGGCCCCGTAAATTCCGCCCAGTGGATTTAACGGGAATTCCCCGATTCTCCGCCCCAGGCCCGGCCGATACCATTCGCCGCATTTCCGCCTGTCGGCGGATATAGACCCATAAGTTGCGCGCCCGCGCGGAGACACCATGAAAGCACTGACTACCGTCGCGGCAGGCGCCGCGCTTCTTCTCTCGTCGTGGGGCGCCAGCGCGGGCGCGACGTTCGAGAACGTCAAGAACAAAGGCTTCGTGCAGTGCGGCGTGTCCACCGGCGTGGCCGGCTTCTCGGTCAACGACAGCAAGGGCGGCTGGACGGGCCTGGACGTGGACCTGTGCCGCGCGCTGGCCGTGACCATGTTCGGCGATGCCTCCAAGTCGAAGATCATGGCCGTCAGCGCGGTGCAGCGCTTCACCGCGCTGCAGTCCGGCGAAGTCGACGTCCTGCCGCGCAACACCACCCTGGTCATGACGCGCGACACCACGTTGGGCCTGATCGGCGTGGGCGTGAACTACTACGACAGCCAGGGCATCATGGTGAACAAGTCGCTGAACGTGAAAAGCGCCAAGGAGCTGGACGGCGCCACCGTCTGCGTGCAGCCCGGCACCACCACCGAACTGAATCTGTCCGACTGGTTCCGCTCGCAGAACATCGCCTTCAAGCCGGTGGTGGTCGAGCGCATGGATGAAATCGTCCGCGCCTTCGCGGTGGGCCGCTGCGACGCCTTCACCGGCGACAAGTCGCAACTGGCCGCGGCCCGCACCAATCTCGAAAACCCCGAGAAATACGACATCCTGCCGGAGAACTTCTCCAAGGAGCCGCTGGGCCCCATGGTGCGCCAGGGCGACGAGCAATGGTTCAACGTGGTCCGCTGGACCCTGTTCGCGATGCTGGAGGCCGAGGAATACGGCGTCACCTCGAAGAACGTGGACGAGATGCTCAAGAGCACTAACCCCAACGTGCAACGCCTGCTGGGCGTGACGCCGGGAATGGGCAAGAACCTGGGCGTGGACGACAAGTGGGCCTACAACGTCATCAAGCAGATCGGCAATTATGGCGAGAGCTTCGAGAAGAATCTGGGCGCCAGCAGCCCGCTGAAGCTGGCGCGGGGGTTGAACGCGTCGTATCGGAATGGCGGGTTGATGTATGGGTGGCCGGTGCGGTAAGACGGCTATCCGACAGGACGAGCGGGCGCGCAGAGCGCCCGTTTTCTTGGGCGCCCTGCTGCCATCCATTCCAAGATGTAAGCACAGCCCACCAAGCGCCGGCCGCGTCCTGAACCCCGTTTATGATGGCGTCGTAGCGAGTCCGCCCAAATGCGTTACTCTCCCCACCCCAATCATTCCCCCGCAAGGAGCCCAACATGGCACAAGCCTCCGCCCGCCACATCCTGGTTTCGACCGAAGCCAAGGCCAACGAACTGAAGACCGCCATCGAAAACGGCGCCGACTTTGCCCAACTGGCCAAGGAAAACTCGAGCTGCCCGTCGAGCCGCGACGGCGGCAACCTGGGCACGTTCGGCCCGGGCCAGATGGTCAAGGAATTCGACACCGTGGTGTTCAGCGCCCCGGTCGGCGAAGTCCAGGGCCCGGTGAAGACCCAGTTCGGTTACCACCTGGTCGAAGTGACCAGCCGCAAGGACTGAGTCCTCGCCTGAGCAGGCCAAGAGTCCGTCGCCGGCGCATCGCCGGCGGCGGCTTTTTTTTGGAAGCACAAAACGGCCCGCGGCGCAGCCGCAAGCCTGACCGCCCCCTACAGCAGATACAACCGGAACGGATACGCGTAGTAGATCTGCTCGGTGCGATTCACCTTGCCCTCGAACTCCTGGTAGATCCGCTTGCGGGCGCGATACAGCGCTTCCATGGGCGCCTCGCCCTGGCGCGCGCCGCCGAAGAAGTAGCGCAGCATCAGGGTCGAGGAATGGCCGGCCTCGTTGCTGATGATGGGAGCCAGGTAGTGCCGGGCGCCGCACCGGCGCGCGGCGTCGATGAAAGCCTTGCTCATGCCCAGTTGGCTCGCGTCGAGATAGACCAGATCGAAAGCGGCGCCCTGCAGGTCCTTGGCGTACATGTCGTCCTCGCCCAGGCCGATGGCATCGTTCTCGTCTTTTTCCGGCCGCCCCCAGGTGGGGCTGACGACGCCTTCGCCGCTGATCAGCAGGAAATCATAGCGGCTGCGCGCGAACATGTCGGGCGTGGCGGTCGTGGTGAGCTGGAAGGCCGAGCCGGGGTAGAGGCGGCGCACGTCGCCGGTGCCGTCGTCGGGATCGGTCTGCGGGTCCCTCAGGATCAAGCCCCGAGCCTCGGGACCGAAGGCGACGGCGCGCGGACGCGCGCCGGCAATCGCGGGCGCGGCGGGCGACAGGCGGGATCCGGGCGCGGCGCTGTCCTCTGACATTCCGGCCGTCGCCAGGAATCGGAACGCGACCGGCTTCTGGACAAACAACGGCGTGCCGTCAACCGGCAGCAGATCGAGCGCGAAGTGCATCGAAGTCGGCTGGATCTCGAAGATGACGCACGGCGCCTTGCGCAGCGCGGGCAGCAGGGGTCCCAGCAGTTCATGCGACAAGACCGCCATGCGCGCGTCAAACCGGCCGTCGAGGCGCCGGTTTTCTTCCAGCATGTCGTAGACGCGGCGGAACTCCTTGGACAGGAGCGCGGCCGACCGCTCGGGGACGACGGTCTGCGTGGTCGCGTCGTAATCCGATTGCAGCGTCAGGCGGTCGTCCTGCTGTTGCAACACGATACGCATGCAACGGGCCGGTGAAACAGCGGCGCCCGCCGTCATCGCGGCGGCGGCGCCCGGCAGCGCCAGGGCGCAGGTCAGCAGCAAGACGCCCGCGGCACGTGAGCGCAGCGGGCGTCGAGGCGGGCGGCCGACACGAAAGACGGCGTAGGGAGTCATTGATGCGGCATTCGGGAACGAGATACGCCAATGCTACGCAGGATCCGTGTGAAGGTCTGTGAAGTTTGCACCTGACTTTGTCCGCGCCCGGACGGTCAGGCCTTGCCCGTCATCACCATGTGCGCCAGCGCGTCGGCGTCCAGCCCCGCCACGTCGCGCTCCACGACCTTGACGCCGCTTTTCAGAATCGCGACGCGGTCGGCCAGCGCGACCACGTCCGCCATGTTGTGGCTGATCAGGATGACGGTGCGCCCTTCCTCGCGCAGCTTGCGCACCAGGTTCAGGACCAGCGCGGTTTCCTTGACGCCGAGCGCGGCGGTAGGCTCGTCCATGATGACGACGCGCGCATCCCAGCGCAGCGCCCGCGCGATGGCCACGGCCTGGCGCTGGCCACCCGACATGCGCTCGACCGGGCGGTCCATGTCGTCGATCGGCACCGACAGGCGTTGCAGGTAGCCGCGCGCCTCCTGCGCCATGCGGCGCTTGTCGAGCACGCGCAGCGGGCCGATGCGGCGCACCAGTTCGGCGCCCATGAAGACGTTTTCCCAGATGGACAGGCGCGGCGCCAGCGCCAGGTCCTGGTAGATGGTGGCGATGCCCTGCGCCAGCGCGTCATGCGGCGAGCCGAACACCACCGGCTTGCCATCCAGGCTCAACTCGCCGCCCGTGGGCGCCTGGGCGCCCGAAATGATGCGGATCAGCGTGGACTTGCCGGCGCCGTTGTCGCCGCAGATGGCCATGACGCGGCCCGCCGGCACCTCCAGGTCGACGCCCTTCAGGGCCTCGACGGCGCCGTAGGACTTGCGGACTTGGCGGAGCGATAGCGCGGCGGGCGGAGCGGCGGTCATGGTGGCGGAAGCGGGCATGAATGATGCGGCGGCGGGCGGCGCGGCACGCCGCGCGCCCTCGGGCCTATTTGGCGGGAGTCAGGAATTTCTGCACGTTGCTGGCATCGACCAGCACCGAGTCCATGAACAGGTAGGGGCCGGACGCGATCTTGTCCTTGGGTTCCTTCTTGACGACGATGCGGTCAATCGCGTCGATGGCGGTGACGCCCAACTGCTCGAACGGAATCATCATGGTGGCGGTGATGAGGCTGTTGGGATCGGCGATGCGGCGATAGGTCTCCGGACCGCCGTCGACCGACACCAGGGTGATGTCGCCCTTCTTCATGCCTTGCGCCTGCAGCAGGTCGTCAATCACGTAGGCCTGGCCGTCGAACGAGGCCCAGACGCCCTTGAACTGCCCCTGGTTGCGCAGGAACAGCGCCTGCATGCCGTTGCGCACGTCGTCGCGCCAGCTTTGCGTGCGCGCCATGCTGAACTTGGCCAGGTCCTTGACGGCGGTGTTTTCCGACAGCACCGCGTCGAGCATCTTGCCGCGGATGCGGGTGCCGGAGTTGCCGTCGAAGCGGGCCGACAGGATGTTGCCCTGGTAGCCCATCTTGCCCAGCAGGTACAGCACCGACTGCGCGCCGGTGGCGTATTCATTGACCTCGACGTCGAACAGCATGTGCGGGCTGGCGCCGGACATGACGCCGACGACGGCGATGCCTTTTTCCTTGGCGGCCTGCAACTGGGCGTCGGTCTCGACCGGCTTGCCCATGGCGATGACGATGGCGTCGACCTTCTTGTTGACCAGCGTGTCGAGCTGCTCGGCCAGCTTGGGCAGCGAGCCTTCGGCGTTCAACTGCGTCACGGTCCAGCCCTTGGCGCGGGCGGCCTCGGCGGCGGCGTTGGCGGCGCGCGCATGGGTCTCCGAGGACATCTGGAAGGCCACCACGCCGACGTCGAAGGCGTGCGCGGCGCTGGCCGCCAGCGCCTGCGCGGCAAACGCGCCCAGCAGCAACGTGCGCTTGATGAATCGGTTCATGCTGTTTCCCCTTCCTATCCGAATTTGAAGGCCGCTTTCTTGAGCACGGCCGATGACACCGCGACGGACGCGACGATGATGAAGCCCAGGACGATGTCCTGCACGTAATAGGCTGCGCCCATCAGCACCAGGCCGTTGCCCAGGACCTTGAGGATCAGCGCGGCGACCAGCGTGCCGGGAATGTTGGCATGGCCGGGATTGAACATGGTCATGCCCAGCAGCACGGCGGCGATGGCGTACAGGAAATAGTCGCCGGCCATGTTGGGCGCGGCGGACGACAGGCTGGAGGTCAGCAGCACGGCGGCCAGGCCGGCGCACAGGCCCGACAGCGCCAGGCCGATGCTCTTCATGGCGCGGATGTTGATGCCCGCCAGGCGGGCGGACTCGCCGGCCTCGCCGGTGGCGGTCATGCGGGCGCCGGTGCGGGTCCACTTGACCAGGAAGAAGGCGAGCAGCACCGCGCCCGCCATCCACAGCACCAACGCGGGAATGCCGAAAGGCTTGCCGCGCGCCAGGTCGGTGAACGCGGCGGGCCAGCGGCCCACGTACGAGACGCCGTCCGTCAGCATGAAGGCGAAGCCGCGCGCCATGGCGGCCATGCCGAGCGTGGCGATCAGGGAGGGCACCCGCAGCCGGGTGACGGCAAAGCCATTGAAGAGGCCGCAGAAGAGGCCGACGCCCAGGCCGGCGGCAATCGCCAGCAGCACGGGTTGGCCGGTATGCACCAGGGCGCCGGTGACCACGGCGGCCAGGCTGGCCACGTCGGCCACGGACAGGTCCAGTTCCGCGGTCACCAGCGCCAGCGTGAAGCCGATGGCGATGATGGCCAGGAAGCTGGTTTCCTTGGCGATGTTCAGCAGGTTGCCGGGCGCGGCGAAATTCGGGGCGGCTATCGCGAAAAAGCCCACCAGGACCAATCCCGCGATTGCCGTACCGTACTTTTCCAGGATGCCGCGCATCGACTCGCCCTTGCTGCATGTGATTGATGGCGGGGCGTCCACCATGCCGCGCCCGCCGGCCGGATCGTGGTCCGGGCCTGTGGCGTCGTAGTGTATACCCGGCACACGCGCGCCGGCAGCGCGGCGCGCCGGATCGCGCCTAGGGTTTTACCCCAGCCGCAGCGCCGTCAATGCATGCGACACGGGCGCCAGCGCGGCTTCGGCGGCGCGGAACTGGGCATACAGGGCCCGATAATCGGCGAGCCAATCGGCGCGAGGCGCGTAGCGCCGGGCGACGCGCGCCAGCGCATCCTGCGCCGCCGCGAAGCTGGCGTAACGCCCCACCGCGGTCCAGGCCGTGGCCGCCGCGCCAAGAATGCCGGGCTGGTCGGCCTGGCCGACGATGACGGGACGCTCGCAGATGTCGGCCTTGGCCTGGCACCACCGCGGATTGGACGCGGCGCCGCCGCCGAAACGGATTTCGGCCACGGGCTGGCCCAGCGCCGCCTCGGCGCGCTCCAGCACGATGCGGTTCAGGAACGCCACGCCTTCCAGCACGGCCCAGGCCAGGTCGCCCGGGCCATGGCGCCGGTTCAGGCCGACAAAGGCGCCGCGCAGGTGCGGATCCCAGTACGGCACGCGCTCGCCCTGCAGGTACGGCAGGAACAGCGCCGGCTGCGGGTCGCGCGGCGCGCCCAGCAGGGCATCCATCGCCGGGCCGACGCCGGCCATGCCTTCAGCGCCCAGGCGGCCCAGCAAGGGCAACAGCCAGGCAATGGTGTCGGCGCCATTCTGGCCTGGCCCGCCGACCTGGTGATGGCCGCCGCCCCAATCCACGGTCATCAGGCCCTCGGCATGCACCGGCTCGGCGCCCACCGCGCCGAACACTTCGGTGGTGCCCGAGATGTTGTAGGCATACCCCGGGCGCAACGCGCCCAGGCCGGCGACGGCGGCCCAGGTGTCGTTGGCGCAGGCAATCACGGGACGGCCGGCCAGGCGGGCCAGCGCGCCCGGCAGGCCGGACCGCACCGGGCCGACGGTGTCCAGGGGATCGAGCAGGTCGGGCACCCAGGCGGGGCCGGCGCCGATGGCGGTGAGCAGGTCGCTGGCGGGCGCCGCCGAAGCCGGCACCTCCGCAACAGCCGGGGACGCCGGCCCGGCGTATATCGGAACAGGCGACGCCGCAGCCGCCAGGCGAGCCAGCGAAACCGTGTCGCTGGCCACCCGGCCGGTCAGGCGCAGATTGAGGTAATCCTTGGGATCCAGCACCGCCCGCACACGGGCCGCGTGCGCCGGTTCCCTGCGCAACAACCAGGCGATGCGCGCCCAGGGATGAAAGGCGTTGATCTGTCCGATTTCCGGATGGCCGGCCGGCAGCGACGACAACCATTCGGGCAGGTCCGCCGCCGCCCGCGTATCGCGCCAGGTGATGGCGGGCCGGATGGCCACGCCGTGCGCGTCCACGAACACCTGCGTGCGCGTGACGCCGCAGATGGCAATGGCCCGGACCGCATCGAAAGCCGCCGCGCCGGCCTGCGCCGCCAGGGTGTCCGCCAGCGCCTGCAGGCCGCGCCACCAGGCGTCGGCGTCGATCTCGTCGCAACCGGGCTGAAGCGCGACTCCCGCCGGGCTGTCGATGAAGCAGGAATGGGCGATGCCGCCCTCCCCGTCGACCAGCGCCGCGCGAAAGCGCGTGCCGCCCAGGTCCACCGCGAGGACGTAGTTCACAGGAGCATTCATGACATCGATCGAAAAGGGCAAGGGGACGGGCGCGCCGGAACCGGCATATTACGAAAACGCCCCTTCCGGCGCATCAATGGAAGCGATGGCACGCCCCCCCCAGATCCCGCACTTCCCCGTCGCCGGCCCTCCCTACGCTGCGCCGCAGCACCGGATTCCCTATCAATTGATAATTTCTGTTCAGGTGACAGCGGCCGGCGGCGTGCGACAGAATGGCCTGCGCCTGGCGGGAGACAGCCGGGCCTTCACATCCAAGAGGTCCAGGCCCATGAAGCCATCCAGGAACAAGGTCATCATCACCTGCGCCATCACCGGCTCGGTCCACACGCCGTCGATGTCGCCGCACCTGCCCGTGACGCCCGACGAGATCGCCCGCTCCGCCATCGAGGCGGCCGAGGCGGGCGCGGCCATCGTGCACTTGCACGCGCGCCGGCCGGACACCGGCCAGCCGACGCAGGACCCGGCGCTGTATGCGCAGTTCCTGCCGCGCATCAAAGCCGCGTCCGATGTGGTGATCAACATCACCACGGGCGGTTCGCCGGTGCTGCCGCTGGCCGACCGCATGGCGCCGGCGCTGCGCTTCAAGCCCGAAGTCGCGTCACTCAACATGGGCTCGATGAACTTCGGCATGTACGAACTGCTGGAGCGCTTCAAGACGTTCTCGCACACCTGGGAACGCCCCTACCTGGAAGGCAGCAACGACCTGATCTTCAAGAACACCTTCAAGGACATCGAGCACATCCTGACATCCTGCGGCGACAACGGCACGCGCTTCGAGATCGAGTGCTACGACATCGGCCACCTGTACACCGCGGCCCATTTCGTCGACCGCAAGCTGCTCAAGCCGCCTTTCCTGATCCAGTCCGTGTTCGGCATCCGGGGCGGCATCGGCACCCACCCCGAGGACGTGATGATGATGAAGCGCACCGCCGACCGCCTGTTTGGCGCCGACTACACCTGGTCGGTGCTGGCGGCCGGACGCAAGCAGACACCGCTGGCCACCATGGCCGCGACGATGGGCGGCAACGTGCGCGTGGGACTGGAAGATTCGCTGTGGGACGGGCCGGGAGAACTGACGCGGTCCAACGCCGACCAGGTGCGGCGCATCCGCCGCATCCTGGAAGACCTGTCGCTGCAGATCGCCACGCCCGATGAAGCGCGCGCGACCCTGCAACTGAAAGGTGGCCAGGACGTTGCCTTCTGAACCAAGGCGGCGAGGCCATCCACCACAACGAGATCCGCGGGATCGAGGAGACACACATGAAAAAGACACTGTGCGCGGCCGCGCTGGCCGCCGTGCTGGGATGGACGGGCGCGGCCCGGGCCGATGAGGGCGTGATCCGCATCGGCTTCATCACCGACATGTCGGGCCTGTCGGCGGACGCCGATGGCCCCGGCGGCGCCGAGGCCATCAAGATGGCGGTGGCGGACCTGGGCGGCGCGGTGGCGGGCAAGAAGGTCGAGGTGCTGGTGGCCGACCACCAGAACCGCGCCGACATCGCCTCGTCGCGGGCCCGCGAATGGCTCGACCAGAAAGGCGTGAACATGCTGATCGCCGGCGCCAACTCGGCGGCCGCGCTGGCCATGGCCAAGGTGGCCGAAGAGAAGAATACGCCGTTCTTCGTGGTGAGCGCGGGCGCCTCGGAGCTGACCAATTCGCAATGCACGCCCTACACCGTCCATTACGTCTACGACACCGTGTCGCTGGCGCGCGGCACGGCGCGGGCGATGCTCAAGGAAGGCAACAAGGACTGGTTCTTCCTGACGGTGGACCACGCTTTCGGGCAGGCGCTCGAACGGGACGCGTCGACCGTCGTGCAGGCCGAGGGCGGAACGGTCAAGGGGCGCGTGCGCCATCCGCTGAACACGGCGGACTTCTCGTCCTTCATCCTGCAGGCGCAGGCGTCGGGCGCCTCGGTGCTGGGGCTGGCCAACTCCGCCAGCGACACTAGCAACGCGGTCAAGGCGGCCGCCGAATTCGGGTTGACGCCGAAGATGAAGATCGCCGGCCTGCTGGTGCTGATCACCGACATCCACGCGCTCGGCCTGCCGGCGGCGCAGGGCATGTACCTGACCACGGCGTGGTATTGGGACCAGGACGACGCGTCGCGCCAGTGGGCGGCGCGCTTCGAGGAGAAGATGAAGAAGAAGCCGTCGATGCTGCAGGCCGGCGACTACTCGGCCACCACCACCTACCTGAAGGCCGTGGCCGCCACCGGCAGCACCGATGGCGACACAGTCATGAAGTGGCTGAAGGCCAATCCGGTGAACGACTTCTTCGTGAAAGACGGCAGGATCCGCGCCGACGGCCTGATGGTGCACGACATGTTCCTGATGCAGGTGAAGACGCCGGCGGAATCGAAGGGGCCTTGGGACTACTACAAGCTGGTGGCGCGCGCGCCGGGCGACCAGATCTATACCTCGCCGGCCGAATCGACCTGCCGCCTGATGAAACCCTGATCCCGCGCGGGTCATCCCTGGAGGAACGAGCATGACTGTGAAGAACCCCGTCCCGGCGGACATCGGCGCCCTGCCCGTGGACCTGTCGGGAAAACGCGTCATCGTCACGGCGGGCGCGGCCGGCATCGGCGCGGCCATCGCCAGCGCATTCGCGGCGTGCGGCGCGCGGGTGCATGTGTGCGATGTGGACGAACAGGCGCTCGCGGCCTGCCCGCATCCCCATTCGCGCGCCGACGTGAGCCGGCGCGATGAGATCGAGCGCTACATGGGCGAGGCGCTGTCGCACCTGGGCGGACTCGACGTGCTGGTGAACAACGCCGGCATCGCCGGGCCGACCGCCGGCATCGGCGACATCGCCCCGCGGGACCTGGACGCGACGCTGGACATCAACCTGGCGGCGCAGTTCCATACCGTGCGGCACGCGCTGCCGGCGCTGCGCGAGGCGGGCGGCGGCAGCATCATCAATATCAGCTCGGTCGCCGGCCGCATGGGCGTGCCGATGCGCACGCCCTACGCCGCCACCAAGTGGGGCGTGGTCGGCCTGACCCGTTCGCTGGCGGTGGAGCTGGGCGGCTACGGCATCCGCGTCAACGCGCTGCTGCCGGGCCTGGTGGCGGGGCCGCGCATCGACCGGGTGATCGAGGCCCGCGCCCGCAACATGGGCGTGACGGTGGCCGAGGAAACCCGGCTCGAACTGGCCGGCGTCAGCCTGGGGCAGTTCGTGCGCGCGGCGGACATCGCCAACATGGCGCTGTTCCTGGCGAGCCCCTTCGGCGCGATGGTCAGCGGACAGGCCATCAGCATCGACGGCGACCTGCAATCGCTGCCGTGGCAACCGCCCGCGGACTGAGGGTCTTCCCCTGCCGCACCGGGGCGCGCGGCCACCGGCGCTCGGCGCCCGGCGCCTAAGCGAGCAACTGGATCGTTTGCTCGTACACCCCCCGTTGCCGTTCGCGGGCGGCCGCGTGCAGCGCCTCGACCAGGCGCTCACTCGGCTCCTGGCTGGCCGCCTCGTTGCGCGCGATCAACACGAAATCGAACCACTGGCGCGAAGCCAACGGCAGCGCCACCAGTTCCGGATAGGCTGCCGCGATGTCGGCCGCCGACAGCGCGTTGACCATGCTGACACCGCGCACCGCGCATACGGTGCCGGCCAGCAGCGACATATGGGCCCGCATGCCGGAGCGCAACTGCATCGACTCGGCGATGTCGCCCTGGGGCATGACGTAGTCGGACCACAAGGGCTGCACGTAGCTATCGGGGCGGATGTCGCCGACCCTCACGACATCGCCCCGCGCAAGGCAATGCTCGCGATGCACGATGGCCATGACCTCGGCGCGCAGGAACGGCCGGAACGCCAGCCGCGCGCTCTGCTGCGACACCGCCCCCAGCCCGAAATCGGCGCGCATGGTGTCGACGGCGCTGATCGCCTGCACCGATGACTCCAGATCGAGCGAGAACGGCCTCGTGCCGTTGACCTGCAGATAGCGGCGCACCGCGTCGGGCGCGTACGAAAGCGCCAGCGCGGGCGAGCAGGCAATGCGCAGCCCGCGGCCGCCGAACTGCTCGATGCTGTGCAGCGCCTCGTCGATGCGCACCAATTCATCCAGCACGAACTTGGCTTCGCCGTACAGGTACTGGCCGGCCTCGGTGGGCCGCAGCGTCTTGTGGGAGCGGTCGAACAACTGCACGCCGGTAGACTGTTCGAGCCGCGAGATGGCGTGGCTGACGGCCGGCTGCGTGAGGTGCATGGCCTGCGCGGCCTGGCGGGTGGATCCCGTCATGACCACGGTGTAGAAGATGCGCAGGTCGTGGATGTTGAAATTGCGTTTCATGCGGCGTCGCGGCTCCACTATTGGCGCGGAGGCTCGCTCCGCCCGATGCCTGATTCTAGGTCGAGAAGACCGCCAAGGGCTGGCGGGCCGGACGGGCAACCGTCCGGTATCCGCGAATCGCCGTCACACCTGGTCTTCGGAGTAGATGCCCGCCGAGATGGTGGCGCTGCCCACGAACATCTCGCCATACAGCACCGGCACGGGATTGCCCTGCGCCGTGGTGTTGACCGGGCCATTGAAGTTGTACGACGCGCCGTTATTGGGCCCGTCCTTGACGCTCAGGGCGCGCTGCTGCGGCGTGAGCAACTGCACCACGCCGCCCAGCGTCATGGCCAGGCCCATGGTCATCAGCGAAGTGCTGGCGCTCGCCCACAACGCGACGTTGATGCCGGGGATGAAGGACGCGACGATCATCGCCACGCCCACCACCACCTGCATCAGGCCGCCACGCTTGGCGCCGGTGGGCATGGGCGCGATGCGGATGTCTTCACGGCCCGCCGGCCGCGCCAGTTCGCTTTCCTCCAGGTTGCGGCGGCCGAGGAAGCAGGCGTAGCGCACGCCCCGGGATTCGCTGTCGAGCAGGCGGGCCTCGAATCCGGGCAGCAATACGCACAGTGCGCGTACCGCTTCGGCGGTGCTGGAGACGGCCAGCCGGTGCAGCCGGCCGAACTCCGCGCCCAGCCGGCCGTAGAGGCGGACGGTTGTGAGGGGTTGGGTCATGCCTGGCTCTCCGGCAGTCCTTGCGGCGCGGCCGCGGCGTCGGCCGGCTTCGGGTAGCGCTGCTTGACGTTATGACATTGCGCCACCCAGCTCGTCACCTCGTCGGGCAGCGCCTGGCCCGACGCCAGCAGGTGCGCGGCGAACTTCATGATCGCGTCGAGCTGGTCGCCGATGGCGGGATAGGCACGGGCGCGCAGCGGCGCGTAGGGTTCATAGTGGCGGATTTTCAATTTCAAACTCCTTGTCCATTTGTGGCCAGGCTCGGACGGTGACGCGGTACCTGCCAGGCTGGTTGAATTCCAGATGCACGCATTCTTCAGTGCAAAGGTATTCCTCTCGATTGATGCCGATCAGACTGGGAATCGGCAAGCCAGACAACACGTTTCCCGTCAGTACCGCGGAGCATGCCGGCCGGGGCTTGATGTTTCCTGCCTCGACGTACTGGGTCTCCCCATCGACCGGTCCGTTGACATATCCGGCGGCGCCATTCAAGGAAACTATCGCTTCCAGTTGATCGGCTTGCTGCAAGGACAGCACGTACAAGACCCGGCCATCGGCGTCGTACAAAGAGTAGATATTCATCGCAAGAGTCCCATCAGAGCCATGTTCCCGTTCGCATGAGCGCTACCGTTGATCGGTCGTGGAAAGGTAATCGTCAGCGTATAAGTCCCCGGATCCAGGAGACCGCTCAGCCAGGATTGGCTGTTGCCACTGAAGCCAAAGTTGGAGGTCATTGTCGGCCTCGGGTCCGGATCTCCCAGCCAGTTTCCGTCGCCAATGCCGAACTCATAGTTCTGCATCATCATCAACCGAGCAGGCACGTTCAAATAGATGGACAAGCTTGCCGTCGTCGAACCCGAATATCGTCCCCACTGCAGGCTGTATGTGGTCGAGTTATTGACCACCACTGCGCCGCTGGCGATCCGCAACGTATCCACCTGCGCCACGCCGATATGCGCGGTCTTGATGTATGCCGATCCGAAGGTTGCCAGCTTGGCTGCCAGGACATCGGCATCCAGGCGGTCGGCATTGATGGAGCCAGTATTGATCTTCCCCGCGTCCAGGCTCCGGATCATCGCATTCGTGATCTTCGCCGAACCGATCAAGGCGTCGTTGATGAACGTCTGCCCGTTCTCGATCACGAACGGCGTGGTCGTCGCGCCGTTGGCCACGTTCAGCAGCGCCAGCCGGTCGGCCTGGAAGTACACCGAGGTCTGCATCTGGCCATCAGGCTGGGAGTAGGCGCCCAGCGACATGCCCGCTGCGTAGATCTTGTTGTCCTTCGTGACCTGGGCCTTGATGCTCCAGGTGGCCTTGAGCTGGCCGTCGACGTCCACCAGCGCATTGCGCGTTTCCTGCACGCCGGCGGCCGCGCCGTTGGCGGTCGCCATCACCGTGTCGACGCGCGCGGACAGCGCCCCATCGGCATCGGCCCGCTTGGTCTCCTCCGCCGTGATCGCGGCGCGGGTCTCGTCCAGGCCGGTGGTCAGGCCATCGATGGTGCCGGTCAGCTCCTGGGCCAGTTCGTCGCGGCTGATCTTGCCGTTCAGGTATTCCAGGATCTCGCTGGCTTCCCAACTGGACTCGCCCATCACGCCCTGGTCGCCCGGATACCAGGCGCCGATCTCGCCGTTCAGGGCAACGATTCGGCCCCAGAAGTAGAAGCGCTTGCCGGCCGCCAGCCCCATCAGGGTATGCGCGCTTTGCGGGAAGGCGAAGTCGCCCAGCTTGACGGCGCTGGCGCGGTCGTCGGACGCGCTGTACCAGATCTCGGTGCGCTGGGCGGTGAAACGCCCTTCCGGAAAGGCCCAGCGCAGGTCGATGCCGAACACCAGCGGTTTGGCGGCCAGCAGCGCCAACGCCGGCGGCGGCGCGATGTCGCCTTCCAGCATTGTCTCGGTGGAGTTGACCCACACCGACGAGATGTCCGACACGTTGATCGCCCGCACCCGCGCCACGTAGGCGCCGGCGCGGATATCCGGCAATTCCAGCGTCAGCGCGCCGGTGCGGCCCGCTTCGACCCAGTCGGAATTGTCGCGCCGCCACTGCACCTGGTACGCCACGGCCGACGGCGCCGCGTCCCAGCTAATGACGCCGACGTGCCGCGCCAGGCCCTGGTCGATCACCGAGCGCGAGGCCAGGCGGATGTTCACAGGGGCCGGTTGCACCGACGGCGGCACGACGGTGATCGGCTTGGGATCGAGTCGCGTGCCGAAATCGACGTTGTCGAACTTGCCGGGTTCGTGCTGCACGGCGGCGATCTCGGCCACCAGGCCTTCCTTGCGCTTGACGCTCAACACGCGGAACGTCTGCGCCGACAGGGCCTCGGACTCCACCGTCCACACGCACTCGGCCTGCGGCGCCTGCGAGAACGGCGTGGTGACCGTGATGTGCAGCACCGTGCCGGGCAGGCCGACCAGGTCGGCGGTCAGCTCGGTCGAGTCCACCGTGAAGACGGTGTTGTCCACGGTCAGGCCGGTGCCCACCGCGGTCGCCACCACGCGGGTCTCCGACAGGCCGTTGGGCAGGTTGACGGTCAGGCGGTCGCCCGGCCGGACGCCGAGTTCGGCGTCAACCGTGACCTGCGTCGCCGAGCCTTCGCGGATGCGGCCGCCGATGCGGCGGCCCGCCAGATGCTGGTCGGCCACGCGAATGACGCTGCCCGGCCGCACACGGCAGGCGTCCAGGCCCACCGAGAACGTGACCGAGCGCGTCTCCAGGTTGGAGGTCAGCAGCATCCACTTGCCGATCCGGTGCGCCTGGCCGCGCGAGGTGCAGCCGAACCCGGTCACTTCCACCTGCTGAATGCCGTAACGCGCAATGCCCTCGCGGTTCTCGACATACTCGACCTTCTGGCGGCCCATCTCGGACATGTCGTTCCAGGACACCAGCGCCACCGTATAGCGCGTGGTCAGCGCCGAGCCGACGTAGTTGAAGCGCCCATCGACCACGTTGGCCGACGAGAAGGTGTAGACCGGATCGCCCGGCATGTCGGCCGAGGCGAACACGGCGGCGTTGGCCCAATAGGCCATGCCGCGAAAGATCGAGGCGAAGTCCTGCACTACCCGGTAGGCATCGGCCGCTTGTTGCAGGTAGACGTTGCAGGTAAAGCGCGGCTCCTTGCCGCCGAAGCCGTCATCGACCATCTCGTCGCAGTAGCGGCCTATCTGGTACAGGCCCCACTTGTCGAGCCAGCCCGCCGGCACGCGCGTGCCCAGGCCGTAGCGGTCGTTGCTGATGAGGTCGTAGAACACCCACGCCGGGTTGTTGGTCCAGGCCAGCTTGAAGGTGCCGTCCCACACGCCGTCATAGCGGCGCAGGTCCGGGTGATAGTTGGACGGCACCCGGATGATGCGGCCGCGCACGTGATACGCGCGGGTGGGAATGCTCTGGAACTGCGACGCGTCGATCTTGATGCCCACCAGCGCCGACATCGGATAGCGCAGCTTGGCGTCGACGATCTCGGTGACCGTGTCCACCACGGTGCGGTCCGAGATGGTGTTGCTGTTGGCGTTGGGCGTCACGCGGCGCACGCGCACGGTCCAGCCCTGGCGCGCGCGCGGCAGCTCGATGCGATGCGAGCGCGTATAGCGCTGGGTGGTCTTGCCGTCGAACGCGGTCGACAGCACCGTCTGGTAGCCGGCGCCGTCGGTGTTCAGCTCGATCACGTATTCGACGCGGTAGCCGTTGATGTCGCCGTTCTTGGTATCCGCGCGGCTCAGGCCTTCGACCGCCAGCGTGACGCGCACGGCCGAGGCCTGCAGGTTGGTGAACAGACGCGTCCACGGCTGGCTCGACTTGAGCTCGGCGTTGATGCCGATGGTGTTTTCCGACGCGGGAAAGCCGGGCAGCGGCTCCTGCAACTGCGTGCCGGTGCGAAAGTCGATCGACGCGCCGGTGAAGTTCAGCGAGCCGTCCTCGTTGGCCACGGGCGTGCCGTTCAGGTAGACATCGCGCAGCGCGTTGTCCATGCCGTGCACGGGGCCGTAGATCTCGCCTTCGCCCAGCAGGTCGATGACGCGCGCGTAGGCGGTGCTGTGCAGGCTGTCGGGCGATTCCACCGGCGTGCGGCCGCCGCCGCCGCCCTTGCCCTTGTGGCCGACAAGGCCCCGGCCCTCGGCCAGCGGCTTGCCGCCAAAAGAAAAGGCGCCCGCGGGCGCCCTGTTCCTGATGCGATGTCGTTGTTTCATACCTGGTCTTCCGAATAGATGCCCGCGGAGATCGTGGCGCTGCCGACGAACATTTCCCCGTACAACAGCGGCACGGGATTGCCCTGTGCCGTCGTGTTGACGGGCCCGTTGAAGTTGTAGGAGGCGCCGTTCTCCGGCCGATCCCTGGCGCTGAGCAGCCTCTGCTGCGGCGACAGCAGTTGCGCGACGCCGCCCAGCATCATCGACAGGCCCAGCGTGGCCGTGGCCTGAATCATGCCCCCCGCCGTGAACGCCGCCGTCAGGCCGCCGCTGTAGAACGCCGCCGCGGCGATCAACGCCGCCCCCAGCACCGTCTGGAACAGGCCGCCGTTCTTGGCGCCCGCCAGCACCGGCGCGATGCGGATGGCATCCGCGCCCACTGGATGCCCCAATTCGTCTTCCGACAGATTGCGGCGGCCGGCAAAGCAGGCGAAGCGCACGCCCCGTTGCTCGCTGTTCGCGAGCGCACGTTCGAAGCCCGGCAACAGCGCGCACAGCGCCCGCACCGCCTCGGCCGGACTGGCCACGGCCAGACGGTGCTCGCGGCCGAAGCGCGCGCCCAGCCAGCCGTAGAGTCGCACCACTCGTGCCCTGTCGTTCATGTCTTTTCTCCATGGCGCAGCACCACCCGGGTGGCTTCACGCCAGAATCCACCGTACACGACTCGCTCGGAGTCGCGCCCATACAGGTGATGCAGCATCGCGTCGGGCAGCGGAAACAGGTCCGGCGCTTCGCTCAACGGCTGCGCGCCGAGGAATACGCCGGCATGGTTGGCGCGGTCCGAACGCACCTGCATCACCACCACGTCGCCCGGCGCCAGCGCTTCATGCGGCTGCAGCGGGCGAAAGCCCGCCTCGGCGTAGTGATCCATGTACAGATCGCCGGCGCGGCCAGGTTCCCACCACCCATCCTCGCGCGGGAAGTCCGGCAGGGTGATGCCGCGTTCGCGCGCATACCAGTCGCGCACCAGCGAATAGCAATCGAGCACGCCGTGGGCGAACTGGCGCCCCAGCAGCGGCGCCTGGAAGCCCTCCGGCGTGAAGCCGCGGATCTCGCCGGCCTTGACCTTGCCGTCCAGATCCTTGGCCACGGCAACGATGTACCAGGGCAGGCCGGAGGCCTCGCAGGCCACCCGGTCGGCTTCGCTGGGCAGCGCCGCCGCATCCGGGTGCGAGTGCACCACGGCCGTGATCCGGCCGCTTTCCTCGGCCGCCGCGTAGTCCTGCGCCGACATGACGAAGTGCTCTTCGCTGGCGGCGGTATTGCGGCACGGCACATACCATTCGCGTCGGCCCGTCTTGACCACCAGCCCGCAGCATTCCTGCGGATACGTCGCCACGCCATGGTCGCGGATGGCCTGCATCGTGCGTTTGAGCATGGCTATCCCCTGACCAGGTCGGCGGACGGAAAGCCGCCGAAGTTGATGACTTCGTATTCACCGAAGCGCTTCTTGCAGTCGGACATCAGGCCCGAACAGCGGTCCAGCGTCGGATCGCTGACCGGCTTGCCATCCAGGTCGAACATGCGGCTGCCGGTGTAACCGCAGTAGGGACCGCGATAACCGCCCTTGCGCAGCCACGAGCACACGCCGGCGATGATCGGCCGGTCGGGCAGCTTCTGGCCGTTGAAATCCAGCGCGCTAGAGAGAGAGAATTCGACCACCTCTGCGGTTTCGGCGGTCTTTTGCTGCACCAGCCAGACTTCCTGCGGCAACTCTTCCTGCGGATCGGCGGTGGGATTGCCCTGCGGGAAATTGACCGCATCCAGATACTTCCCGAGCGTGCGACGCACCACCACGCGCGCGCCCACCAGGTCGTCCAGGTGGACGCAAAGCGCCGAGATCACGCCCACCACCGGCTTACCCTTGTCGTCCTGCCCAATGTTGCCCACGGACAGCGTCGGCGAGGGCTGCTGGCCCTCTCCCACCAGTTCGAACCCTTCGGCGCGAATGGCCCACGGATCGTACTGCTGCCCCTGCCACCAGATGGGTCCCACTTGCGTGTAGCCGTGGAAGCGCAGGACCTGGCCGCCGATGGCCGTCGCATCCAGCTCGAACAGCTCGACCAATGCGCCGACTTCCAGCTTTTGAACGTCTGAATAAATACCCATTGCTATTCCTCTTCAGCCTGCCGTGGCGGTTGTCCGGACTCGCCGTCCCCGCCACGCAGGCGCTCGACCTGCCTGGTCAGTTCCTCGATACGTCGGTGCATTTCCTGCATGGCGCAGACCATGCGCGCGACCAGCTTGGAGCTGTCGACGCCTTGCAGCTTCATGCGTGGCGCGGCGCCGTGGACATCGGTCATGACCGCGTCCTTTTCGCCCGACACGGCCAGCGGCGCCACTTCCTGCAGTTCATGCGCGATGAAGCCATCCTGCGCGCTGTCGTCCATCACCATCCGGAACGTGCGTGGCCGCATGCGCAGCACGGACCGCAAGGCCCATGCGCCGTCCATATCCTCGATGTCGTACTTCACGCGGTAGTCCGACGTGGTGTTGTACGAGGTTGCCGACGGCGAGGTCTGGATGGTGCCCACCAGCCCGCCTGCGGCGTTGGTGAACACGATGGGCGACGTGTTGTCCGCCTGCGGGCTATACAGCGTGCCGAAGCGGCTGCCGCCGCCTTCGAAGTTGATGGCCTGCCGCACCAGGTAATTGCGGCTGTATTCCGCGCCCAGGACCCAGGTGGCGGCGGTGTTGATGCGTCCGCAGTCATAGCCGATGACTTCGAATATCAGCGGCTGGTAGGCGCCCGTCCCGGTTCTGCCGCTGGTGATGTACGAGCCCGACGGAAAGCATTGCAAGGACAGCACGCTGGCGTTGGCGCCGCTGTCCTGCCACACGTTCACGCGGCTGCCCGCGGCGGCGGTGCCGGGTGCGACATTCAGGTTGCCCGTGCCCGACAGGCTCTGGAAAACCCCGCCCGCATTGGGACCAAAGCCCATCGCGCCGCGGACTTTCCAGGCGGCGGAATCAAACACCAGGTCCTGCGCCACGCTCGGATCGTATTTCGCGTAGGCCGTTCCATTCCAGCGGTGCCAGCCCGCGCCGTCGACGTAGATGTCGCCACAATCCGCGGTCGGCATCTGCAGCGCATTGCTCCAGCTACCCACGGCGCGCCACGGTTGCCAGCCGCCGTTGGTGGTGTTGCCGTGGCGCACATAGCGGCGCGGTTTCTGGCCGGTGAAGAGCACCGACACTTCCTGGCAAACGATCCCCGCCGACAACCAATAGACATTCATGTAGCCCGCATTGACGGCGGCGCTGGGCGGCCAGTTCGATCCGGCCGACATGGGCGTCGCCGCGCCCCAGGTGTAGAACGTGTTGTCCGAGACCAGCGTGTTGGCGTCCGTCGCGGCGGTCAGGTAGACATGCGTCATCGCCTGATCGGCGCGGGCCTGTTCGAACCACGGCCCCCAGGTGGCGACGCCCGCGCTCTGGAAACGGTTGCGGATGAACTTGCGCGGATTGGCCAGCGTATAGGTGGTGTACTCCTGGTACACCGCGTTGTTGCTGCCGGTACCGAATTTCACCGACAGCAGGCCGGCCAGCGGCGCGGGATAGTTCGCCCCGGCCGCCGCGGCCGCATTGGTGTTCTGGCTGTAGTCGCCCGGCGTAGCATAGGTATCCAAGTCATCCGCAGCGCCCAACGGCCGCGCGTTGACGCCCGGGATCTGCGCCTGCGGCACCTTGCCGGCAGCGTCCAGTGTGGCAATGCCGCCCGGCGCCGCCAGTTGCCCTGAATCGACGCTGGCCACCCAGGGCGACCAGGTTCCGGTGATCAGCGAACGGTTATATACCTTGTTGCCATTGCCGGCGTAATACACCTGGCACACCCCGGAGGTAACGCTGGCGCCGCCCTGGGGCGAGGCAGACATGACCAGCAGGTAGCCCGACTGTCCGACCGGGAAATTGCTGCCCCCGGCCGCGATCGCCGACAAGGCGACGGCCCACAGGCCCCGTTGCGTATAGCTGTTCAGATCCTGCGCGGCCGTCATCGATCCGGCATAGGACACCACGGTCGAGACGTCGGTCAGTTCCTTCCAGGCGGACCAGGTGGTCGCCGACACCCGCACGCGCCAGAAGCGCTGCATGGCGGCCGCGACATTGGTGCGGGTGGTGTAGACCTGCGCCACCGGCGTGCCGGTGGCCGTGACTTCAAGAAAGCCGACGTTGGCCACCGGATAATTGGCGCCCGCCGTGGCCCCGGCGATGGCGGACTGATAGAACGAACCCGGCGTGGCGTAGTCATTCAGATCGTGCGCGGTCGTCGGCAGGACGGCCGCAAACGCGCTCGGGATCTGCGCCACGGGCACCTTGCCATTCGCATCCAGCGTGGCCAGACCATTGGCGGCCCCTTTCTGCGACAGCGCCGGCAGCTCCTGCCAGGCGGCCCAGATGCCACCATAGAACGAACGCCAGAAACGACGCGAATAGGCGCCCGACCGGTACTGGGTGTATTCCTGGTATACGAACAGCCCGTCCGCGGAAGCCGCCACTTCCAGCAGGCCGGCGTTCGCGATCGGATAGTTGCTGCCCGTCAACGCGTTGGCGTTGGCGCCCTGGTGATAGCGTCCGGGGTTGGTCAGCGTGTTCAGGTCCACTGTCGCGCCAAGCGTCGACGCATTCCACAGGCCAGCCAGTCCGGACTGCACGTCGGCGAAGTTCGCGTTCACCTTCTGCATGGCCACGCGCAGCGGATCGCCCGCCTGGTCGTTGTCGGCCTTGCCGACATTGATCGCTCGTAGGGTTGCCATGGTGTCAGGGCCTGAAGACTTGTTGGAAGGTCACGGCCAGCGAGTACATCTCGCCGCCCATCGCGGTCAGGTCGTAATCCGTCGCGGTGTAGTAGCCCGGCTCGCCCAGCGGCGGTTGCCACTGGAAGGCCCGATACCCCTGGTGCCGGTCCAGGAACGCCACGATCGGCCCGACCTGCGCTCCCGAGCCGGAGAACTGCAGCGGCCACGAGGCCACTTTGTTGTTGATGCCGTCGGCCGCGGTCTGGCGGTAGCCATCGCCGAACTGCGCGCTAAGCACGCGAAACTTGGTCCGCCCTTGCGGATTGACGCGCGGCGACCAGGTGAAGGTTTCGATTGCCATGATCATGCCCCCGCTAAACGGTTGTTGTTGGCTTGCCAGGCCAGGCCGCCCTGGCGATACGATTGCGTCATGCGGCGGTCCACAAGCTGGGTGACGTATTCGCCGATCTGCTGGCCGAACTGCTGCCACCCGCCCTCGCCCGATTCGCTCGAGGAACTGACGTTGCCGTCCTGCACGTAGACATTGACGGATACCCCGCCGGCGGTCTGGCCCGTGTCACCGCCCACATTCGGGAAGGCGGCGCGGATGCCGAGCGAGCCGTCGGCGCCGCGATGCAGCGGCATGATGGCCTCGGGGCCGGCTTCGCCCATGACGCCCATGGGGAAGGCGACGGGGCTGGAGACCATGCCGTTGGTGAAGGCATTGCCCTTGGCGTTCAGGGAAACGGGAAACGCCTGGGCCACCGATGGCACGATGGCGCTGGCGGTACTTGCGCCACCCGAACCGAACAACCCAGCAATGAAGCCGCCCGCCTGGCCAATCCAGCCCCCAGGCCGCCCGAACCCGACATGAATTCCTTGCCCAGCAACGTCTCCATGAGCTGGGCGGAGGCGGCCGATGTCACCATCTTCGCCACGTTGTCCAGGAACGACAGCCCCATCTTGTCGAATTTCTCGGAAACGAAGTCGTACATCTTGGTGCCCAGGATGTCCTGGATCTTGCCCGCACCGTTGCGCGCCGATTCGAGCAGCTTGTCGTTCACCTTCGCCATGAAGTCGCCGTCTTTCTCGACGAGTCCGAGATTGCGCCGTTCCTTGTCGTACTTGTCCTGGCTCAGCCTGCCGTCACCTAACGCCTCATCTAGCGCCGCCTGCTTCTGGCGTTTCTCCTCGCTGGCGGCCGCGTTGGGATTCACGAGGCTCTGGATATACGCGCTCATCTTCACGTCGTTGCGCTGCTTGTCCAGATCCAACGCGCCGACCATCAGGCTGATCTTGTCACCAATGCTCTCGCCCGAGAACCTGCCGATGCTGGCCTCGACCTCCATCTTCCCGACTTCGGTATCCACGCCCAGCATCGCGCCGGCCTTCTTCATTTCCGCCAGCGCCTGCTCGACCGCCTCGGACCGGATCGCCTGGGCATGCTTGTTCAGCGCGTCCGTCGACTTTTTCTTGCCGTCGGTGCCCTTGTCGGTGGTGTCGTTGCTTTTCTGGCACACGGTCGCGGCCCGCGCAACGGCGCTCTCCCATGCCCGCCGGGCCGCCGCATTGCGATTGAGCTCGAGGGTGTTCTGTCTGAGCGCCCTGTTTTCCGCCTCGATATTCGCGGCGTTATTGTTGTTTGCCATGGTCCTATACCTCACATAGATCCGCCTCCGGCCCGCTCGCGCGGGCCGGACACGTCGTCAAGACCCCTTCTTGACCTTCGACATCAGGAACGCCTTCAACGCGTCCGCCCCCGCTTCGGCGGGAGGTTCCTCGTCTTGCGCGCCCCAGCGCACCAGCATGTCGGCGGCGCGCACCTTGCCCCCGCCGCGCGCGCCACCGTGGCGGCCAGGCTGGCCGTGAGCACGTCGGCCCGGTCGTCGCCCAACGGAGACGTGCGGTCCCACTCGCGCCACAGCGACACTTCATGGGTGTCGATGGTGTCCATCAACTCGCCCAGCGTGCGCCCCAGTCGAAGCGCCAGGACCATCAGGAAACGGAGGTCTGGCGTTTCCTGGAGGGCTTTTTTGCGCGCTCCTGCGCCCCCTCCCCGAGGTTGCCCAGCTCGATCGCCTTGGCCACCAGCGTGGCGTGCGCCAGCCCGTAGGCCGCGGCCACGACGTCAACGTCTTCGTCGTCGAAGACGCGGCGCGGCCCCTGCTCGGTCTGCTCGAACAGCGTGCGCACCAGCAGGCTGGCCGAGGCGCGGGTGTAGTCCACGCCCGGCGCGTCCAGCTTGGCGCGCACCACCTCGTTGTCCTCGCCCGGCACCACGCCCGCGGCCGCCCAGATCGCGCGGATATGGAACAGGTGATCGCCGGCGCTGGGCGCGCGCACGATGACGCGGGCGTCCTGCCATTGCGGCACGGTCAGGGTTTCGTGGGCGAAGCCGGCCAGCGGATCGACCGCCAGGCCGCGCAGGCCAGCCGCGCGCGCGGAGGATTTGATCGACGTGTCCGTCATGGCGTTCAGCCCCCGTTGGCGGGCGCGTCGGTCAGCTTGACGGCGCCGGTGACACGCACGTTGAACGTGGCGGACACGACGTTGTCCAACTGGCCTTGCCACTGGTATTGCGTCACCAGGCCGAGGAACTCGAACTTGGCGCCGTCGGCGAAGGTCACGCGGAAGGCGCGGGTCTTCTTGTCGCTGCGCGCGGCCACCAGCGCCTTCTGGGCGGGATCGCCAGCCTTCCAGTTGCCGGCCATGCTGAAGGTGCCGCTGTCGTCCAGGCCCAGGGCGTATTCCTTGGCGGTGGACTTGAGCACGGTGACGTCGATCTCGGTGGTCTGGCCGCCCTGGAAGTTCGGGTCCTTGATGGTGATGGCCAGATCGGCATACGTCAGGCCGGCGGCGCCCAGGTCTTCGGTAGCCGTGGTCGACACTTCCAGTTGGGTGCCCTGCGTTTGAACGAATTGCGAAACGGTAGTACCTGCCATTGCAGACTCCAAAAAAAAAAGCCCGCCAGAGGCGGGCAATAGTGGCGTTTCCGGGAATCCGGAGCGGCCATGAAAAAGCCCCGCGGCGATTGCCGAGGGGCTTGGTCGATACGTTCAGATTTTCTTCGGGCGCAACTTGGCCCGACGACTCAATTATGCGGACGTGGTCCGCGCACCGCAAGCCTTTGCGCGATCGGCGTGTCGCACCTGCGGCGCCGTCACTAGCCCGCGCCGGCGCAACGCCGGCAGCAACGCGACCTTGGCTTCCTGATAGGCGGCGTGCTGCTGCTCGGGCGTCAGGCGCGGATTGCTGAAGACGCGGGCGCCGGCCGCGCGGTTGCCGGCGTGCACGCCGATGGCCGAGCGCTGCTGCCACGGCAGCTCGTCGATACACAACTCCGTCTGCTCGCCGCGCGCGGCGGCCAGGCGGGCGTCGACGTCCTCGTCGTCATAGGCCTCGTCGGCCGTCATGCCGCGCGCGAATGCCGATACCCGGCCCACGCCCAGCTTGGGCCGGTAGCCGCGGCTCCATTGGTACCACTCCATGATCAGCGCTTCGACCTGATCCGATTCTTCCCGCGTCATGTTCTGCCCCTTCTGATTCTGGCCCTGCGCCGCTTGCGACCGGCCGGCCCGCTCCGCCGGCCGCGGCGCAAAGGAGCGCGCGATGGCGGCGCCCGCCTGCGATGCCGCCGCGACCCAGCCCTGCGGGGCCTGCAATGCCATGTTTCCTGCCTGATTCATTCGCCGCTCCTTGCCGTTGAGTTCGATGCCGGCGTCCGTCGCTGGCGGACCCTGCCGGGTTGGCGCCACCCGGGCGCCGGGGTTGCGGACCGCCGCTGCGGGGGTCCGTATGGATGAGGAAGAGAAGCCCTTCGGTAGCGATACGCTACCCACGCTTCCGTCTGATAACAGCACACATTTTGGGTGATCCATGACTGGAATTCTACAAGTGTATAATCTCGATTTCAACACTTGTTGTTGCACAATTTTCCACAACTGTTTAGCGTCGACACCATGGCTCTCGGAAAACAAATCAGGCGCTATCGCGCCGCTCTCGGTCTCACCCTGGAACAGCTCGAAGCGCGCACCGGCGTGGGCGTGGGCACCATCGCCGCGCTCGAGGGGCGCGACAGCGAACGCTCGAAGTACGCGGCCCGCCTGGCGGCGGGCTTGGGGCTGTCACTCGAGCAACTGCTGGACGAGTCGGCGCAGTATCCGCCGGACATCGTGCTGGCCGATGCCGGCGGGGGCGATGCGCCGCCCGTGGATGTCGGCGCGGGCGACGATCTGCGCATCCCGCGCTTCGATACCGGCGGCGCCATGGGCGCGGGCGTGGAGCTGCGCGACCAGCCCGGCGTGATCCAGAGCCTGCGCGTCAGCCAGGAATGGCTGCACAAGAACCTGCGCCACTACACCGCGGCCGCCAACCTGTGCGTGGTGACGGGTTTCGGCGACAGCATGCGGCCCATGTACAACCCGGGCGATCCGCTGCTGGTGGACCTGGGCGTGGTCAAGGCGGACGTCGACGGCGTGTTCTTCTTTCGCGTCGGCAACGAGGGCTTCATCAAGCGCCTGCAGCGCATTCCCAGCGCCAACGGCCTGCTGATCCGCGCCAAGTCCGAGAACACCAAGTACGACGCCTGGGACATCACCGAAGACATGGACCTGCAGATTTTCGGGCGCGTGTTGAAGGTGTGGCGCAGCGAGGATCTCTGACGCCGCCCGGCGACGTCAAGCCGGCGGGCGGCGCGCGGCGGCAAGATGGAAGCGGCCTCGCACGCCACCGCCCGGGCGTGTGCGCTACAGTCCGGCGCGCCGCGGTTGCGGCGATTGCCAGCTTCCGTCCAGCAAGGCCGGTTTGGGCCAGTAGTAACGCAGCGTGATCGTGAAAGGCCCCGCCGGCGCAGACAGCCAGTTGGCCTCGCTGCCCTTGCCGGGCGACTGAGGCTGGATGTGCAGCGTCAGCCCGCCGTCGCGATCGCGCTTGAGCGCGGGCAGCATCGCCGAATCGACCCGCGTGCGCCCGGCGGCGTGAGGCGCCTGCGCGGCCCCGGCCGTGCGCTGCAGCGTCACCGACCAGAACGCGTTGACCGGCGGCAAGGCGCGCGGCGCGAACCGCAGCACATACGGCTGGGCGCCATCCAGCGGCTGGCCCGTGGCGTCGGTGGCCAGCACCGCCGTGATCGATTCTTCGCGGCTGTCCGTGCCCAGGCCGACCTGCGCGCCGGTGGCGCGCGCCAGATAGTCGTTGCCCAGCGTGCGGCGGTCGCCGAACAGCGTATCGGCCTTGCCGTCCAGCGCCAGGCGGCGCTTGTCGATCTCGTTCTGGCCATCGTGCATGCCTTCCTGCATGACCTGGCGCAGGCGCGGATTGCTGCCGTCCGTGACCGCCGGCGCGCCCGGCCGGATGCGCATGCTGTCGAGCCGCTTGCGCAGCGACTTCTCGCTGTGCGCCACCGGCGCGAACTGCAGCAGGAATCCCAGCTCGTTGTAGAACTCGAGCGAGGTACGCATCTGCGCTGGCGCTTCAGGCGCCAGCCAGTCGACCGCGGCCGCCGTGGGCGGCGCCTTCTTCAGATAGGCCGAGAGCGGCTGGATGCGGTAGCCGGCCTCGATGCGCCTGACGCTGGCCTGGTCCGCGGACGAAAAACGCTGGATGCGCCCCGAAAGGCTCACCAGCTCGGTCTCGGCGCGGAGCACCGCGGCCATCCCCTTGGGCCCGGCGCCGCTCCAGCGTGGCCCCGCCACCAGATACCTGCCGCCGCCATTGCCCGTCGCGCGGCTGCCGATGTAGGCGAAGTTGAAGCCATACAGGTCGGTCAACCGCAACGCGTGGTAGCGCCTGGCTTCCATCGGCGGCACGCTGATGACGACGGGCTCGGCGCGCAGATCCAGCACGGCCGAAAACTGCGGCGTGTCATCCGGCGACGGCTCGGCGCGCACAAGTGTGTTGAACGGCCCCCGGTAGTGGGGATTGCCCCGATCGATGCTGGCGGCATGCATGGCCTGATAGCTGGCCACCATGGGATAGCCGTAGACATAGGCTTCCTTGGCGATGCGGCGCGCCTCGGGCGCCGACACCCCGTCGATGCCAACGTACTGCGCCCCCGTCGCCGCGTCGGGCGAGGTGAAACTGCAGCCGGCCGCGGCGGTGCACAACATCATGACAAACAGGCCGCGAACAGAGCGGCTCGATCCAACGCCTGCGGGGCGTATGCGCATTCCATGCTCCAACACGGGAAGTGGTTGGCAACGCCCGGATGGCGGCAGCGTCGCGACCGAAAAAACAGTCGCGCAAATTCTGGCACATTTCGCCACGCTCGGGATAGCGCGCGCCGATGACGGCACGACTTTGCGCACCCCGCGCAGGCGCAGGTTGCTTGGCGCGCAACGCGAATTCGGTGAATCAGTCCGGCAAACGCAGGGCTTCCAACTGCCGCGGCGGAATCGGCGTGATCGCGCTTTCGGTGGCGGAGGCGTCGGTGGTCAGGTGCTGGATCAGGTCGAGCGTGGTCGAGCGGCGGGTCAGCATCAGGCAGGTGACTTCCGCGTCGGCCACGCGCGTGGCGTGCCAACAGCCGGGACGCATGCAGACGCCCTGCCCGGGATCGACGCGGAATGCCGCCAGCGTGTCCAGGTCGGGGCTGCCGTCGGCCGCGCTGCGGGCCACCACCTGGACGATGGCGCCGGTCAACGGCACGATCGCCTGCTGCGTCAGCAGGTGCTTTTCCAGGCTGGCGACATCGGGCGAAGCGCTGCGGTAGTTCACCCACAGCACCTCCGCGTCGCCGCCGGCCCCGGTATTGAAGACGTGCTCCTGCCAGAAGTCGGTGGCGTCGTTGCTGAACAGCGGCACGCCATTGCCCTGCGGGATCGGCTTGCCAAGCATCCAGCCATAGGATGCGAAGGCTTCGGCGGTCAGATCGTAGATGGGCAATGCGGCAACGCGGGTCATGGCTCGTCCTTGGCGGAAGGGGCAGTGGTGGTGCGCTTGGGAAATTCGGCGGCGTAGTCGAAATCGCCGCGCGCGATCGCCGCCAGGATGGCGGTGCGCCGTTCGGCGGCGCGCTTGAGGTTGGCGGCGGTCGGCTTGACGCGGATGCGCTCCACGCAATGGCGGCCCTGGTAGAAGAAACCGATCTCGATGGACGATTCGGATGCCGGCCGGACGCCGTCGAATCCCTTGCTCATGCCGACACCTACGCCGGATGCGAGCCGGCGCCCCCTGGAAAGACCCGGATTATCGCAGTTTTTCGAGTATTCCAGCCGCGTCGCCGCCCTTGTCGTGCATGGCCTGGCCGGTCGGCGCACCAGACCGCGCTGCGCGGCATCGGGTAGCGCGGGCGCTCGTCGGGCTGCAGGATCAGGATGCGCGGGTCGATAGTGCCGCGATCGGTGGTGGGCTGGCGCATATGGACCACATCCGCCGCGCCTTCCGTGGAGGCGACCTTCGGCGCTGTTATAACGCCTATTGCCCTCACTCTGGAGACCGCCATGCCCACCGACCTGTCGTCGCAGTACGTCTTCCTGGACGCCGCCGGCCATGCCACCGCGCTGGCGGGCGGCGACGCCTTCTGGTCGCAACCGAAGGAGGACCTGGCGCGCTACGGCCGCGGCTGGCTGGTGTCCGAATACGCCTGCGCCCGCGACTGGCCGCAATGGGAGATGCATCCGCAAGCCGACGAGATCGTGCGCCTGATGGCCGGCGCGGCCGATCTGCACCTGGAGGGCCCCGCCGGCGCGCAGGTCGTCCGGCTGCGGGCCGGCGATGCCTATGTGGTGCCGCGCGGCGCCTGGCATACGCTCAAGGTGGTGGAGCCCTGTCGCATCCTGCACATCACCATGGGCGCGGGCACGCAGCACCGGCCGGTCTGAAGCCCGCGCGGCCGCGTAGCGCCCCCGGGCGGCGTCCCGGCGCGGATCAGCCCGCCGCAACGGCGGCGCGGATGCGCGGTAGCTCGCGGTCGTCGATCGGCCAGTGCAGCACCGCCGACAGCACGCCCAGCGCCATTGCGCCGATCCAGATCAGGTCGTACGAATGCGTCGCCTCGTACACCACCCCGCCCAGCCAGACGCCGAGGAACGAACCCACCTGGTGGCCGAAGAAGACGAAGCCGAACAGCGTGGTGATGTAGCGCACGCCGAACACCTGCGAGATCAGGCCGTTGGTCAGCGGCACCGTGCCCAGCCAGACGAAGCCCATGACCGCGGCGAACACGTACACCGACGCGGGCGACAGCGGCAGAAGGAAGAACAGCGCCATCGCGGCGGTGCGCAACAGGTAGATGCCGGCCAGCAGATACTTGCGGCGATGGTGCGCGCCCAGGATGCCGCAGACATAGGTGCCGGCGACATTGGCGAGCGCGATGATGGCCAGCGCCGCGACCGCGTCCGCCGCCCGCAGGCCCTTGTCCATCAGGTAGGCCGGCAGGTGCGTGCCGATGAAGGCGAGCTGGAAGCCGCAGGCCAGGAAGCCCAGGTTCAGCAGCCAGAAGCCGGGCTGCGTGAAGGCCTCGCGGATCGCCGCGCCCAATGGCTGCTCCGGCGCCGCCGCGGCGCCGGCAGCCCGCCGCGACGTCTCTTTCAACGGCCACGCCAGCGGCATCACCACCGCCAGCACCGCCGCGAAGATCATCAGCGCGCCGACCCAGCCCGTGCCGCCGATCAGCCACTGCGCCGCAGGCACCATGGTGAACTGCCCCAGCCCGCCGACCGCGCCGGCCACGCCCAGGGCCCAGCCGCGCCGCTCGGGCGGCACCAGGCGGCTGAGCGCGCCATAGATGACGGCGAACGCCGTGCCGGAAAGCGCGACGCCGATGCAGATGCCGGCGGTCCACATGAAGGCGGCGGGCGTAGCGGCGTGCGCCATGCCGGCCAGCCCCACCGCGTAGAACACGAGTCCACCCAGGATCACCTTGGCCGAACCGAAACGGTCGGCGATCATGCCGGTGAACGGCTGCACCACGCCCCAGGTCAGGTTCTGCACCGCCAGCGCCATGGCGAAGGTTTCGCGTGACCAGCCCCTGTCCATGGTGACCGGCAGCAGGAACAGGCCCTGCACGTGGCGCACGCCCAGCGCCAGGCCCATGACGATGCCGCCCGCCAGCACCATGAGCCAGAGGTTGCGGGGCGCGGCGGCGCGAGCAGGCGGGGAGGCGACGGACGATGCGGCGACGGACATGGCGAACCTCGGGCGTGGGACGTCGATCCCGTGCGGATGGATGGATGACGCTATTACAGGGGCGCCGGGGCCGCGCTTCAACTGATTATTTTTCGCCGGCTGCATGCGCGCCGGGAATGCCAAGCGGCAGCCACAGCGAGAACACCGCCCCCTTGCCGGTCACCGAGCGCAGCGAGATGTCGCCATGCAGCAGGTCCGCCAAGCGGCGCACAATGGCCAGCCCCAGGCCCAGCCCCTCGTCCCCCCGAGACGCCGCCGGCGCGCCGACGCCGCGCGTGAACTCGGTGAAAACGGCTTCCCGCAGTTCAGGCGCGATGCCCACGCCGGTATCCCAGACCTGGAGCAACACCCCGCCCCGCCGCCTGCGCGCCGACAACAGCACCCAGCCCGCAGGCGTGTACGACAAGGCGTTGCCCAGCAGATTGTCGAGGATGCGGCGCAGCAATGCCGGATCGGTCTCCAGCGTCAGCGAGGTCGGCGCCACCACCAGGCGCAGGCCCCGGGCCCGCGCCTGCGGCTCATAGTCCAGCCGGACGTCGTCGAACAGGGCGTCGAGCGCGACGACGCGGCGCTCGGTGCGAACCAGGTGCGCATCCAGGCGCGACACATCCAGCAGGCCGTCCAGCAGGCGGTTCAGCCCGTCCAGCACGCCCTGCTGGCGCCGCGCCACATGCAACGCATCCTGCGGCGTGACGCTACCCTGCTCCGCACGGCTGGCCAGGATGTCGGTGAACATGCCGAGCGCGTGCACCGGCTGGCGCAGGTCGTGCCCGGCGGCGGCCAGGAAGCGCGTCTTGGCGCGGTCGGCCGCGGCCACGCGGTCGCGTTCGTGTTCCAGGCTGCGGATCAAGGCGCTGTTCTCGAAGCGCAGCGCCACGGTGGTCCTGAGGCTGCGATAAGTGACCGCGCTGAAATACAGGTTCACCGCCAGCAGGCAGACGCCGAAGGCCGCGTACACCAGGTGCAGCCCGTCAGCCGAGACCAGGCAGGCGGCGATGAACGGCGCCACCATGCCCAGCGCCGACCCAACATAGGCGGGCGGACAGGCCGACAGCGACGGCACCGCGCCACTGCACATGCCGGCCAGCATCACGCAGCCGAACGCCAGCAGCAGGTCCTGTCCCGACATCACCGCCAGCAGCCCCGCCAGTCCCCACAGCAGGCCCGAGGTCCACGACAGCAGGCAGAAGCCGCGCACCCAGGGCCGCACGGGCCCGGCCGCGCGCCGCACGAACCGGCGGCCGACGACCACGCGCGCCAGCGTCAGCAGATACACGGCGCCGAGCCAAGCCGCCAGCACCCCGGCGGGCGCGGCGTCGCGCATGACGTACAGCACCGGCAGCGCGACGGCGAAATTGGCGAACAGGACGCCATAGGATTGCTTGTAGAGCAGCGTGGCCAACTCGGTCGCGACGGCGTCGGCGACGGGGGCCGCGTGCGTCGCGGAGGCGTCCGGCGATTGGGGCGGGGATAGCGCGGCAGGGGCGGTCATGCGCCTGGATCGGTCCCTATAATGGTGCATCATTCTGACACAAGCCGCGGCTCCCTCACCGCCTTCATGACTCCGACCTCCCCGCCTCCCCTGCTGCGCGTCCTGCTGGCCGATGACCATGGCATCGTGCGCGAGGGCCTGAAAATGGTGCTGAGCCAGGCGGGCGCGATGATCGGTTCGATCGACGAAGCGGCCACCGGCGAGCAGGTGCTGGCGCTGCTGGCCGCGCACGGCGCCGACGTGCTGGTGCTGGACCTGGGCATGCCCGGTGTGGCTGGGTCGGGCTGGGTGCGCGCGCTGCGCGTGCGCCATCCCGCCCTGCACATCATGGTGCTGACCGCCAATACCGACGCCCGCAGCCGCCAGGCGATCCTGGAGGCCGGCGCCGACGAATACCTGGCCAAGACCGGCAACTCGCGCGAACTGATGGCGGCGATCCAGCGCCTGCATGACGGCCGGGCCGGACGCCCGGCCCAGCCGCGGTCCACGCACGCGCCGGCGCCGGCCGAAACCCTGACGCGGCGCGAGCAGCAGGTGCTGGCGCTGGCTGCGCAGGGCGCCACCGCCGCGCAGATCGGCGAGGCCCTGCACATCAGCCCGCTGACCGCGCGCAAGCATCGCGAGAACCTGATGCGCAAGCTCGCGCTGCACAGCACTGCCGAGCTGGTCGCCTACGCGGTGCGCCTGGGCCTGCCCTGCGCCTGATCCGCGCGACGCCTGCCTGAGCGCGGCCTCGCCGCGCTCGCCAAAATACGGCACGCGCCGTATTTGCTACCGAATCTTCCAAACGTAGACTGGTTTCGCAGCATCCGCTTTCTCTTTCCGACAGGGCCATGGGAGATCGCGGGGCTGCACCGCACTCCTCCACGCCACTTTCCGCGCGGACCCGCCCGGGCCGCGCAGGACAGGTGCGCGCCCGCGCCAGGCGCCCGCCGCGGCGCTGCGGGCGCTCCCGTCCACGACCCGCTGCGCCGCCACCATGCCCCCTGCTTCCTGTCCGTCCGCCGTCATCCCGTCCTCGCCGCACGCCGATCCGGTCAGCCAGTTGGTGCGGGACGAGTCCGAACGCCTGCGCCGCTTCGTGCTGCGCCAGGTGGGCAACAGTTCCGACGCGGAGGAAATCACGCAGCAGGCCTTCGTCGAAATGACATCGTGCTACGACCGCTTCCGAGGCGAGAGCAAGCCGTCGACGTGGCTGTTCGGCATTGCTCGCAACCTCATCCGCAACCACCTGTCGCGCGCCCCCGAACGGCGCTATGCGTTCGTGAGCGAGGACGCCCTGGCCGAGGAACACGATCGCCGCTCGGACCCCGCCGCCCGCACCGAACTGCTGCAGACGCTGCGCATCATGGACCGGTCCTTGGCCGCCCTGCCGCCCGACCTGGGCGACGTGGTGATGCTGATCTGCGCCGACGGCATGTCGTACGAGGAAGCGGCGACGCAACTGGATCTGCCGATCGGTACGGTGCGCAGCCGCCTGTCGCGCGCGCGGTCGCTGCTGCGCTCGCGCATGCGCCAGCAAGGCGCCTGGCTCGACAACTGAAGCGTTTGCGGACGCGTTGTTAACGGTTCGTTTTCTATAGTTACATTTGCCGCTTCTTTACCTGCTACTGCTGGTTACAGTGCTGCCTTCGTTCCTCTTTGGCAGGCATCACCACCATGCGGCACGTCCGGCTTCGCTTGATTCCCCTCACAGCCCTCCCGTGCGCCGCCGCGCGGACCGCGTCATGAGGCGCGCCGTCATGTGGCGGCCGCTGGCCCTGGCCGCGGCGCTGGCCGGCCTGCATGCCGGCAGCGTCCGGGCGGAAGAGGCGTTCGCCGACTGGCAATACGATTGCGTCGGCCGCACCTATGCCATCACCCCGGACGTCTCCTGCAACCGCGACTATGCCGAAGGCCTGGCGGCTGTGTTGACGGGCAAGGCGAGCGATGCGGCCGGCACCTGGGGCTATATCGACAAGCAGGGCCGGATGGTCATCACGCCGGCCTACCAGGACGCCGAGTCGTTCCAGAACGGGCTGGCCGCGGTGCGGCAGGATGGCCTGTGGGGCTACATCGATACGCGCGGCGCCTGGGTGATCAAGCCGCGCTTCGCGCGCGCCTCGGGCTTCAACGCCGCGGGCACCGCGCTGGTCGAGGACAATGAGCGCGACGTGCTCATCAATCGCCAGGGCCAGGTCGTCAAGACCTTCGAACTGGGCACGCGATCCTGGGGGTTCGAGCCGGGCCAGAAACTGGCGGCGATGGAAGTGCCGCAGGCGCCGCGCCTGTTCAACACCGCGACCGGCCGCGCCCTGACGCTGCCGGCCGACGTGATGCGGCTGGAGCGGCCGGTCGCCGACACGCTGCCGGCGCAGCGCCGCAGCACCCGCTACGGCGGCCTGTGGGGCCTGCTGGATGCCGACGGCAAATGGGCCATCGCGCCCGAGGTGCTGGGCTCGGATCAGCCGCCGCTGCGCGACGGCGACACGCTCGCCGTGCACCGCGACGAGGCCTGGGCATTCGTGCGGCCCGACGGCTCGCCGCTGACGGCGGGCCGCTATGAAAGCGTGGTCCGGCCCGGCGCGGGCCTGTGGCTGGTCAAGCCCCGCGACACGGCGCAGTACGTGCTGCTGGATGCCAACCTGCGGCCGATGCGCACCTTCACGAACCCCTATGTGGGCGTGGAGGAAAGCGGCGGCTGGAAGGTGCTGACCGACGTCGACGCGGTCGTGATGATCGCCCCGGGCGGCAATATCGTGGTGACGCCGGCCGCCTTCGGCCGTGTCACGGTCAGTGACGATGGCCTGGCCTGGCTGTACGCCCAGGGCCCCGGCGACGCGTTCGCGAGCGACGCGGCCAAGCCTGCCTCGGAGACGGACCACGCCGACGCCGCCGCGGCGCCGGCCGAAGCGGGCGCCGGCCCCGCCGATCCCCCGCCACCGACGGCGCCGGCCATCATCGAATCCGCGCCGACGCCAACGACTGCCGACGCCAGCGGTCCGGCGACCGATGCCGCGGCGGTCGACATCGCGGGCCCGACGGTCGATGCCGCGGTCGACAACGCGGTCCCCGCTGCCGTCGAAGCCGCGGCCGATGCCGCCACCAGCGTCGCGGTGGCCGGCACCGACAGCGAAGCCACGCTGCGCCAGATCTACCGCGCCGACGGCACGGCGCTGCTCGACAGCGATACCGCCGAACGCCTGGGCCAATATCGCGTGCTGCCCTTCTCCCCCCGGCGCGCCAACGACAGATCGCGCGAGGCCGGGCCCGACGCCGACCAATTGCCGCTGGCCCTGCTGCGGCCGAACGACTACCAGCAGCCCACCGGCATCCTGACGCGCTCGGGCAGGATCGTCACCAATCCCGACTGGGACGACATGAGCACCTACGACGCCGCCGCGCCGTTGCTGGTGAAGACGCGCAAGCGCACCGTCGGCGCGATCGACGCCGAGGGCAACTGGATCCTGCCGCCCACCTACGCCGGCATCGGCGGCTTCAAGGGCGCCTACAGTTGGGCGCGCACGCCGGGCATGAGCCGCGACGAGGCCGTGCTGATCGACACACGGGGCAACGCGCAGAAGCTGCCGGCCTACGTAGAAGTCAACGGCGAGAAGATCGACGGCGACCTGCTCTACTTCTATAAGCAGGACGAGCGCCGCAACCGCCGCTGGGGACTGTGGAACATCCGCAGCGCCAGCGTCGCCGTGGCGCCGACGCTGGGCCGGATCGAGGATTTCCAGGACAACTGGGCCAAGGCGCAGGACCGCGACCGCTGGGGCATCATCGACCGCCATGGCAAGTGGGTCGTGCCTGCCACCTACACCGGCAGCTACGACCTGGACTACCTCGGCAACGGCTACCTGCTGGTGCGCGAGCCCAAAGGCAAGAATGACTCGGGCTACCGCGACGACTACCGCCTGATCCATTTGCCCAGCGGCAAGCGCAGCGCGGTGCTGCACGAGAAACCGCAGGACCTGAAACACGGCCGCTACCTGGGACAGGGCAAGGACGGCGGCACGCTGCTGTTCGACGCAGGCGGCGGCATGACCCGCCTGTTCGACGGCGTGCCCGAGCGCCAGGATCAGTTCGGCGACTGGATCTACGTGCAATACCGTTCGCGCAACGGCGCGATCGACGCGCGCGGCAACCTCAAGGTCTCCGCCAGCAACGGCGAGTTCAACCCCTTCTTCGTCCAGCCCGAGGGCCTGGCGCGCGTCTACGACGGCCAGCGCTACCGCCTGATGGACGAAAACGGCAAGGCCCTGCTCGAAAAACTCGGCGACGGCACGCCGCTGGCCTCCATGCAGCGGGTGATCTTCCGCGACCGCGACACGGCGGAAAGCGTCATGACCGATCTCCAGGGTCGCGAAATCACGCGATTCAAGGGCGAGTTCGCGGTTGAAGAGGACACCGCCAGCGAGGGCGTGGTGGCCTATCGCGGCAACGGCGACCGCTACGGTTTCGTCAATGCATCCGGCAAGCGCATCGTCGGCCCCTACTTCAACAAGCTCGGCCCGCTGCGCGACGGGCTGGCGCTGGCGCGGCGCGACCAACGCAGCGGCAAGCTGCTCGGCTACATCGACCTGAGCGGGCGCTACGTGATCCCGCCCGAGTTCGGCTGGGCCGGCGACTTCAAGGAGGGGCGCGCACTGGTGCGCCGCGATCGCCTGCTGGAATTCATCGACACCCGCGGCAAGACCACCGCCATCTTCGGCCTGCTGTGCGGCCAGATCATCGTGATGGACGGGCAGGAACGCGTGACCTGGCCGCGCGAGGAGCTGACCTGCCCCGACGCCGTCGGGACCGAAGGCGTGCCCGTCCCCGAATCCACCAAAGCAGAACAATCATGACCACGCGCGCGTTTCACGCTACCCGTATCGCCTGCGCCGTCGCCGCGCTAGGCCTGTCGCTGTCCGCACACGCCCAATACCGCCAGAACGGCATCCCCTGCGTCGACGGCCTGATGGATCCGGCCGCGACCAGCCGCGACATCCAGGCCTACCAGGGCCCCACTGGCTGCATCGGGCCGCTGTCGGACAACCGCGCCGCCGTGCTGCTGCCGTCCTCGCTCGAGGAAATCGACCGCGTGCCGACCGACCAGTCGCTGCGCCGGCATGCCTGGGGCTTCATCGATGGCAACGGCAAGCTGGTGGTCCCGCCGCAGTTCGAGCGCGTCGGCAGCTTCCACCATGGCCTGGCCGCGGTGCGCTGGAAGGGCAAGTGGGGCTATATCGACGCTAGGGGCAGGATGGCGGTGCCGCCGCGCTATGACAGCGTCGGCGACTTCGTCGAGGCCGGGCTGGCGCTAGTGACGCTGGACGGCCAGCGCCAGTTGATCGACCGCAGCGGCAAGGCCGTGGGCGATGCGCTCGATGCCAGCGTCGAAAACGTGATCCTGGGCGAGGGCCGGCCCGCGCAACTGTCCGTCACCTATCGCGAGGAATACCGCTCCCCCGACGGCGAACGCCGCTACGCCAAGGATGGCCTGCGGGTGGTGTCGAGCTTCGGCAAGGACCTGTTCATCGGCATCGACAACCATGGCATGTACGGCCTGCTCGACGCCGACTGGAACTGGCGCGTGGAACCGAAGTTCAGCGACATCACGCGGCAGAAGGACGCTCCGCTGGCGCTCGGCATCGGCGACGAAGAGGTGGTGCTGATCGACGAGCAGGGCGCACTGATTGGCGAAGGCAAGCGCTACCAGCGCCTGGGCCGCGTCGGCAAGGCCTTCTGGAGCGCGCAACTGCCCACCAAGGGCTACGCGCTGCTGGACGCGCGCGGCCACTCCATCGCCACGCTCACCAACGAGGAAGCGAACGCCTCGGACATCTACGACAACACGCTGGTCTACGTCTCGGGCGACAGGCTCAAGGCCTACGTGCCCGGACGCCCCGAGGCCCTGACGCTGGGCAGCCGCGACCTCAAGCCCGAGGAGAACGAAGGCGGCTATCTGCTGTTGCGCGACAAGGCCGGCAACGTGGCCGGCCTGCTGACGCCCAAAGGCGTCTGGCTGCAGGGCGAGAGCGCGCCGCCCTGGCTGGCGCAGGCCGGCCGGCTGGCGGTGCGCCAGGGCAAGCTGTGGGTCTCCAGCCAGGACGGCCAGTTGCTCAACGCGATCGACGCCGATGGCCGCGCGGTGCTGCAGCCCGAGGCGGTCGAAGCGGCGCAAGGCTCGCAACTGCGCGACTTGCCGCTGGACGTGCCGGATGGCCCGCTCGGCGTGCTGGGACAGGGCTATTGCCACTGCACGGAAGGCGGCGCCGGGCTGCTGTTGGCCGACGGCAGCGTCGCCACCCGCAAGGACTGGAGCGAGATCGTGCCGCTGGACGGCCCGCGCGACGACGACACGGCGCAGGACGACGCCGAGGCCGAATCGCTGACCGCCGACCAGTTGCGCTTCGCCGCGCAGAGCGACGCGGGCATGCAACTGCTCGACGGCCGCGGCAAGCCGATGGACCTGCCGCTGCAACAGCACATCGGCGCCTTCCGCCATGGTTACGCGCTGATCTACGCCAAGGGCGAGACGCGCCTGGTCGACCGCGCCGGCAAGACCTACGACCTGCCCGACTACTTCGAGGCCGAAGTGGTCGCGCCGGGGCTGGTACGCTACCTGAAGACCGCGGCCGAAGGCGATCCGTGGGGCCTGTACGACTTCATCGCCGGCAAGGAAGTGTCGGCCCCGGCCTTCCAGTACATCGGCGCGTTCCACGACGGCCGCGCCATCGCCGCGCTCGGCAAGGACAAGGTGGGCGTGATCGATCCGCAGGGCAAGTGGGTCGTGCCGCCGCGCCACAACGACGCCCGCCGCGTCAACGACAAGCTGTGGCTGATGTACCAGGCGGGCTCGAAGGAAGAGGACTACCGCCGCCCGGCCGCGCTGTTCAATCGCGAGGGACGCGCCCTGACCCGCTTTCAGCCGGCGCTGGAAGTGTCGCGCGACGGCAGCGGCGCCTATCTGGCCTACAGCCAGAAGAACCGCTGGATCATCGCACCCGACGCCTCCGACGCGCTCGACCTGCAGGACGCGAACTACACACCCATGGGCACCTGGCTCGCCATCCGCCGCGCCGACCGCCACGGCTACGTGGATGGCCAGGGCCGCTGGCAGATCGCGCCGGGCGCGGTGGCCGGCACGCCATTCCAGGGCACGCCGCCGCGCGCGCTGGTCAGCGGCGAAGACGGCGCCCGCCTGATCGACGAACACGGCAAGACCGTGGCCAGCCTGCCTGCCGGCGACTGGTACTGGCCGGCAGGCTCGGCCTGGTTGCTGCGTTCGGACACCGACGCCGAGGGCAACCCGGTCACCGTTTACACCGACACCACGGGCAAGACCCGCATGACCCTGCCGGGCACCGCGACCTCGTTCTCCGAAGGCCAGGCAGCCATGGTGCTGCCCAACGGCAACATGCGCGCGGTCAACGACAAGGGCGTGGCGACCGGACCGACGTTCGACCACATCGGCCCGCGCCGCGATGGCCTGGCGCCGGTCCTGGTTGGCGACCGCTACGGCTACGCCGACGGCCAGGGCCGGCTGGCGATCACCCCGGTGTATCTGTGGGCCTCGGCGTTTGCCAACCAGCGCGCCGTGGTGTCGACGCGGGACATCTCGATGATCGTGGACGAGCGCGGCACGATGGTGGCGCGCGTCACCATGGAATGCGGCATCCGCACGCTCCGCGGCAGCTACAACCAGCGGCTGTGGCCGCTGTCGATGCCGCAGCGCTGCCGCCAGTGAGGCCAGCTCGCGCCGGCGCGAGCCGGCGCGCCGCATCCGCGCCCCGCTACTGCGCGTCCAGCGCCAGGTAACGACGGGTCTGCACGATCTCCTCGCGTTCCTTGAAACTGGTCAGGCGCTCGGCCAGCGCGCTGCTGTCGCCAGTCTCGCGGATCGCCGCCAGCGTGGCCTGCATCGCGTGGATGGCGGCGCGCTGCAGGTCCGATGGAATGATCGCCAGGCGATAGCCCATCGCGGCCAGGTCGGGCAGCGGCACCAGCGGGGTCTTGCCGCCATAGAACATGTTGATCAGCTTCAGGCCCGGCAGCCGGTCGGCAATGGCGCGGATCTGCTCCAGCGTTTCCGGGGCCTCGACGAACACCATGTCGGCGCCGGCCTTCACATAGCGCTCGGCGCGCGCGATGGCCGCATCGAAGCCTTCCACCGCGATGGCGTCGGTGCGCGCGATCACCATCGTGTCGGCGTCGGCAAGCGTCTGGCGGGCGATGTGGACCTTGCGGCACATTTCCTCCGCGTCCACCAGGCTCTTGTCGTCCAGGTGGCCGCAGCGCTTGGGAAACGACTGGTCCTCGATGTGGAAGGCCGCGACCCCGGCCCGTTCCATGATGCGCACGGTGCGCTCGACGTTGGCCGAGCCGCCGAAGCCGGTGTCGGCGTCGGCCACCACCGGCAGGCCGCTGGCGTCGACGATCTTCTCGACCCGGTCCATGACCTCGGTGAAGCTCAACAGGCCGATGTCGGGGTAACCCGCGGCGCGCGCGATGGCGCCGCCGCTGGCGTAGACGGCATTGAAGCCGGCCGCCGCCACCAGGCGGGCCGACATGCCATCGTAGGCGCCGGGCGCCACCACGATGTCCTGGGCCAGATGGCGGCGCAGCAGCGCGCCGGGAGTGGGAGTCGAAGCCATGCGCATTCCTTTGGAAGACGAAGAGGGGGATATCCGCATCATCGTGCCGCCACACTAGAATGTCCAATATATGGAAAATTGATAACCGGTACTTTTTGGATACCAATATGGAACTGCGCCACCTGCGCTATTTCGTGGCCACCGCCGAGGCCCAGCACTTCACCCGCGCGGCCGAGCAGTTGGGCATGGCGCAGCCGCCGCTGTCGCAGCAGATCCGACAACTGGAAGCGGAGATCGGCACGCCGCTGTTCGAGCGGCGCGGCCGCGGCGTCAGCCTGAACGACGCCGGCCGCGCCTTCCTTGCCTGCGCACAGGACATCCTGCAGCGCGTGCAGGACGCGGCGCGGACGGCGCAACGCGCGGCGCGCGGCGAGGTCGGTGAGCTGTCGTTGGGCTTCACCGAATCGGCGTCGTTCCATCCGGTGGTGACCGAATTGATCCGGCTCTACCGGCAGCAATACCCCGATGTGGAAATGACGCTGTCGCAGGATGACAGCGAAACGCTGGTGGCGCGCCTGCGCGACGGGCGGATCGACGCCGCCTTCGTGCGGCCGCCGTTCGCGATGGAGGGCGGCCTGCGCTTCATGCAGTTGACGGAAGAGCCGCTGGTGGTGGCGCTGCCGCTGGGCCACGCGCTGGCGCGGCGCAAGCGGTTGGCGCCGGCCGACCTGGCGCAGGAGCGCTTCATTCAGTATTCACGCAAGTCGGGATACGGCCTGAGCGCGGACATCGTGGCGGCGTGCCGCCAGCATGGGCTGAACCCGCTGCCGGGCCAGCGCGCGCCGCAGTTGTCATCGGCGGTGAACCTGGTGGCGGCGGGCATGGGCGTGGCGATCGTGCCGGCGTCGCTGCGCCACCTGCGTCCGGACGGCGTGGTCTACCGTCCCTTCGCGCTGGACTGGCCGCGCGCGGTGCTGGGGCTGGCGGTGCGCGACGACGCGCCCGGCGGACGGGTGGCCAACCTGCTGGCGCTGGCGCAGGGGTAGCGGCGCGCGCGACGTCAATCGTCGTGTGATTCGTGCACGGCGATGGCGCCGCGCTTCCAGTAGCTGGCGGCGCGGATGCGGCGCTTGTCGACGCCGTGCTGCGCGACCATGATTTCACGCACCGCCTTGGCCACGGCCGACTCGGCCGCGATCCAGGTGTAGCCCTCGCCGGGCGGCAGCGCCAGCTCACGCGCGGCTTCCAGCAGCAGCGTGCTGTAGCCGGCCGCGGTGCCGTCGCGGTGCAGCCAGCGCACGGTGGCCTGCGCTTGGGTCGGCAGCGGGATCTCGTTGGCGGCGGCCGGCACTTCGACCAGCACCAGGGCCTGCGCGGTCGCGGGCAGTTCCTCCAGGCGGCGGGCGATGGCGGGCAGCGCGGTCTCGTCGCCGATCAACACGTGCCAATCGAAGCCCTTGGGCACCACGAACGAACCACGCGGTCCGCCGATGCCCAGGCGCTGGCCAGCCTCGGCCTGCTCGGCCCAGGTCGAGGCCGGGCCGTCGCCATGCAGCACGAAGTCGATATCCAGCTCCTCGCGCGCGGCGTCGTAGCGGCGCGGCGTGTAGTCGCGCGCGGCCGGGCGCGGCGCGCCGTCGGGGAATTTGATGCCGTCGGGACCGACCTCGGGCAACAGCAGCGGTTGCGACGGATCGGCGGGAAAAAACAGCTTCACGTGGTCGTCGAAGGACGCGGACACGAAGTCGCGCAGGTCTTCGCCGGTGAAGGTGACGCGGGCCAGCAGGCCGGCGATGCGCTCGACGCGCGCCACGGTCAGGATGCGCATCTTCAGGGGATGGCGCACGCGTTCGACAGTCAGGTCGCTACGGGTCATGGGGTCTCCAATGGGATAGGCGGAATCAGTCACAGCTCTTGCCGGTGATTTCCGCGGTCGCGCGACGCAGGATGGCGGCGATGCGACGTTGCTCGGCGGGCGAGGCCTCGGTGCGTTGCAGCAGCGCGTGGCGGATCTCCTGGCGGGCGTGCACGAACTCGTCGATCCAGCCGCTGGCGTCTTCCTCGGCGGCAGCGCGCGGCTCGCCGCTCCAGGCCTGGCGCATCCAGTCCATCTTGCGGGCCACGTGCTTGAGCTTGTTGAACATCACCGACAGGCGCTCGCGGTTGGCTTCCAGGTGTTCGCGGCCCGGGTCCGCCAGGAGGTAGCGCTTCTTGCTGCCCTCCTGCTCGACGGTGGCGTAGCCCAGTTCTTCGAGATAGGTCAGCGCCGGATACACCATGCCCGGGCTGGGCGTGTAGAAGCCGTTGGACATCGCGCCCAGCGCCTTGATCAGCTCGTAGCCGTGGCTGGGGTTCTGTTCCAGCAGGCCGAGCAACATCAGTTGCAGGTCGTCGGCGGTGACCTTGCGGCCGCGCGCCCAGTGACGGCCATCGCCGCCGAAGCTGTCGTCGGCATCGCCGCCGCGGCCATTGCCGCCCCAGGGACCGCCGAACCAGCCGCGACCGCCGCCGGCGTGGCGGCCATGGCGGCCGCGGCCGCCGTGCAAGCCGTCCGCGTCATGGCCGGCGTGGCCATGGCGTTCGTGACGGCCGTGGTGATCGTGATGATCGTGGAACTCGTGGCGGCCATGATGGCCGTGGTGATCGTGGGATTCGTGATGGCCATGGTGGCCATGGCGGCGCTCGTGCAACGCATGGCGCGAGCCACGGGCGAAAGCGGTCAGGAAATGAAAGTGGCGCATGGGGGCCTCGCTGGTGTCTGACGTATTACTTACGATGTATCTTAAGATATAGGTCTTACGATATACAGACACGATTCCGGCCGTCAAGCCCCTTCTTGATTCCCGCCGCTATCGGCGCTCGTTGTCCAGCACGCCGGCGGCGATGCCGGCCACGATCAGCGCCATGCCCAGCAACAGCGGCGCACTCAGCGGCTCATGCAGCAGCGCCGCCGAGCACAGCAGGCCCACCACCGGCACGCCCAGCAGGCCGATCGCGGTGACGCCCGCGGGCAGGGACCGGTTCACGTTCACCGCCGCCCAATAGGCCACGGCGATGCCAAACACCCCGCCGTAGCCCAGCAGCCAGGCCAGGTCCGCATGCCACAGCACGCGCGGCGCGCCCTCCGCCGCCCAGGCCACCGCGGCCAGCACGCCGGAGGCCAGCAGCGCCTGCCAGAACGCCAACTCGAACGGCGGCGTGACCCAGCGATGCGCGCGCACGTAGACGATATTGGCGGCCCAGCACAGCGCCGCGAGCAGCACCAGGCCGTTGCCAAACACCGCCTCGTGATTGCCCCAGTCGAACGCCAACGGATTGAAAATGACGGCCAGCCCGAGCACGCCCAGCGCCAGCCCCAGTTGCCGTCCGCGTCCGATCGGCTCGCCCAGGAACACGCGGGCGGCGGGAATGACCCACAGCGGCGTGGTGTAGGCCAGCACCACCGAGCGGCCGGCCGGCACGTATTGCAGTCCGAGGCTGACGAGCGCGGCGAACGCGCCCATGTGCAGCAGGCCCACGCTCAGGATCACCGGAATGTCGGCCTTGACCGGCCACGCCACGCGCCGCAGCGCCAGGCCCAGCGCCAGCAACGCGGCGGTGCCGACGACGCTGCGCGCGGCCACCGCCCAGATCGGGGTCATGTATTGCAGCAGCAGTTTGCTGACGACCCAGGTGAGCCCCCAGGCCAGCACCACCACGATAAGCAGCGACAAGGCCTGGCGGCGAGGCAGGATTTCAGTGGACATGGCGTGGGCGGAAGTGGCGGATCGCCCCGACTATAGAAGCGCGCCGCGCCCCCACCGTAGAACCACGCGGCGCCTAATCTCTGGAGCCACGCACGGCCGCGCGCGGCTTGCGCGCCAGCCAGCGCGCGAAGGCCATGGCCTGCGGCTCGTCCGGCGCGGGCGCGTACACCACCAGGCGCAGGTGGCGGCTTTCATCGACCGACAGGGTGGAATGCTCGAACGCCACCTCTCCCAGCGTCGGCAGGCGCAGGCTGCGCACGCCCATGCAGGCGCCGTGCACGTCGTGCTCGCGCCACCAGGCCTTGAACTCGGGCGCGACGCGCTCCAGTTCGTCGACCAGTTCGGTGATGTCCGGCGCGCCCGAGGCCGAGGCGAAATCGCGCCGGAAGGTGGACAGCATGGCCGGCGCCTGAGCCGGCCAATCGACGAACAGTTCGCGCATCGCCGGATCCACGAACAGCATCCACAGCAGGTTGCGCCGCCCCGTCGGCTGCGCGCCGAAACCGAACACGCGTTCGGCGGCGGCATTCCACACCACCACGTCCCAGCGCAGGTTGAGGATGTAGGCGGGACGCGCGGGCAGGTCGTCCATCAGGCGCCGCACCTGCGGCGGCACGGTGCACCAGGTGCGCCCCGGTTCCGCCGGCGGACGCTGGTGCGCCAGCAGGTACAGGTGGCGTCGTTCCGCCGCGTCCAGCCGCAGCACGCGCGCCAGGTTTTCCAGGAAGGTGGCCGACACGCTGATATTGCGGCCCTGCTCGAACCAGGTGTACCAGGCCAGGCCGACGCCGGCCAGCGCCGCCACTTCCTCGCGCCGCAGGCCGGGGGTGCGCCGGCGGCCGCCGGCGGGCAGGCCCAGCGCGGCCGGACTCAGGCGCTCGCGGCGCAGCCGCAGGAATTCGGCGAGGTCGGCGCGGGTACGGTCCAGCCGCTGCGCGCCCGTGCCGAGCGCGCCGGTGCGCGGCGCGGGCGCGGCGTCATGCGAAGGGGAACGGGGCATAGGCTATTGCCTTCAGTAATAGCATAAACAGCTAAATTGTATAAGTCTGGAACAGCCCACAGAATAGCGCCAATCCCCACTCCCGCGGCCTGTCCATGCCCTGCGCCACCCTGCCCTCGCCCTGCCCCGACACCTCCGCCCGCCCCGCCACGCCGGGCCCGCTCGGCCTGGCCGTGCTGCTGTCCGGCGGCTTCATCACGATCTTCGACCTGTTCGTGGTCAACGTCGCCATCCCCAGCATGCAGCACACGCTGTCGGCCAGCTTCGCACAGATCAATTTCATCATCGTCGCCTACGAGCTGGCCTATGGCGTGCTGCTGATCGCCGGCAGCCGGCTCGGCGACCGCCATGGCCGCCGGCGCCTGTTCATGCTGGGCATGGCCGGCTTCGCGCTGGCCTCGGCGCTGTGCGGGCTGGCGCCCGATGCCAACACGCTGATCGGCGCGCGCGTGCTGCAGGGCGTGGCGGCGGCCATGCTGTTCCCGCAGGTCTACGCGCTGATCCGCGTCAGCTACGACGGCCACGCGCGCCGCCGCGCCTTCGGCCTGCTCGGCATGACGCTGGGGCTGGCGGCCATCGCCGGCCAGGTGCTGGGCGGCTGGATCGTGCACGCCGACCTGTTCGGCCTGGCGTGGCGCACGATCTTCCTGGTGAACGTGCCGCTTGGCGTGCTGGCCTGGCGGCTGGCGCGCCACATCCCCGAATCGCGCGACGCCGCCGGCGCGCCGATGGACTGGGGCGGCTCGGCGCTGGTCGGCGCGGGACTGGGCCTGTTGCTGCTGGCGCTGGTCGAAGGCCCGGCGCGCCATTGGCCCGTGTGGACGCTGGCCTGCGGCGCAGCGGCGGTCGCGTTGCTGGCGCTGTTCGTGTGGACGCAGCGCCGCGCCGGCGCCGCCGGGCGCGTGCCGCTGGTCGATATGGCGCTGCTGGCGCAGCCCCGATTCGCGGCAGGCTGCCTGCTGGTGACGCTGGTGTTCTCCACCGCCAGCGCGATGTTCCTGTGCTACGCCCTGCTGTTGCAGACCGGGCTGGGCGTAGACGCACTGACAGCGGGCGCGGTGTTCGCGCCCGCCAGCGTCGGCTTCGTGGCGGGCTCGATGGCCGCGCCGCGACTCGTGGCGCGCTTCGGCACGCGCGCCATCATGGTGGCCGCGATGCTGTACGGCGGCGCCACGGCCGCGTTGATGTGGCAGGTGGACGCGGCCGGCGCCCTGCTCGCGCCCTGGTCGCTGGTGCCGGCGCTGATCTGGCTGGGCGCCGCGCAGGGTGCGGTCAATACACCGCTGGTCAACCTCGCGCTGGGGTTGGTGCAGGACCATCACGCGGGCATGGCCGCCGGCGTGGTCTCGACGCTGCAACAGGTCGGCGCGGCGCTGGGCGTGTCCGCCGCCGGCATGCTGTTCAGCGGCGCGCTGGACGCGCACGCCGACGCGGCGCTCGGCGATCGCTATGCGCGCGCGTTCGCCAGCGCCATGCAGTTCAACGTGGCGGCGATCGCCGCGTCGGTATTGCTGCTGTGGTGGCTGGGACGGCGGCGCTGACCTAGCCCGCCGACAATTCGCGCGCGCGTTGCTCGGCCTTGAGCGCCGCCTCGGTAATGGCGGGCGCCACGCCCGCCTCGCGCAGATGCGCCAGCGCGGCGTAGGTGGTGCCGCCCTTTGAGGTCACGCGTTCCTGCAGTTCGACCAGGGGCGCTTCGTCGCGCGCGGCCAGCTCGGCCGCGCCGCGAAACGCCGCCACCGACAGGCGGCGCGCATCGACCGCGCCAAAGCCCAGCGCCAGCGCCGCCTTTTCCAGCGCCGCCATGAAATGGAACACATAGCCCGGGCCGCTGCCGGTCACGGCGGTGACCGCGTCGATCAGGGTTTCGCGATCGACCCAGATGCGCTCGCCCACGGCGGCGAACAACGCGTCCACCTGCTCGCGCTGCGCCGCGCCGCAGGCCTGGCTGGCGTACAGGCCCGTCATGCCCAGCCCGACCTTGGCCGGCGTGTTGGGCATGGCGCGCACGATACGGGCATGGCCGTCCAGCCATTGCGACAGCGCGCTGAGATTGACCCCCGCCGCGATACTGACCACCGTCGTCTGCGCGCGTAGATGCGCCTGGACTTGCCCGCACGCCTCGCGCAACACCTGCGGCTTGGTCGCCAGCACGCACAGCGCCGCGTCGGCGATCTCGGCGCCCACGCTCTCGCGGCACGTCACGCCGCGCGCGAGCAGGCCGGCGCGGGTGGGCTCGAAGGGTTCGATCACCAGGAAATCCGCCAACTGGCGGCCCTGTTCGAGCAATCCTTCGATGATGGCGCTGGCCATGTTGCCGCCGCCGATGAAGACGATTTTTTCTTGCATGATCCTGCTTCCTTTCCTCAATCGAAAATGGCCCGGCGCCTGCGCACCGCCGTGGCGTCCAGCGCGCCAATGCGAGTGCGCCCCAGCAACCGTAATGTGTTTTCCAGCTCGGCGCGCAGGATCGCCAGCACCTCGCCCGCGCCGCGCGGCCCGCGGCCCGCCAGCCCATACAGCGGCGCGCGGCCCAGCAGCACCGCGCGCGCGCCCAGCGCCGCCGCCTTGGCGATATCGCTGCCGCGCCGCACCCCGCCATCCACCAGCACTTCGAGCGACTGCCCCAGTTCGGCCGCGACCTCCGGCAGGACTTCGAGCGGGCAGGGAGCGCATTCCAACTGCCTGCCGCCATGGTTGGACAGCACGATGCCGTCCACGCCGCGCGCCTTGGCCCGGCGCGCATCGGCCAGCGTCTGGATGCCCTTGATGACGATGCGGCCGCGCCACCGCCGGCGCAGCCAGTCGATGTCGTCCCAGGTCAAGGCCAGGTCCATCTGCCGGCTTAGGGCGGACGCCTGTTCGGAGATGTTCTCCCGCGCGTTGGAACTGACGGCCAGGTTCTTCAGTTGCGGCCCGCCGCCGCGCAGCATGCGCCAGCACCAGCCCGGATGCGCCGCCAGGTCCAGCAGCAAGCGGCCGGAAGGACGCAGCGGCAGTTGGAAGCCGTTGCGCTTGTCATGGTCGCGATTGCCATGCACCGGCACGTCGACCGTCAGGAACAGCGCCGTGTAGCCGCTGCCCCAGGCCCGGTCCATCAGGTGTTCGGCGATGCGGCGGTCGCGCTGCACGTACAACTGCAACCATAGCTCGCCCGCGCCCGCCGCGCGCACTTCTTCCAGCAGCGAGGTCGATGCGGTGGACAGCACGAACGGCAGCCCCGCTCGATGCGCGGCGCGCGCCAGGTGCACGTCCGCGTCGGGCCAGAACAGCCCGTTCAGGCCCGTCGGCCCGACGATCGCGGGCATGGCCGCGGCCGCGCCCAGGACGGTGGTTTGCAGATGGCAGTCGGTGACGTCCGCCAGCACATCGGGCACGAATTCCAGCGCGCCGAAGGCGGCCACGTTGCGCCGCAACGAGGCGCCGTCCTCCGCACCCCCGTCCAGATAATCGAAGGCCAGCCGCGGCAGTCGCTTGCGCGCCTGCGCCCGGTAATCCATCACGCTGGGCAGCATTTCTCTTCCTTGTTGCCGGGAATCCGATTAAATTACATATCGAACGTATCGATTGTATTTCGATTGTTTTTTAGACGATTGCCAGGATGTTCTGCCCTAGGACATACCCTCAATTCAATCGTTATACGATTACTTAAATCGAAAAGCGATTTAAGTAATCGTATGCTGTGTCTCAACGTGATCGGCTTTTCTACCCCCGATCTCCATGGGACGACAGACATGACCACAGGCACCTCCCTGCTCGATGCGCTCATCCAGGCCTTGGGCGACAGCGCGATCCTGCGCACCGACACCGACATGGCCGGCTACACCGAAGACTGGCGCGGCCGCTACAAGGGCGCGGCGCTCTGCGTGGCCCTGCCGAATTCCACGCAGCAGGTCGCCGACATCGTGCGCCTGTGCAACGCCCACGCCACCCCCGTGCTGCCGCAAGGCGGCAACACCAGCCTGTGCGGCGGCGCGGTGCCGGACGAAGCGGGCCCGCCCCCCGTCATCGTCAATCTCTCCCGCCTGCGCCAGATCCGCCGCGTGGACCCGGCCAACAACTCGATGGAAGTCGAAGCCGGCTGCGTGCTGGCCGCCGTGCAGCAGGCCGCCGCGGAACAAGGCCGCCTGTATCCCATCAGCCTGGGCGCGGAAGGTTCATGCCAGATCGGCGGCACCATCGCCACCAACGCCGGCGGCACCGGCGTGCTGCGCTACGGCAATACGCGCGACAACATCCTGGGCCTGGAGGTCGTGCTGCCCGACGGCTCCATCTGGAACGGCCTGACCGCCCTGCGCAAGAACAATACGGGTTTCGACCTGAAGCACCTGTTCATCGGCGCCGAAGGCACCTTGGGCATCGTGACCGCGGCCGTGCTGAAGCTGCACCCGCTGCCCACCCGCCACGCCATCGCCTGGCTGGCGCCCACCGATCCGCAGGCCGCGCTCGATATCCTGGGCCTGTTCCAGCAGCAGTGCGGCTCGCGCCTGTCCGCCTTCGAGATGATCGACAGTAATCAGTTGGACATCGTCATGGCGCACGTGCCCGGTCGCAAGAATCCGCTCAGTGGAGCGCATCCGTGGCATGTGCTGGTGGAGCTGTCGGACACCGGCAGCGGGACGGAACTGCAGGACGTGCTGCAGCAGATCCTGGAACAGGCGTCCGAACAGGGCCTGCTGCACGATGCGGTGGTGGCCAGCAACGACAGCCAGCGCGCCGCGCTCTGGGAAGTCCGCCACAGCGTCTCGGAAGGCAACAAGAAAGCGGGCGTGGGCCTGACCACCGACAGCGCGGTGCCCGTCTCGAGCGTGCCGCGGTTCATCGCCGCCGCCACCGACGCCGTGCGCCGCCTGGTGCCCGACCTGCCCATTCTGATCGTCGCCCACCTGGGCGACGGCAACGTCCACTTCATTCCGTTTTTCACGTTCGACGCCTGGAACGCGCTGCCCGAGCGCGACGCCATGGCGGCCGCCATCCGCCGCGCCGTCAACGACGTGGCCGATGCGCTGGGCGGCACCTTCAGCGCCGAGCATGGCGTGGGCCGCACGTCGCTGGCCGAAATGGCGCACTACAAGTCCCCGGTCGAACTGGCCATGATGCGCACGCTGAAAGCCAGCTTCGATCCCGCCGCCCTCTTCAATCCCGGTCGCTTGCTGCCCTGAAGCCGCCCTTCCCGTCCGCCGTCCCGCTGGAGCCCTTCCATGAAATCCACCTCCTACAACGCCTCGCGCCGCCGCGCGCTCAAGACCGCCGCCGCCGGCGTCGCCACCCTGGCCATGCCCATGATCTGGACGCCGTCGCGCGCGGCCTCCAAGCGCATCGTCGTGCGCGATGACGGCGGCATCTACAGCAAGGCCTATGGCGCGGTGTTCTACAAGCCGTTCACGGACGCCACCGGCATCCAGGTGGTGGGCGTGCAGGCCAACGCCGAGCCCACCGCGCAGATCCGCAGCATGGTGGACACCGGCAACTACACCTGGGACATGGCCAAGATCAGCCAGCCCGCCATCCTGATGCTCACCGAAGGCGGCAAGGTCTACCTTGAAAAACATGGCCTGGAATCCGACCCGGTCGTGGCCACCATCCCCAAGCAATACATGTCTCCCTATGGCGTGGGCAACAACGTCTACACCACGGTGCTGGCCTATCGCACCGACGCCTTCAAGGGCCGCCGCGCCCCGGCGTCGTGGGCGGACTTCTGGGACGTCAAGAACATCCCCGGCCGGCGCGGCCTGCGCAAGCATCCGTTCGACACCATCGAGGAAGCGTTGATGGCCGACGGCGTGCCGACCGACAAGGTCTACCCCTGCGACATCGACCGCGCCCTGGCCAGCCTGGACAAGATCAAGCCGTCGGTCGATGTGTGGTGGAACACCGGCGCGCAGGTCGAGCAGATGCTGGGCTCCGGCGAAGTCGACATGATCGCCACCTGGGTCTCGCGCGCCCAATCGGCCATCGCCAACGGCGCGCCCGTGCAGATCGTGTGGGACCAGAACATCTGGGGCTGCGACAACTGGTCGATCCTGAAGGGCACGCCCAACGCCGACGCCTGCCGCGAATTCATCAAGTTCGCCTCGGACCCCAAGCGCCAGGCCGCGCTGGTCGAGTTCTTCGCCGCCGGCGTGACCCAACCCGCCGCGTTCGACCACATCAAGCCCGACGTGGCGCGCAATTGCCCCACCCACCCCGACAACATCAAGACCGGCCTGCACATCAACGCCGCCTACTGGCTGGACAAGCAGCGCGACGTGCTCGAGCGCTTCAACGGTTGGGTCTTGAAGTAACACCTTGCATACGCCGAACACCATGTCTTCTTCCAATCTGCAGATCTCGGGCCTGGGCAAGCGCTACGGCGATTTCGTCGCCCTGGTGCCCACGCACCTGGATGTCGCCCGCGGCGAATTCCTGACCCTGCTGGGCCCGTCCGGGTCCGGCAAGACCACGCTGCTGAGCCTGATCGCGGGCCTGGCCAGGCCCGACGAAGGCCGCGTGCTGATCGACGGCAACGACGTCACCCACGGCGCGCCGTACGAGCGGGACATCGGCATGGTGTTCCAGAACTATGCGCTGTTCCCGCACATGACCATCCTGGAGAACATCGCCTTTCCGCTGAAGATGCGCAAGGTGCCGGCGGCCGAGGCGAAGCGGCGCGCGCAGGAAGCGCTGGACATGGTGCGGCTGCCGCAGGTCGGCGCGCGCCTGCCGCGCGAACTGTCGGGCGGCCAGCAGCAGCGCATCGCGCTGGCGCGCTGCATGGTCTACCGCCCCGCGATCATCCTGATGGACGAGCCGCTGGGCGCGCTGGACAAGAAGCTGCGCGACCAGATGCAACTGGAGATCAAGCGCATCCACCGCGAACTGGGCACCACCATCGTCTACGTGACGCATGACCAGGAAGAAGCCATGACCATGTCCGACCGCATCTGCCTGATGAATGGCGGCGCGATCGAGCAACTGGGCACGCCAGCCGACCTGTACTTCCGCCCGCGCACCCTGTTCGTGGCGGACTTCCTGGGCGAATCCAACCTGCTGCAGGGCGAGGTCACGGCCATCGACGGCCCCACCTTGACGGTCAAATTGGCGCAGCAGGGCGTCACCGGCCAGGCCCTGTCCAACGGCGCCGCAATCAAGGTCGGCCAGAAGGTCACGTTGATGTTGCGGCCGCAGAACCTGCAGGCCGGCCCCGCCCGGGAGCACGGCCAGGCCCTGACCGGCAGGCTGCTCGACGTGATGGTGACCGGCAGCCTGACCAAGCTCTATCTGGATTCGGGCGCGCCCGACAGCGCCCCGCTCGTGGTCGCCTACCCGACGCGCCGCCAGGCCGAGCAGTACGCCATCGGCCAGCCGCTGTCGGTGACCTGGCAGGCCGCCGACGCGGTCGCCATCGCGGAGTGACCGCATGAGCCCCCTCGCCCCTCCCCGCAAGCGCATGAGCCAGGGCCGCCGCCATTTCCTCATGGCCGCGCCGCTGGCGATCCTGTTGCTGGTGCTGCTGATCTATCCGGTGGGCCAGTTGCTGCTGCTGAGCTTCTACGGCGACCAGGGCTTCTCGCTGGCGCAATACCACCGGCTGTTCGAGTCGTCGGTGTACGTCAACGTGCTGCTCATCACGCTGAAGATCTCGCTCTGGACGACTTTCTTTGCCGTGGTGGCCGGCTACCCGGTCGCCTACCTGATCTCGAGCCTGTCGGCCCGGCGCAAGACGTCGCTGCTGTTCTGGGTGTTGCTGTCGTTCTGGACCAGCTTCCTGGTGCGCACCTTCGCGTGGGTCGTGCTGCTGGGCCGCAACGGCGTGGTCAACCAGATGCTGCAGGCGCTGGGCATTCTGGATGCGCCGGCCAACCTGCTCTACAACTTCGGCAGCGTGCTGGTCGGCATGGTGCATGCGCTGATGCCGCTGGCGGTGCTGACGATGCTGTCGGTCATGGAGAACATCGACCGCAACCTGCCGCGCGCCGCGTCCACCCTGGGCGCGCGCCCGGGCACCGCGTTCTGGAAGATCTACTTCCCGCTGTCCATGCCCGGCGTGGCCGCCGCGGCCATCATGGTGTTCGTCACCGCCATCGGCTTTTTCATCACCCCGGCGCTGCTGGGCGGCCGCAAGGAGACGATGATCACCCAGATCATCATCGACCAGGTGCAGCAGACCATGAACTGGGAATTCGCCGGCGCGGTGTCGGTGCTGCTGCTGGTGGTGGTGCTGGCCGTGTTCGCGCTGTACGACCGGATACTTGGCCTGTCGACCATGACCGGCGCCGGCGCCTCGCGCCCCCGCGCCTCGGCCAAGCCCGGCCTGGCGCGCCGCGCGGGCGAGGTCCTGCTGGACCTGCTGGCCGCGCTGTCCGACCGCCTGTTCTCGCTGCTGCCCACGCGCCTGCGCCGTTCGGTGTCGGGCACCGGCCAATCGCGCACCCTGTGGTGGATCGTGCTGGCGGTGCTGGCCTTCCTGTCCGCGCCCGCCTTCCTGATGATCCCGCTGTCGTTCGATTCCGGTTCCGGCCTGACCTGGCCGCCCAAGGGCTTTTCGCTGCAGTGGTACGAGCAGATGTTCACGTCGCCGGTATGGATGCAGGCCATCACGCGCTCGCTGGTCGTGGGCGTGGGCACCGGCCTGCTGGCCATGCTGATCGGCACGCCGGCCGCCTTCCTGCTGGTGCGCGCCGACATGCGCGGCAAGTCCGCCATGCTGGCCTTCGTGCTGTCGCCCATCGTGGTGCCGCGCATGATCATCGCGGTGGGCATGTTCTATTTCTTCGCCCGCGTCGGCCTGGTCGGTTCGACCGTCGGCCTGATCCTGGCGCACACGGTGGTGGCGGTGCCGTACGTGGTGATCACCATGATGGCGGTGCTGCGCAACTACGACACGCGCCTGGACCTGGCGGCGCAGAGCCTGGGCGCGGGGCCCTGGTCGACGCTGCGCTTCGTGACCTTCCCGATCCTCGGCGCGGGGCTGATGTCATCGTTCCTGTTCGCTTTCGCGACCTCGTTCGACGAGCTGACGATCGCGCTGTTCGCCTCGGGCGGCCTGAACGCCACCCTGCCCAAGCAGTTCTGGGATGAGGTGACGCTGCAGATCTCCCCGGTGATCGCCGCCGTGTCCACCTGCCTGTTTATCTTCATCGCCGCGCTGATCTGGCTCGCCGACCGGCTGCGCCGCCGCAGCCTGGCGGGCTGAGGCGCGGCGCCGTTTCCCTTCCATCAGGATTTTTCCATGTTGAATGCAAGCCAACTGCGCGGCGTGTTTCCCGCGATTCCCACCCCGGTCAATGCCGACGACACCATCAACGTCCCGGCGGCCCAGGCGCTGATCGCTTACCTGCTCAAGCAGGGCATCGACGGCATCGTGCCGCTGGGCGGCACCGGTGAGTACGGAGCCTTGGCGCGGGCCGAACGCATCCGCATGTGCAAGCTGACGGTGGACGCCGTGGCCAAGCGCGTGCCGGTGATTCCCGGCGTGCTGGACCCGGGCTTTCACGACGCCCTGCAGGCCGGCCGCGAATTCGCCGACGCGGGCGCCGACGCGCTGATGGTGCTGACGCCCTACTACACGACCCCGACCCAGGCCGGCATCCGCGAGTACTTCCTGCGCTACGCCGACGCATCGCCGCTGCCGGTGATGATCTACGAGATCCCGTACCGCACGCGCATCGCGATCGCGCCCGAAGTGCTGCACGAACTGTCGCGCCACCCGAACATCATCGGCATGAAGGCCTGCAACACGGACATGTACCACTTCCTGCGCACGGTGGCCGGCGTGGACGAATCATTCGCCGTGTTCAGCGGCGAGGACACGCTGCTGCCGGTTCACCTGGCCGCCGGCGCCCAAGGCGGCATCGTGGTGACGGCGAGCCTGCTGCCCAAGGCCTGGCGCAAGGTCTATGACCTGGCCGCCGAAGGCCACACGCGCGACGCCATGCTGCTGCACCGCCGCCTGATCCCGCTGATGAACCTTGCGTTCGCCGAGACCAATCCCGGACCGATGAAGTCCGTGATGGACCTGATCGGCGTCGATGCGCCGGAAGTCCTGGATCCCCTGGTGCAGCCCGGGGCCGACCTGCAGGCGTCCTTGCGCGCGGTGGTCAAGCCGTTGCTGGCGGAGTTCGAAGGCGTTTGAGCCAGGCGATTCGGGAAGGACTGGGTGCGATCGATCGACGGCGCCCGGTCCTTACCTCGAATACGCCGAGAACTTGGACTTGGAGATGGACGTGGCCGCCACCTGCACGTGCTGCGCCAACTCCGCCTCGACTCTGGCAACGGTCCATCGCGTCGTCGGCACGGAAATGTTGATCGCCGCCACCGCCAATCCGCGATGATCGATCACCGGCGCCGCCACCGAAATATCTCCCAGCACAGTTTCGTTCACGATGATCGCGTAGCCCTTCTCGGCCACGCGCTGCGCGCGTTCGAGCAGCTTGTCGGGATTGACTTCCGTGTAGGGCGTGATCGGCTCCAGGCGGGTCTGCGCCAGGATTTCGCGGCGCTGCTCATCCGACAGGCGTGACAGGATCGCCGTGCCCGACGCGGTGAAAAAGGCCGGCAGGCGGCTGCCCACGGCGATGTCCACGTTGACCAGGTGATGGCCGGGAAAGCGGGCCACGAACACGATCTCGTGCCCGTCCAGCTCTTGCAGGTTGGTGGTTTCGCCCAGGGTGCGGCTGATGTCCAGCAGATAGGGCGACGCCTTGTCGATCAACTCATTGGCGCGCACGTAGTTGTACGAGAACTGCAGCACCTTCGGCGTCAGTCCGTAATTGCGCGTGTCCGGAATGCGGCGCAGATAACCCAGCATTTCCAGCGTGTAGACCAGGCGTTGCGTCGCGCTGCGGTCCAGGCCCGACGCGCGCGCGATGTCGGCCAGCGTCATGTGGCGCTTGGGGCCGTCGAAAGCATGCAGCACCTGGAAGGCTTTTTCGGTCGAGCCTACAAACAGCGAAGACCGGGTCTCGGTCGCCGCCTGCGTCTTGTCCGTATTGTCGGGCTTGCTTTTGGGCACGGGAAACAGCCTATTGAGGAAGTAACGTGCGCGCAGGTTGGAGCGCGCGGTTGCCGGCTTGCCGGCGGCAATCGCGCGTATCGCACACCAATTAATTGTAATTCAATTATTAATAGCTAATCCCGATTATCAAACGCAACCTGCCGCGGCCAGCGGCACGCCCGGCTGGCTTGCCGAGCGGGTGCCCGCCAGCGGATGGCAGGACTGCGGATGATAGGTGTGCACCAGCGACAGCTTGACGCGATCGCTGCGGTTGCCCTGGGCCGCATGCAAAGTGCGGCAATGGAAGAACACCAGGTCGCCAGCGCGCAGCTCGGGGCAGACGGCGCGCGCGATCCATTCGGCGTTTTCGGGCGCATCGTCGCGGAAGAATTTCTTCTCGTCGAACTGCGCCGGCTGGAATGCGGCCGCGTGCGAACCGGGAATGAACGAGAGGCCGCCGTTGTCCCAGGTCTCGTCGCCCAGCGCCAGCCAACAGGACACCAGGTCGGTGTCGGAGAACGACCAGTAGCGGATGTCCTGGTGCCAGCCGGTCAGGCTGCCATAGGCCGGATGCTTGGTCATCACACAGTTGTGGTGCACGGTGGACAGCACCGGCGTCTCGCCGAAATAGCGGGCCAGCGATTGCCCGATGCGCGCATGGGTGGCCCATTGCGCGAACAAAGGATCGCGCCCGTAGGCGCTGAGCAGGCGCCGCACGGTGAGGCCGCCTTCGGCATTGCGTGACTCGGGCGCGCCGGGATAGCGCAGGTCCGCCTCGTATTCGATGGGCGCGATGTGCTCGCGCAGATGCCGCTCGGCCAGCGCGCGCAGCGCCGCCACCTCGGCGGGGTCGGCGAACTGCCGCGCGACCACGAAACCCTGCTCGCGCAGGACCGCTAACTCATCTTCTTGCAACGACCCGGACATGATGAACCTGCCAACCCCTCAGACCCCGCGGCGTAAGCTGCAAAGCGTCTGCGCACAGGGCAGGCGCGTGCCGGACGAGGCGCCGGCGATCGCGGGAGAGCTAGATTACACCCAAACGCGCGGCTGCTCGGGCGTATTCGCAACAGAACCGGCGGCCGGGCCCCTGGCCCTTCAGGCCTGCCCGCCTGTCGGTGTCTTGTCGGGCAGCGCGCCCGCCTGGATCCGTGCGGTATCGCGTTCGACTTCCTCGTGGTGCACCCACTCGCGCCACACGGCCACCAACAGCGCCATCAGCACCGGGCCGACGAACAGCCCGACGATGCCCATGGTCTTCACGCCGCCCACCAGGCCGAAGAAGGTCGGCAGGAACGGCAGCTTGACCGGGCCGCCCACCAGGCGCGGGCGCAGCGTCTTGTCGACGATGAACAATTCGACGCTGCCCCACACCATCAGCGCGATGCCCGCCACCATGTGGCCGGAACCGACCAGATACAGCGACACCAGCGTGAACGACAGCGGCGCGCCGCCGGGGATCAGCGCCATGAAGCCGGTGACCACGCCCAGCAGCACCGGCGACGGCACGCCGGCGACCCAGTAGGCGATGCCCAGCACCACGCCCTCGCCCAGCGCGATCAGGCCCATGCCGGTGACGGTGGAGTTGATGGTGGCCGGGACCACGCGCGAAAAGCGCTGCCAGCGCGCCGGCAGGATGCGTTCGCCCAGCACATCCAATTGGGCCACCATGCGCACGCCGTCCTTGTAGACGAAGAACAGCGTGATCAGCATGAACAGCACGGTGAGCAGCAGTTGGAACACGTTGCCGGTGGCGGCCAGCACCATGCGGTAGATGTTGCCCAGGTGTTCGCCGCTGACGGCCTCGACCAGCGCGCCCAGCGCATGCGGCTGGCCGATGTAGGCCTGCCAGTATTCGCCGAGGCGGTCGCCGACCACCGGCATCGAGGTGATCCAATTGGGAACGTCGACCCCATGCCGGTTGGCGGCGATGGCCCAGGCGAAGAAGGTGCTGGCCTCCTTGATGGCGTACGACAGCGCCAGCGACAGCGGCACGATCAGCACCACGATCACCACCAGCAGCGCCAGCGACGCGGCCAGCGCGGTGCGGCCGCCGCAGCGCTCGACCAGGCGCTGGTAAAGCGGCCAACTGGCCAGGCCGATGATCAGCGCGGCCAGCGCGGGGACCAGGAAGCCGCTGAGGAAATATACCCCCGCCAACAGGACGAGCAGCAAAAGCCAACGGGCGATCAGGTAGGCGGGGAGTACAGGCTGCATAGAGCGGATCGACAGTGAATGCGTTGAGGCTTTGACTGTCGGACTATACAGACGTTTCGCGAAATACGAGGGACACAAGCCCCGTATTTACTACGGGGTTTCCCCTGATTTTCCGGGATTTTGCCGGCGAATTACCGGCGAATTGCCCGCGCGGCGGACCCACGGGGCCCGCCACCTTGGCCACGGCGATTCGCCTAGAGGGCGTACTCGGCGGCCTCTTCGCGCGCGGTGCGGCGACGCGGCAGCGGATCGTTGGCGGCGGCCACGCCCGCCACGGCCATCTGCTTGGCCTGGCTGATCTGGCGCTGCTGGAACACGCCGCAGCTGGCGGCGGCCGGATCGGTCTCGTCGCGGCCGCTGAGCAGCGGGCAACTGGCGAACAGTTCGGCCGCCCAGTCGGCGAACGCGCGCACCTTGGGCGAAAGCTGGCGGCTTTGCGGATACAGCACCGAGATCGCGGTGGCGCTGGGCTTCCATTGCGGCAGCACCTCGATCAGCTCGCCCGACTGCAGGTACGGCAGCGCCATGTAGCGCGGCGTCTGGATCAGGCCGAAGCCCTTCAGGCCGCAGTCCAGGTACGCGCCAGCTTCGTTCACCGCCACGGTGCCACGCATGTCCACTTCCTGGTGCTTGCCGTCGATCTTGAAGTCCCAGGCGCAGTTGCGGCCGGTGCGGCTGGAGAAATAATGCACCGCGTGGTGGTTGCGCAGTTCCTCGATGGTCTGCGGCATGCCGTGGCGGGCGACGTAGGTCGGCGAGGCGCAGGTCACGGTCTGCAGCGTGCCGATGCGGCGCGCCACCAGGCTGGAATCCTCCAGGTCGCCGGCGCGGATGACGCAGTCGACGGCCTCCTGCACCATGTCCACCGGCCGGTCGCCCAGGCCGAGCACCAGCTCGACGTCGGGGTACTTGTCGTGGAAATCACACAATGAGGGAATCAGGATCAGCCGGCCGATACAGGTCGGTACGTCGATGCGCAGCCGGCCCTTCAGGCGCAGCGCCGCTTCCTGGAAGCAGGCCTCGGTTTCCTCGACGTCGGCCAGGATGCGCACGCAGTGCTGGTAATAGCCGGCGCCATCAGGCGTAAGGCCGATGCGGCGGGTGGTGCGGTTGAGCAGGCGCACGCCCAGCAGGCGTTCGAGGTTCTGGATGATGGTGGTGACGGTGGTGCGCGGAAGCGAGAGGCTGTCGGCCGCCCGGGTGAAGCTATTGGCGTCCACGACGCGCACAAACACCTGCATAGCCTGAAAACGGTCCATGGCGACGGTGTCCTTTAAGGGCAATTTGGTCGGGGTGTACGGAGCATAACCCGAAACCGCCCGGGATTAGACAAATCCACCGAACAGTGTTGCCGAGATAGCAGTGTTTATCCGCGCCCGTAAAACACTCAGAATGCAAACCATCTTGAAGTGCCCGTGCCGCCCGGCGCCATCCCAGGGCCTGTCAATCCTCAGATTCCGATCCCGGTAAAACCCGTCCCCAAATAGACGGATTTCACCAGGGAAGCGTAACCGCGTTGCATGTTGCACTGCAATATGACATCGGTGTTTCAGGACTGCCAGACCCGCCGCGATGCCCGCCCCCGCCGCCTCCCCGCCCCCCCGCGGTCCCCGGCAAGCGCGCTTCACCCCGACATCACCCACAAGGAACATCATGGTTTCGCGTAATCGTATTGCTATGCTCGTCGTTTTCGCGGCCGTCATCGCGGCCGGCGGTGGCTACGCCCTGTTTCGCGCCCCGGCGGGCGCCAATGCGGCCCAGGCGCAGGGCGCGCCCGCCGCGCCCCCTGTCGAAGTGGCGGAAGTGGTCAACAAGACCATCGTCGACTGGCAGCGCTATTCCGGCCGCCTGGAAGCCATCGACCGCGTGGACATCCGTCCGCTGGTCTCCGGCACCCTGACCGCCGTGCACTTCCAGGACGGCAGCATCGTCAAGAAGGGCGACGTGCTGTTCACCATCGATCCGCGCCCCTACGCGGCCGAAGTGGACCGCGCCGCCGCCGCCCTGACCGCCGCCAAGGCCCGCGCCTCGTATACGGCCACCGAACTGGCGCGCGGCCAGCGCCTCTTGGCCGACAACGCCATCGCCCGCCGCGACTTCGAGGAAAAGCAGAACGCCGCGCGTGAAGCCGCGGCCAACCTGCAGGGCGCGCAGGCCGCGCTCGACTACGCCAAGCTCAACCTGGGCTACACCCGCATCGAGGCGCCGGTCGCCGGCCGCGTGTCGCGCGCGGAAGTCACCGTGGGCAACGTGGTCGCCGCCGGCGCCACCTCGGTGCCGCTGACCACACTGGTGTCGGTCTCGAAGATGTACGCCTCGTTCGACGTCGACGAACAGACCTTCCTGAAGTACGTGAACCCGGCCCGCAACGGCAAGGCCGGCTCGGTGCCGGTCGAGCTGGGCCTGGCCAACGAAGAAGGCTATTCGCGCACCGGCTTCGTGCAATCGGTGGACAACCGCCTGGACGCCACGTCCGGCACCATCCGCGTGCGCGCCGAGTTCGACAACGCCGACGGCACCCTGCTGCCCGGCCTGTACGCCCGCATCCGCCTGGGCGGCAGCGAGCCGCGCAGCGCCGTGCTGATCGACGAGAAGGCCATCGGCACCGACCAGGACAAGCGCTACGTGCTGGTGCTGGACGACAAGAACCACGCCAACTACCGCCAGGTCAAGCTGGGCGCCAACCAGGAAGGCCTGCGGGTCGTGGACTCCGGCCTGGCCCCAGGCGAACGCATCGTGGTCAATGGCTTGCAGCGCGTGCGCCCCGGCGACGCCGTGAGCCCGACCGTGGTGCCGATGGTCGCGGCGCAACGCAACCCGGTCAAGACGGCGGCCGCCAACTAAGCCGCCGGTGAACCGCAAAGCAGAACGAGAACGTTCATGAATATCTCGAAATTCTTCATCGACCGGCCGATCTTCGCCGGGGTGTTGTCCGTGCTGGTGTTGCTGGGCGGCCTGCTGGCCATGTTCCAGTTGCCGATCTCGGAATACCCGGAAGTGGTTCCGCCCTCGGTGGTGGTGCGCGCGCAGTATCCGGGCGCCAACCCCAAGGTCATCGCCGAAACCGTCGCCTCGCCGCTGGAGGAATCCATCAACGGCGTGGAAAACATGCTGTACATGCAGTCGCAGGCCAACAGCGACGGCAACCTGACGCTGACGGTCAACTTCAAGCTGGGCGTGGATCCGGACAAGGCGCAGCAACTGGTGCAGAACCGCGTGTCGCAGGCGCTGCCGCGCCTGCCGCCGGACGTGCAGCGGCTGGGCGTCACGACCACCAAGAGCTCGCCCACCCTGACGCTGGTGGTGCACCTGATCTCGCCCAACGACCGCTACGACATCACCTACCTGCGCAACTACGCGATCCTGAACATCAAGGACCGCCTGGCGCGCATTACCGGCGTGGGTGAAGTGACGGTGTGGGGCGCGGGCAACTACTCGATGCGCGTGTGGCTCGACCCGCAGAAGGTCGCGCAGCGCGGCATGACCGCCGCCGAAGTGGTCGCGGCCATCCGCGAGCAGAACGTGCAGGTCGCCGCCGGCGTGATCGGCGCTTCCCCCACCCAGGGCGACGTGCCGCTGCAACTGAACGTGAATGCGCGCGGCCGCCTGCAGACCGAAGAGGAATTCCGCGACATCATCCTCAAGACCTCGCCCGACGGCGCCGTGACGCACCTGTCCGACGTGGCCCGCGTGGAACTGGATGCCCAGGAATACGGCCTGCGTTCGCTGCTGGACAACAAGCAGGCGGTGGGCATGGGCATCATGCAATCGCCGGGCGCCAACGCGCTGGACGTGTCGTCGCAAGTGCGCGCCGCCATGGTCGAGCTGGCCCAGGACTTCCCGCCGGGCGTGGAATACCGCATCGAATACGACCCGACCCAGTTCGTGCGTTCCAGTATCGAGGCCGTGGTGCACACGCTGCTGGAAGCCATCGCGCTGGTGGTGCTGGTGGTGATCCTGTTCCTGCAGACCTGGCGCGCGTCCATCATCCCGCTGCTGGCGGTGCCGGTGTCCATCGTGGGTACGTTCGGCCTGCTGCTGATGTTCGGCTATTCCATCAACGCCCTGTCGTTGTTCGGGATGGTGCTGGCCATCGGGATCGTGGTCGACGACGCGATCGTGGTGGTGGAAAACGTCGAGCGCAACATCGCGGCGGGCCTGAGTCCGCGCGACGCGACCTATCGCGCCATGCGCGAGGTGAGCGGCCCCATCATCGCCATCGCGCTGACGCTGTGCGCGGTGTTCGTGCCGCTGGCGTTCATGACGGGCCTGACCGGCCAGTTCTACAAGCAGTTCGCCATGACCATCGCCATCTCGACGGTGATCTCGGCCTTCAACTCGCTGACGCTGTCGCCGGCCCTGTCGGCCCTGCTGCTCAAGAGCCACCACGACAAGCCGGACTGGCTGACGCGGGGCATGAACCGCGTGTTCGGCCGCTTCTTCAACTGGTTCAACAACATGTTCGGCCGCGCCTCGGAGAACTACGGCGTGGGCGTGTCCGGCGTAATCCGCCGCAAGGCCGGCGCCATGGGCGTCTATGCAGTGCTGGTGGCCGCCACCATCGGCGTGTCGTACCTGGTTCCCGGCGGCTTCGTGCCGGCGCAGGACAAGCAGTACCTGATCGGCTTCACGCAGTTGCCCAACGGCGCCTCGCTGGACCGCACCGAAGAGGTGATCCGCCAGATGAGCGACATCGCCCTGAAGGAGCCTGGCGTGCAGAGCGCCATCGCCTTCCCGGGCCTGTCGATCAACGGCTTCACCAACAGCTCGAGCGCCGGCATCGTGTTCGTGACGCTCAAGCCGTTCGAAGAGCGCAAGGGCGCGGCGCTGTCGGGCAACGCCATCGCCGCGTCGCTGAACCAGAAGTTCGGCGCCATCCAGCAGGCGTTCATCGCCGTGTTCCCGCCCCCGCCGGTGCTCGGCCTGGGCACGCTGGGCGGCTTCAAGCTGCAACTGGAAGACCGCTCGGCGCTGGGCTATGCCGAGCTGGACAAGGCCAAGCAGGCGTTCCTGGCCAAGGCGCGCCAGACGCCCGAACTGGGCCCGGCGTTCTCGAGCTACGAGATCAACGTGCCGCAGTTGGACGTCGACCTGGACCGGGTCAAGGCCAAGCAGTTGGGCGTGCCGGTGACGGAAGTGTTCGACACCATGCAGATCTACCTCGGCTCGATGTACGTCAACGACTTCAACCGGTTCGGTCGCGTGTTCCAGGTGCGGGCCCAGGCGGATGCGCCGTTCCGCGCCCACGCCGACGACATCCTGCAGCTCAAGACCCGCAATGCGGCGGGTGACATGGTGCCGCTGTCGTCGCTGGTGACGGTCAAGCAGACCTTCGGTCCGGAAATGGTGGTGCGCTACAACGGCTACACCGCCGCCGACATCAACGGCGGTCCGGCCCCGGGCTACTCGACCAACCAGGCGCAGGCCGCGGCCGAGCGCGTGGCGGCGGAAACCCTGCCGCGCGGCGTGAAGTTCGAGTGGACCGACCTGACGTACCAGCAGATCCTGGCGGGCAACGCCGGCCTGTGGGTGTTCCCGATCAGCGTGCTGCTGGTGTTCCTGGTGCTGGCCGCGCTGTACGAGAGCCTAACCCTGCCGCTGGCCGTGATCCTGATCGTGCCGATGAGCATTCTGGCGGCACTGACGGGCGTCTACCTGACGGGCAACGACAACAACATCTTCACCCAGATCGGCTTGATGGTGCTGGTGGGGCTGTCGGCGAAGAACGCGATCCTGATCGTGGAATTCGCCCGCGAGCTGGAAATGAACGGCCGCTCGCCGCTGGAAGCCGCGATCGAGGCCAGCCGCCTGCGCCTGCGTCCGATCCTGATGACGTCGATCGCCTTCATCATGGGGGTGGTGCCGCTGGTGCTGTCGTCCGGCGCCGGTTCGGAAATGCGCCACGCCATGGGGGTCGCGGTGTTCTTCGGCATGCTCGGCGTGACGCTGTTCGGCCTGTTCCTGACGCCGGTGTTCTACGTGCTGCTGCGTTCGATGGGCGGCAAGAAATTGCACTCGGCCGCGCCGCACGAAGCGCCCGTGTGCGTGCCGCACATCGACCCGCACGCGCCGCCCGCGCCGCAGCACAACGCCTGATCCGGCCCGCAAAAATAGCCAGCGCGTCCCGTCCCGAACGGCGGGGCGCGCGCCCAAGAGAATCGTCATGAAGACCAAAAGACTGATCCGCGGTTCCGCCCTGCTTGCCGTCCTGCTCGTGCTGGCCGGCTGCGCGGTGGGTCCGACCTACGAACGGCCCGCGGCCGCCACGCCGGCGGCCTACAAGGAAGCCGCCCTGCCCGCCTCGGAAGCGGGCACCTGGAAGACCGCCCAACCCTCGGAAGAGCAGTTGCGCGGCGAATGGTGGAAGGTGTTCGGCGACGAAGGCCTGAACCAGTTGCAGGAGGAGGCCCTGAAGGCCAACCAGAACCTGCAGGCCGCCGCCGCCCGCCTGACCCAGGCCCGCGCGCTGCAACGCGAGGCCCGCGCCGGCTTCTTCCCCAGCCTGGACGCGGGCTTCGGCCCGAACCGCCAGCGCCCATCGGCGGTGTCGCAAGGCCTGCCTGACGGCACGCCGACGCGGCCGGTGACCACCTGGCGCGCGCAAGGCACGGTGTCGTACGAGGCCGACCTGTTCGGCCGCGTCGCCTCCACCGCCGACGCCGCCACCGCCGATGCGCAGCAGAGCGAGGCGCTGTACCGCTCGGTGCTGCTGGCGCTGCAGGCCGATGTCGCCACCACCTATTTCCTGGTGCGCGAGCAGGATGCCGAAGCCGCGCTGTACCGCCAGACGGTGCAACTGCGCACCGAGACGCTGCAACTGATCCAGCGCCGCTATGACGCGGGCGACATCAGCGAGCTGGACCTGGCGCGCGCCAAGGCCGAGCTGGCCTCGGCCCAATCGGAAGCGCTGGGGATCGACCGCCGCCGCGCCGCCGGCGAACACGCGCTGGCCGTGTTGCTGGGCCGCGCGCCGTCGGAGTTCGCGATGCCGCCCAAGCCGATCGAGAAGGTGGCGCTGTCGATCCCGGCCGGCCTGCCGTCGACGCTGCTGGAACGCCGCCCCGACATCGCCGCGGCCGAGCGCGCCATGGCTGCCGCCAATGCCCGTGTGGGCGCGGCCAAGTCGGCGTTCTTCCCGCGCCTGGACATCACGGGCGCGTTCGGCTACGAGTCGTCGGAGCTGGGCAACCTGTTCCAATGGTCGAGCCGCACGTTCCTGCTGGGCCCGCTGGTCGGCGCCGCGCTGTCGATGCCGATCTTCGACGGCGGCCGCCGCCAGGCCGGCCTGGACCGCGCCCGCGCGGTGTACGAGGAAGACGTGGCGGTGTACCGCCAGACGGTCCTGAACGCCTTCCGCGAAGTCGAGGACAACCTGTCCAACCTGCGCATCCTGGCCGACCAGACCCGCGCGCAGGACGCCGCGGTGGAGGCCTCGGCCCGCGCCGCCAAGCTCTCGCACACGCAATACCGCGAAGGCTCGATCAGCTATCTCGACGTGATCGAAGCGGATCGCAGTGTGCTGCTGCAGCAGCGGGTGGCCGTGCAATTGAGCGGTGAGCAGGCGCGGTCGGCGGTGGATCTGATTCGGGCGATCGGGGGCGGGTGGGGGAATCCGGTGCCTGGGGCTGAGGCTGTGGCGGCCAATCGTTAGTTGTTCATTGCTCGAGCATTGCGTTAGGTGCTGTTAGCGATGATGAGTCGGTCTTCGTAGGTCGCCCCTCGGGCGGGCGGCCCCGATGGCGGGCGCCCACGATTGCGGTCCGGAGCGTTCGCTCCGGACTTCCCCTGCCTCATCCTCGTCCTCGCCTTCGGCGACTCCTTCGGATTCCGTCGGGCGCATCGAGGTTGCCCGCCATCGGGGCCGCCCGCCCGAGGGGCTACGAGCGTCTGGGCTTGTCGCGCTGCTAGAGCCGGGTGCGGGGAAGGGAATTTGCGGGGCTGCCCATCGCGGCCGCGCGGGCGGCCACGATAGGCGTCTGTGCATCTGAAAGTGAAGCGGGTGCGCTGCGCGCGGGTGGCGAGCGGTTTTCTGGTGGTTCCGCTCCGAAGGGGGAGGGGGTAATGGCGGCGCGTTGAGGGCTGGCTTGCGCGTGACGAGCGCGTGCGCCGCCGACAACAGTCGTGGTGCTGGCAGCCGCGCAATCGCACCGGATAGCGCCCTTTTCGTGGTGCCGATAGCCGTGCAATAGCATCGGATGGGGGGCCTTTCCACACGCGAGAGCGTCATCATCCCGACGCAAGACACCACGTAAGCCGCAAAAGGCCGCCCGCGCGGCCGGCTTGCGGCGGGCCCCGCAAGACCCTCCCTCCAGCTCCGATGTGCGCCAAAACGCCAAGCACACAGCTCGCCCCAGAGACCGTCATTACGTCTCATCGCGAGCGCGTGGCGGGGTCGGTGGGGGATGGCGGGGCGTGTAGATGCGCCCGAGGGAATCCGTAGGGAGCCGAAGGCGGACGAGGATGACGAAGGGGCAGTCCGGAGCGAACGCTCCGGACCGCAATCGTAGCCCCGCCATCCCCCACCGACCCCGACACGCGCGCCTCAAGAACCTACTCCATTCGCGACAACCAACAACACCCTACAATCTCCGCCATGTCGACCCTCCGCCTCTTCTACGCCCTCTGGCCCGAGCCTGACCTGGCTGACACGCTATCCACCTGGGCCACTCAAGCCCGACCGCACAGCCATGGGCGCGCCATGCGCACGGAAACCCTGCACATGACGCTGGCCTTCCTGGGTTCCGTGGAAAAGGAAATCGCCGAAGAACTCATCGACGCCACCCCCTACCATCGCCTGCAGCCCGGCACCGTCACCCTGGACCGTTACGGCGTCTTCGCCCGCCCCCGCATTCTCTGGGCCGGGCCCGCGCAGACTCCGGATTCGCTGCAGGCCAGCCACGACGGCCTGTGGCTCTGGCTGTCGGCGTTCGGCTTCGCGCCGCCGACGCAGCCCTTCCGCCCCCACGTCACGCTGCTGCGCAACATCGAGCGCAACGACCCGCCGGCCGACGCCCCGCCGCCCGTGACCTGGCGCTATGACCGCATGGTGCTGGTGGCGTCCGAATCCACCGAGGGCGGCAGCCGCTACCGCGTCGTCGCCCGTTCGAAACCGCAGCCGGACTGAGGCCACGACCCGGTGCTCTGGCACAATCGAGCGCGTCGCAACGACTTAGGATCTCCATGATCATCCTGCTCGACCAAGACGGCGTGCTGGCCGACTTCGAACATGCCTTCATCGACGCCTGGCGCGCGCGCCACCCCGGCATCGCGCCGGTGGCGTTCGAGGACCGCAAGTCCTTCTACATCCGCGAGGACTACGCGCCCGAACTGCGCGGCATGGCCGAGGCCATCTACACCGCGCCCGGCTTCATCCGCAACCTGCCGCCGGTGCCGGGGGCGCTGGAAGCAGTGAAGGAGCTGCTGGCGCTGGGCATGGACGTGCGCATCTGCACCTCGCCGCTGTCGCAGTTCGAGAACTGCGTCGCCGAGAAATACCTGTGGGTCGAGAAGCACCTGGGACGGGAGGCCACCAGCCGGCTGATCCTGACCAAGGACAAGACCCTGGTGCACGGCAATCTGCTGATCGACGACAAGCCGTTGATCCAGGGCGCCGTCAAGCCGCGCTGGAAGCACATCCTGTTCGACGCGCCCTACAACCGCCAGGTCACCGACCGTCCGCGCATCACCTGGGGCAACTGGCGCAACGTGCTGGCGGGCGAGCTGTATACGGCCGACGAATGACGGCCGGATGACATCCTGACGGCGGGGTGGCCGGCCCTGTTCAGCGGCCGGGGTTGGGACTATCCTGTGGTGCTGTATCCCCACCTCTGGAGGAGCCTGCACCATGAATCTGCACCGACTGCTCAAGCAGCGAGAAGCCGACCACAAGCCCTTGCGCGTAGCGCTGCTGGGCGCCGGAAAGTTCGGCGCGATGTTCATGAGCCAGGCCCCCCGCACGCCCGGCATGCGGCTGGTGGCGGTAGCCGACCTGACGCCCGACCGCGCCCGCGCCGCGCTCACCCGCGTCGGCTGGCCGGCGACGGCGCTCAATGCCGCCAGCCCGGGAGACGCGCTCAAGAACGGCAAGGTCTACTTCACTGACGATCCGCTCGCCGTGATCGCCAGCCCCGAGGTCGACATCGTCATCGACGCCACCGGCCAGGCGGCCGCCGGCATCGGCCACGTGCTGGCCTGCTGCGAGCACGGCAAGCACATCATCATGGTCAACGTCGAGGCCGACGCGCTGGCGGGCCCCTTGCTGGCGCGACGCGCGCGCGAAGCCGGCATCGTCTATTCGCTGGCCTACGGCGACCAGCCGGCGCTGATCTGCGAGATGGTGGACTGGGCGCGCGCGGCAGGCTTCGAGGTGATGGCGGCCGGCAAGGGCACCAAGTACCTGCCCGAGTTCCACACTTCCACGCCCGACACCGTCTGGCCGTACTACGGCTTCACCGCCGAGATGGTGGCGGCCGGCGACTTCAACGCGCAGATGTTCAACAGCTTCCTGGACGGCACCAAGAGCGCCATCGAGATGGCGGCGGTGTCCAACGCCACCGGCCTGCTGCCCTCGCCGTCCGGCCTGCATTTCCCGCCCTGCGGCGTGGACGACCTGGCGCGCGTGCTGCGGCCGCGCGAGGATGGCGGCATCCTGCACCATCGCGGCCAGGTGGAAGTGATTTCCTCGCTCGAACGCGACGGCCGACCGGTGTTCCGCGACCTGCGCTGGGGCGTGTACGTGACGCTGGCGGCCGATAGCGACTACGTGCGGCGCTGCTTCAAGGAATACGGCCTGGTCACCGATCCCAGCGGCAACTACACCGCCATGTACAAGCCCTATCACCTGATCGGGCTGGAACTGGGCATCAGCGTGGCGAGCGTCGGCCTGCGGCGCGAGCCCACGGGGGCGCCGGCCGGCTGGCATGGCGACGTGGTGGCCACGGCCAAGCGCGACCTGCAGGCAGGACAACTGCTGGACGGCGAAGGCGGCTACACCGTGTACGGCCGGCTGATGCCGGCGCGCGACTCGGTCGACGAAGGCTACCTGCCGCTGGGCCTGTCGCACCAGGTCAAGCTCAAGCACGCGGTGCGGCAGTCGCAGGCGATCCGCTGGAGCGACGTGGAATATGACGATCGTTCGGCCGCGGTGCAGTTCCGTCGCGAGATGGAACAGACCTTCGCCTGAACGCGGCGGCGTGGCCGGGGCGCCGAGGCGCCCGATAGCCGCGTCAGACCGGCGGCGAACGTTCCGCCTGGAACAACCGCAGGCGGTCGGCGGCGTTGCGCAGGTGCTGCTCGGCGGCCTTGCCGGCGGCATCGGGATCCCCGCCCTCGATGGCGGCGAAGATCGCCTGGTGTTCGCTCTGCACGGCCGCCATGCGCTCGGCATACATGCGCGCCGTGTTGTTGCGCGCGCTGCGGATGACGCGCCGCACATTCGCTTCCAGGTAGTCGTTCAGGGCCACCAGGTGCGGGTTGTGCGTGGCCTGCACGATGGCCTGGTGAAACTGGTAGTCCTCTTCGTCGCCCAGCTTGTCGTTGATGAGCGCGTACTCCATGCCCACCAGCGCCTGGCGCATCTTCTTCAGGTCGGGTTCGGTGCGGCGCTGCGCCGCGTAGCGCGCGGCGGTGACTTCGATCGACAGCATCAGTTCCAGGATGTGTTCCAGGTCCTGGTTGTCGCCCGGCGTGGGCGCGGCGATGCGGAAGGCGTTGCGCTGGAAGTTCGGGTCGACGAACACGCCGCTGCCTTGCTGCGAGGTGATCAGGCCTTCGGATTTCAGGCGCGCCAGCGCCTCGCGCACCACGGCGCGGCTGACCGAATAGATCTCGGTCAACTGCTTTTCGGTGGGCAGGCGGTCGCCGGGCGCCAGCGTGCCCTGGCGGATCTGCTCGGCCAGCGCGTCGGCCACGCCCGCCGAAAGCGAATGCCTGGGTGCGGCGCGCTGCGGGTCGGAGTCCTGTGCTTGAGTGGGCTGCATGGGGAATCGTTAAAACGTGAAGGCGGCTCGCGGCGGGGAAGCCCCTGGGACGCGCCGGCCCGTGGTTATAGGAATTCTCGACGTTTCACTGCGGCGGCGCCCTTGAAAATTATAGGATTTTGCCGGAATCAAGGGCGCGGCCGTTTCAGACTTTACGCGATATAGATGCCGCCGTTCACCTGCATCACCTCGCCCGTCACGAAACCGGCCAGCGGCGAGCACAGGAAGGCGATCGCGCCGGCGATTTCCTCGGCCGTGCCGAAGCGCCGCAACGGCGTGCTCTCCAGCAACTGCGCGCCCTTCTGGCCGATCAGGTCGTGCGTCATGGAGGTGGCGATGATCCCGGGCGCCACCGCATTCACGCGGATCTGCGGCGCCAGCTCCAGCGCCAGGCTGCGGGTGAAGCTCTGCACCGCGCCCTTGGAGGCCGAATAGGCCGCATGCGCGTAGCTGCCGCGCTGCGCCGCCAGCGAAGTCAGCAGCACGATCGAGCCGTTCTGGCGCAGGTGGCGCTGGGCGGCGCGGCACACGTAGAAGGTGCCGTCCAGGTTGACGCCCATGAGCTTCTTCCAGGCCTCGTCGCTGGTGTCCTTGACCAGTTGCTCGGGGTAGATGCCGGCGCAATGCACCAGGTGGTCGATGCCGCCGAAATGCTGCGCGGCGCGTTCCAGCGCCCGGTCGCAATCATGCGAGGCGGCCACGTCCAGCGCGTGCACGAACACCCGCTGGCCGCTGGCGTCCAGCTCGGCGGCCACCTCGTCCAGGCGCGCCTTGTCGATGTCGGTGAGCACCAGCCGGGCGCCATGGGCGGCCATCAGCCGCGCGGTCGCCAGACCGATGCCATTGCCGGCGCCGGTGATGGCCACTACCTGTCCTTCGAACGAAATCATGCTGTCTCCAAAGCGCTTTTTCGGTGGCACGCGCCCGCTCCCGGGGCGCCGCCGACGGTTCGATTGAACCGCCAAATGCATCGCTTGACACGGGAAAAACGCTTGCCCTATGATTTATCGGACAACTTAATAAAGTTGCCTGACAACTTGTGTTGAAAGCGTAAAGCAACTGGCGATTTCAGGCAAGCGGGTCGGAAAAACACGGCCAACGGCCGCATGACAGGCAGGGGACAACCAGGTGGAAATCACCGGCAGCACAACCGTATTCGCGATCGCGGCCGACCCGATCGCGCACGTCAAGACGCCCCAGCGGCTCAACGCCCTGCTGCGCGAGCGCGGCATCGACGCCGTCATGGTGCCGTTCCACGTGGCCGCCGCCGGCCTGCCCGGCCTGTTCGCGGGCCTGCGCGGCCTGGCCAACCTGGGCGGACTGGTGGTCACCGTGCCCCACAAGGAAAGCGCCGCCGCGCTGTGCGACGCCCTCACCCCCGCCGCCGAACTGATCGGCGCCGTCAACGCCGTGCGGCTGCGCGACGGCTGCCTGACCGGCGGCAACTTCGACGGCCTGGGCTTCGTCGCCGGCCTGCGCGGCCAGGGCCATGAGCCCGCCGGCCGCCACGTCTACCTGGCGGGCCTGGGCGGCGCCGGCAAGGCCATCGCCTGCGCCATCGCCGAGGCCGGCCCGGCCAGTCTGCGCCTGTACAACCGTTCGCGCGGCAAGGCCGAGGCGTTTGCCGAGCGCCTGGCGCGCCACTATCCCGGCCTGGCCATCAGTGTGGCCGGCCCGCGTCCCGAGCCCTGTGACATCGCCATCAACGCGACCACCCTGGGCCTGGACGACAACGATCCCCTGCCCTTCCCGCTGGATGCCCTGGCGCCCGGCGCCGTGGTGGCCGACGCCGTCATGAGCCGCGTCGACACGCCGCTGCTGCGCGCCGCGGCCGCACGCGGCTGCCGCACCCATCCCGGCCTCTACATGCTGGAAGGACAACTCACCGAAATTGCCCGCTTCCTGGGCATAGAAGAGCCGCATTCCTAAGCGCGCTTGCTTGATTCACGGACCTACCACTCCCGTTCCACGGAGGAGACACGCATGAAATTGGCTTTCACCACCGGCCTGTTGTGCCTGGCCGGCATTGCCGCATCGGCCCAGGCCGCGCCCGTCAAGATCGGCCTGATCGAGACGCTGTCCGGCCCGCAGGCCTCGACCGGCCTGATGTTCCGCGCCGCGGTCAAGTACCAGTTGGACCGCATCAACGCCGCCGGCGGCTGGAACGGCCAGCCGCTCGAACTGGTCGAGTTCGACAACCAGGGCGGCCCGGTGGGCGCCTCCGACCGCTTCCGCGCCGCGGCCGCCGAAGGCGTGCAGATCCTGGTGCAGGGCTCGTCGTCGGCCATCTCCGGCCAGCTCACCGAGGACGTGCGCAAGCACAACCTGCGCAATCCGGGCAAGGAAGTGGTGTTCCTGAACGTAGGCGGCGAGGCCCTGGAACTGACCGGCCAGAAGTGCCACTTCTACCACTTCCGCTTCACCACCAACGCCGACCTGCGCGTCAAGGCGCTGGCGTCGGTCATGTCGGCCGACGGCACGCTGGGCAAGCGCGTCTACGCCATCAACCAGAACTACTCCTGGGGCCAGGACATGGAAGGCGCCACCGAGCGCTTCGCCAAGCAGTACGGCTATGAAGTGGTCGGCAAGACGCTGCACGAAGTCAACAAGATCCAGGACTTCGCGCCCTACGTGGCCCGCATCCGCTCGGCCAATCCCGACACCGTCATCACTGGCAACTGGTCCAACGACCTGCTGTTGCTGATGAAGGCCACGCAATCGGCCGGCCTGAAGGTGCGTTTCGCCACCGTGTTCCTGGACCAGGTCGGCAACCTCGCCAACGCCGGCGAGGTCGCGCTGGGCCACTACATCGCCCACCCCTACAACATCGAGGCCGCGGGCGAGGAAGGCGCCAAGTTCGCCGAGGACTACAAGGCCAAGACCGGCCACTACCCCAGCTACACCGAGCCGCAGACCGTGATCGGCATCACCTTCCTGGGCGAAGCGCTCAAGCAGGTCAAGCCCAAGGACGGCAAGCTGTCGGTGCCGGACCTGGCGCGCGCGCTGGAGAAGGTCACCTACACCTCGCCGCTGGGCACCTACACCATGCGCGCCGAAGACCACCAGGTGCAACTGCCGATGGTGGTGTCCAAGGTCGGCAAGAACGCCAAGTACAAGGCCGACGGCACCGACATGGGCTTCGAGCCGGTCAAGGTGCTGTCCGCCGCGGACGTGTCCGCGCCGGTGCAGGCCACCTGCAAGATGGTTCGCCCGGACTGATGACGCGACGGCCGCGGACGGCATGCCGTCCGCGGCCACTCGCCAATAAAACGCTCACCGGCGCGGGGCCGGAAAAAACAGGGCGTGATCGATCGCCAGGCGCCTGGCGCCTGCGCGCAAGGATTTTGGAGCGGACATGGAATACTTTACCGTCTCGCTGTTGAACGGCGTGATTTACGGCCTGCTGCTATTCATGGTGTCGGCGGGCCTGACACTGATCTTCGGAATGATGGGCGTGCTCAACTTCGCGCACGCCTCGTTCTACATGATAGGCGCGTACGCCGCCTATACCCTGACGCCCGTCACCGGGTTCTGGACCGCGCTGGTGCTGGCCACCGTCATCGCCGGCGTGCTCGGCATGGGCGTGGAGCGCTTCTTCCTGCGCCGCGTGCACAAGTTCGGCCACGCGCAGGAACTGCTGGTGACCTTCGGCCTGGCGTTCATCGTCGCCGAACTCATCAAGCTGTTCTACGGGGATTTCCCGGTCGACTACCGCGTGCCGCAGTTCCTGAACTTCGCGGCCTTCCGCGTGTTCGACGCCGACTACCCGTTCTACCGCCTGCTGATGGGCGGCGTGTCGCTGGCGATGTTCGCGGTGATCTACCTGCTGCTGTCGCGCACCCGCGTCGGCATCGTGGTGCGCTCGGCCATCTATCGGCCGCGCATGGCCGAGGCGCTGGGCCACAACGTGCCGCTGGTGTTCATGAGCGTGTTCGGCGTGGGCGCGGCGATGGCCGGCCTGGCGGGCGCGGTCGCGGGCGCCTTCTACACCACCAATCCGAACATGGCGCTGGAACTGGGCGTGCTGGTGTTCGTGGTGGTGGTCGTGGGCGGCCTGGGCTCGCTCGAAGGCGCCATGATCGCCTCGCTGCTGATCGGCCTGATCAGCTCGTTCTCGGTCGGCATCGACGCCAGCCTGGCGACCCTATTCGGCCTGTTCGGCGCCGGCGAGTGGGCCGAGAGCGTGGGCGGCCTGATGACGGTGAAGATCTCCAGCCTGGCGGCGACGCTGCCATTCCTGCTGATGCTGGTGGTGCTGCTGGTCAAGCCCTCGGGCCTAAAGGGAGAACAGGCATGAGCCAGAATTCCTCGCGCCGCGCCACCGCCGGCCTGCTGTTGCTCGCCTGCGTGGCCGCGTTGTGCGCGCTGCCGTGGCTGCTGCCCGCCGGCCAACTGGTCGCGGCGGTCCAGATGCTGATCGCGGCGCTGTTCGCCTGCGCCTTCAACCTGCTGGCCGGCCAGGGCGGCATGCTGTCCTTCGGCCACGCGGCCTACTTCGGCGTCGGCACCTTCGCCACCATCCACGCCATGAATGCGCTGGGCGGCGCGGGCCTGTTGCCGACGCCGCTGATGCCGCTGGCCGGCGGCGTGGCCGGCCTGCTGTTCGGCCTGGTCGCGGGCTGGTTCGCCACCATGCGCGCCGGCGTTTACTTCTCGATGATCACGCTGGCGCTGGCCGAACTGCTGCACGCGCTGGCGCCGCACCTGAAGGGCGTGTTCGGCGGCGAGGCCGGCCTGTCGGCCATGCGCATGCCGGCATGGGGCTTCACCTTCGGCTCGGACGTCGAGGTGTACTTCCTGGTGCTGGCCTGGGTGCTGGTGTCGCTGGCCGCGCTGTATGGCCTGACCCGCACGCCGCTGGGCCGCCTGACGCTGGGCCTGCGCGAAAACGCCAACCGCCTGCGCTACCTGGGCTACCGGCCGCACACGCTCAAGACCATGGTGTTCGCGCTGTCGGCCATGTTCGCCGGCATCGCAGGCGGCCTGCAGGCATTGAACATCGAGGCCGGCAACTACGTGCTGTTCGAGGTCAAGCTGTCGACCGACGCGGTGCTGTTCGCCTACATCGGCGGCGTCAACGCCTTCCTGGGACCGGTGCTGGGCGCCTCGATCCTGACCTTCCTGTCGCAGACGCTGGCCGACATCACCCGTTCCTGGCTGCTGTACCAGGGCATCCTGTTCGTGCTGGTGATGCTGTTCGTGCCGGACGGCCTGGTCGGGCTGGTGCAGCGCGCCGCCAGGTCGCTGCGCCAGCGCGGGCTGGCCGACTGGCTGCCGCGCGCCGCGGTGTCCGTCGCCGGCGGCCTGCTGCTGACCGGCGCCACGGTGTTCTCGGTGGAACTGCTGCAACGCATGTTCGCGCGCGACTACCGCTCGCTGCTGGCGATGAACCCCGATGCCGGCTGGCCCGCCATTTCCCTGTTCGGCCACGACTGGGCGCCGCTGGCGCTGTCGACCTGGCTGCTGCCGCTGGCGCTGTTCGCGGTGGGCCTCCTGGCCTGCCGCTGGGCGCTGGCCCTGTGGCGCGGCGAGGCCGAGGCCGCGCCCGTGCTGGAGACCGCGAAATGAGCCACGAGATCCTGACCCTGACCGACGTGCGCAAGTCCTTCGGCGACGCGCAGATCATCCGCGGCGTCAACCTGAAGGTCGAGGCCGGCGAACGCCACGCCGTCATCGGCCCCAACGGCGCCGGCAAGTCCACGCTGTTCCACCTGATGTCCGGCTCGTTCGCGCCGACCTCGGGCGACATCAGCCTGCGCGCGCGCCCGATCGGCGGCCTGCCGCCCGAACGCATCAACCGCCTCGGCTTGGCGCGCTCGTTCCAGATCACCAACGTGTTCCCGCGCCTGTCGGTGCGCGAGAACCTGCGGCTGGCGGTGCTGCGCATGCACGGCCTGGTCTACAACTTCTGGCGCCCGATCGCGCGCCACCGTGCCGTCAACGAGAACGTCGACCAGTTGCTGGAAAAAGTGCGTCTGGCGCCCAAGCAGCACACCGCCGCGGGCGACCTGAACTACTCCGAGCAGCGCTCGCTGGAAATCGGCATGACGCTGGCCTCGCGGCCCAAGGTGATCCTGCTGGACGAGCCGATGGCCGGCATGTCGCAGCACGAGGTCGACTACACCGTCGAACTCATCAAGGACGTGACGCGCGACTGCACCCTGCTGATCGTGGAGCACGACATGCAGGTGGTGTTCTCGCTGGCCGACCGCATCAGTGTGCTGGTGTACGGCGAGATCCTGGCCACCGGCACGCCCGCCGAGATCCGCGGCGACGCCCGCGTGCGCGAAGCCTACCTGGGAGAGGAAACGGTATGAGCATGCAATCCCCCTGCTGGCCCTGCAAGGCGTGCACGCGCACTACGGCAAGAGCCACATCCTGCACGGCATCGACCTGACGGTGGGCCGCGGCGAAGTGGTCAGCCTGCTGGGCCGCAACGGCGCCGGCCGCTCCACCACCATGAAAAGCATCATGGGGCTGGTGGACGTGACGGGCGGCCGCATCGCCATCGAAGGCCGCGACATCACCAACAAGCGGCCTTTCGAGATCGCCCGCGCCGGACTGGGTTTCGTGCCGGAGGAGCGCGAGGTGTTCGCCAACCTGACGGTGGACGAGAACCTGCGCATGGGCGAACAGCCCGTCCGGCCCGACGCGCCGGCCTGGACCATCGAGCAGATGTTCGGCTATTTCCCGCGCCTGAAGGAACGCCGCAATACCCGCGCCGGCAACCTGTCCGGCGGCGAACAGCAGATGCTGACCATGTGCCGTTCGCTGCTGGGCAATCCCAAGGTCATGCTGATCGACGAACCCACCGAGGGCCTGGCGCCCAAGATCGTGGAAGTGATCGCCGACGTGATCCGCGACATCCACCAGCGCGGCGTGTCGGTGGTGCTGGTCGAGCAGAAGCTGACCATCGCGCTGAAGGTCTCCACGCGCGTCAGCGTGATGGGCCATGGCCGCATCGTTTTCGAAGGACCGCCCGCGCAGTTGCATGAGCGCCAGGACGTGGTCCAGGAATGGCTGGCGGTCTGACCGCCTAACGCATCTGTAGAGGCAAGCACTTGGACAATACCCCTGAAGTACGCCACGCCGATCTGCGCGGCAAGAACGTGGTGATCACCGGCGGCGCCAAAGGCATCGGCTACGCCACGGCCGAGGCGTTCGTGCGCCAGGGCGCGCGGGTGGCGCTGCTGGACATGGACCCGGTAGCGCTGGACGCGGCCGTGGCCGGGCTGCGCGCGGTCGGCGGCGAGGCCCTCGCCGCGCAGGCCTCGGTCACCGACGCCGAGGCGGTCGAACGCGCCTTCGCCCAGGTCGAGCAGGCCTGGGGCGGCATCGACGTGCTGGTCAACAACGCCGGCATCTCGGCCAACAAGCCGTCGCTGGAAGTCACCCCCGAGGAATGGCGCCGCGCCGTCGACATCAACCTGACCGGCGTGTTCCTGTGCGCCCAGGCCGCCGGCCGCCGCATGGTGCCCAAGGGCGAGGGCTGCATCATCAACCTGGCCTCGATGTACGGCGTGGTGGCCGCGCCCGACCGCGCCGCCTACTGCGCCACCAAGGGCGCGGTGGTGCTGCTGACCGAGACCCTGGCGGTGGAATGGGGCCCGGCGGGCGTGCGCGTGAACGCGCTGGCGCCCGGCTACGTCGAGACCGACCTGGTGCGCGACCTGGCCGCGCGCGGCCGCCTCGACCCCGAACGCCTCAAGCAGCGCACGCCGCTGCGGCGCCTGGCGCAGCCGGCCGAAATGGCCGACCTGGCGGTATTCCTGGCGTCCAGCCAGGCCGCCTACATCACCGGACACACCCTGGTGGCCGATGGCGGCTGGAGCCGCTACAGCTACCTCTGACCGCTTACCTACATTCTGGAGATTCACTCATGGCCACCTACCAACCGCTTGGTTCCCAGGCGCCCTGGCGGCAACTGACGGTCGAGGCCTCGGACTGGCAACAGGCCGACCCGGCGCTGCTGGCCACCATGCTGACGCAACTGCACTGGATCCGCGCCTTCGAGGAAGCGGTGCTGGACCTGGCCGCCGAAGGCCTGGTGCACGGCCCGGCCCACTCGTCGGTGGGCCAGGAAGGCGGCGCCGTCGGCTCGGTGCTGGCGCTGGGCGCCGGCGACCAGATCAACGGCTCGCACCGCGGCCACCACCAGTTCCTGGCCAAAGCGCTGCAACACGTCGCGCCGGCGGGCCTGGACCCGCGCAACCCGCTCACGCCCGCCATCGACGAAGTGCTGCACAAGACGCTGGCCGAGATCATGGGCCTGGCGCAAGGCTACTGCCGCGGCCGTGGCGGCAGCATGCACCTGCGCTGGCTGGAAGCCGGCGCGCTCGGCACCAACGCCATCGTCGGCGGCGGCGTGCCGCTGGCGGCCGGCGCGGCCTGGGCCCACCGGCACGCCGGCACCGACCGTGTGGCCGTGACGTACTTCGGCGACGGCGCCGTCAACATCGGCTCGGTGCTCGAGACGATGAACCTGACCGCCGCGTGGAAGACGCCGCTGTGCTTCTTCATCGAGAACAACCGCTACGCCGTGTCCACTACGGTGGAGGAATCGACCGCCGAGCCGCGCCTGTCGGCCCGTGGCCAGGCCTTCAACATCCCGGCCTGGCAGGTCGATGGCATGGATCCGCTGGCCGTGCACCTGGCCATGTCGGAAGCCGTGGCGCACATGCGCGCCGGCAACGGCCCCACCATCATCGAGGTGGACGTCTACCGCTTCTTCCACCAGAACGGCCCCTTCCCCGGCAGCGCCTTCGGCTACCGCAGCAAGGAAGAGGAAGCGCAATGGCGCCGCCGCGACCCGCTCGACAAGATCGCCGCCGAGATGATCGGCCGCCAGTTGATCACCCAGGCCGAGGTCGACGCCCTGCGCCAGCGCTGCAAGGACGTGATGAAGGACGTGTCGGGCCGACTGACCGAGGCCACCGATGGCGGCAAGCGCCGCGTGCGCGCCGACCTGTGGCCGCGCCCCGACTTCCGCGACGTGGGCCTGCGCAGCGACGGCTCGGAACTGGCCGGCCTGCGCTACCAGGACGCCGCCGACCCTGCCGGCGCCCGCGTCGAGCGCAAGTTCGTGGACGCGGTGGCCGACGTGCTCGACCGCCGCATGGAAACCGACCCCGGCGTGGTGGTGCTGGGCGAGGACGTGCACCGCCTGAAGGGCGGCACCAACGGCGCCACGCGCGGCCTGAAGGACAAGTACCCCGATCGCGTGCTGGGCACGCCGATCTCCGAGAACGCCTTCGCCGGCCTGGGCGGCGGCCTGGCCATGGACGGCCGCTACAAGCCGGTGGTGGAATTCATGTACCCCGACTTCATGTGGGTCGCGGCCGACCAGATCTTCAACCAGATCGGCAAGGCCCGCCACATGTTCGGCGGCGACATCGACGTGCCGTTCGTGCTGCGCACCAAGGTCGCGATGGGCACGGGCTACGGCTCGCAGCACTCGATGGACCCGGCCGGCGTGTTCGCCACCGCGCCGGGCTGGCGCATCGTCGCGCCGTCCACGCCGTATGAGTACATCGGCCTGATGAACACTGCCCTGGCCTCCAAGGACCCGGTGCTGGTGATCGAGCACGTCGATCTCTACGCCTCGTCGGGCGAGGTTCCCGACGGCGACCTGGACTACGCCATTCCATTCGGCAAGGCGCGCGTGCGCCGCGCCGGCTCCAAGGTCACGGTGCTGACCTACCTGTCGATGGTCAGCCGCGCACTCAAGGCGGCGGAGGAAACCGGCGTGGATGCGGAGGTGATCGACCTGCGCACGCTGGACCGCGCCAACCTCGACTGGGACACCATCGGCGCCAGCATCCAGAAGACCAACAACGTGCTGATCGTCGAACAGGGCGCGCGCGGCACCTCGTACGGCGCCATGCTGGCCGACGAGATCCAGCGCCGCTACTTCGACTGGCTCGACCAGCCGGTCAAGCGCGTCACCGGCGGCGAGGCCTCGCCCAGCATCTCCAAGGTGCTGGAACGCGCGGCGTTCGCCGACACCGAGGAAGTCATCGCCGGCCTGAACGACGTGCTGGCCGACCTGGGAGAACGCGCATGACGGCCGCCCTGCGCATGAGCGTGCCGATGGAAGTCGGCATCTGCTGCGCCGACCTGGACGCGCTGCTGGCGTTCTACACCGAGGTGGTCGGCCTGACGCTGGTGAACCGGGTCAGCGTGCCGGCCGACAAGGCCCGCGCCACCGGTCTGACACCGCATGGCTACGACGTGGCGCGCCTGCAGACCTCGTATGGCGAGCGCATCAAGCTGCTGCAGCCGGCCAGGGCGCCGGAGCCGGCGGTGCGCGGCGCCGCCATCCTGGACCGCCAGGGCAGCGCCTACCTGACCTTCATCGTGCATGACCTGGCCGGCACCGTCGAGCGCCTGCGGGCGCGCGGCGTGGTCTTCGACAGCGAGCCGGCGCCGATGGAAGTGCGGCCCGGCACCTGGCTGGCCTTCTTCCGCGACCCCGAAGGCAATGTGCTGGAACTGGTCGAATACGACGACCCGGCGGCCTACCGGCCCGACCTGGCCGTGCGCACAGAATAGGACGAACTACACGTGGCACACCTTATCAAGCTCCCCTCCGTCGCGGCCGATGCCGACGCCGGCACGCTGCACCAATGGCTCAAGCAGGAAGGCGACACGGTCGCCGTGGGCGAGGCGCTGGCGGAAATCGAAACCGAGAAGGCAATCGTCGAGATCAACGCCGAACAGGCGGGCGTCTTGGGCCGCATCGTGGTGCAGGCCGGTCCGGCGTCGGTGCCGATCAACACCGTGATCGGCGTGCTGCTGGCGCCGGGCGAGGACGCCAGCGCGATCGACAGGGCGCTGGCGGAACACGGCGCGCAGGCAGCGGCCCAGCCGGCCGTGGCACAGCCTGCCGCAACGCCGGCCGCGGCGACATATGCCGCGGCTACGCCGACGACCGCGACTTCGACGGCCGCGACGTCCGCCGTCGCGCCCGCCGCGCGCGACGCCACTGCCGACGCCCCCGCGCCCGGCACGCGCCGCTTCGCCAGCCCGCTGGCGCGCCGCCTGGCCGCGCAATGGCACGTCAACCTGCTCGACGTGCAGGGCACCGGCCCGCGCGGCCGCATCGTGCGCCGCGACGTCGAGGCCGCGCGCGACCGCGCCCCCGTTGCCGCCGCGCCCCAGGCCAGCCGCGCCGCCGGCCGCCGCGTGCCGCATTCCGGCATGCGCCGCGCCATCGCCCGCCGCCTGACCGAAAGCAAGCAGCAGGTGCCGCACTTCTACCTGACGGTGGACTGCCGCATGGACGCGCTGCTGGCCCTGCGCGCCCAGGCCAACCAGGGCGGCGCGGTCAAGCTGTCGGTCAATGACTTCATCGTGCGCGCCGCCGCGCTGGCGCTGCGCGAGGTGCCCGAGGTCAACGCTAGCTGGCACGAGGACGCCATCGAATTCCATGCCGGCGCCGACATCAGCGTGGCCGTGGCCACCGACGGCGGCCTGGTCACGCCCATCGTGCGCGACGCCGACGTCAAGCCGCTGTCCGCCATCGCCGCCGAGATCGTCGAGCTGGCCGGCCGCGCAAAGGTCAATCGCCTGAAGCCCGAGGAATTCACCGGCGGCTCGCTGACGGTGAGCAACCTGGGCATGTACGGCATCAAGCAGTTCGCCGCCATCATCAACCCGCCGCAGGCCGCGATCCTGGCGGTGGGCGCGGCCGAACGCCGCCCGGTGGTGGACGACAATGGCGACCTGAAGGCCGCCACCGTCATGACCGTGACGCTGTCGGCCGACCACCGCGTGGTGGACGGCGCCGTCGGCGCGCGCTGGCTGGCCGCCTTCCGCGCGCTGATCGAAGCCCCCGTGCGCATCCTGCTGTGAGCCCCGCCATGACCAAGACTTCGTTTGACCTGGTGGTGGTGGGCGGCGGCCCCGGCGGCTACGTGGCCGCCATCCGCGCGGCGCAACTGGGCCTGTCGACCGCGCTGGTGGAACGCGCCGAACTCGGCGGTATCTGCCTGAATTGGGGCTGCATCCCGACCAAGGCGCTGCTGCACAGCGCCACCGTGCTGCGCGCCTGCCGCGAGGCCGACCAGTACGGCGTGACCGGCGCCGGCGCCGCCCAACCCGACCTGGCCGCGATGGTGGCGCGCTCGCGCAAGGTCGCCGGCCGCCTGGGCCAGGGCGTCACGCACCTGATGAAGAAGAACGGCGTGACGGTGTTCGCCGCGAGCGCCCGGCTGGCCGGCGGCGGCCGCGTCGCGCTCGACAACGGCGCCACGCTATCGGCGCGCCACATCATCCTGGCCACCGGCGCGCGGGCGCGCGAGCTGCCGGCGCTGCCGGTGGGCGAACGCGTCTGGACCTATCGCCAGGCGCTGACGCCGCCGGCGCTGCCCAAGTCGCTGCTGGTGGTGGGCGCGGGCGCGATCGGCGCCGAGTTCGCCAGCTTCTACCGCGCGGTCGGCGCGCAGGTGACGCTGATCGACATGACCGCCGAGATCCTGCCGCAGGAAGACGCCGAGATCTCCGCGCTGGCGCGCAAGGCGTTCGAAAAGCAAGGCATCCGCGTGCTGACCCAGTGCGCGGTCAAGTCGTCCAGCCTGACGGCCACCGGCGTCAAGGCCGTGCTGGAGCAACAGGGCAAGCAGATCGAGCTGGAGGTCGAGCGCGTCATCGTCGCGGCCGGCATCGTCGGCAACGTCGAGAACCTGGGCCTGGAGCAGACCCGCGTGAAGGTGGAGAAGACCCACATCGTCACGGATGGCCTGGGCCGCACGGCGGAACCGGGCGTCTACGCCATTGGCGACGTGGCCGGCGCGCCGTGGCTGGCGCACAAGGCCAGCCACGAGGCGGTGCTGTGCGTGGAGGCCATCGCCGGCCTGCCGGCGCACGCGCTCGACCCGCTGCGCATTCCCGCGTGCACCTATTCGCATCCGCAGGTCGCCAGCATCGGCATGACCGAGGCCCGCGCCCGCGAGCACGCCAAGGCGACGGGCGGCGAGATCCGCGTCGGCAGGTTCACCTTCGTCGGCAACGGCAAGGCCATCGCGATGGGCGAGGACCAGGGGCTGGTGAAGACCGTGTTCGACGCCAAGACCGGCGAGCTGCTGGGCGCGCACATCATCCACCCGGAGGCGTCAGAGCTGATCGCCGGCTACGGCGTGGCGGCGGCGCTGGAGGCCACCGAGGAAGACCTGATGCACAGCGTGTTCGCGCATCCGACGCTGTCGGAGACGCTGCACGAATCGGTGCTGGCGGCCTTCGGCCGGGCGCTGCACGGCTAAAGCCCGTGGCAACGCGCCAGGCGTCTCGCGCGGACCGTCCTCGGCCGCGCGGGGCGCCCCGCTTCACAAGCGGCTGGCGAAGAAATCCAGGAAGCAGGCGATGCGCCGCGATAGCTGCGTGTTGCGGTAGTACACCGCGTGCATCGGCTGCAGGTAGTCGGTGTGCAGGTCTTCCATGATGCGCACCAGCCGCCCTTCGATCAGATCGTCGCGCGACACGAAGTCCGACAAGCAGGCGATGCCCACGCCGCGCAGCGCCAGGTGGCGCTGGGTCTCGCCGCTGGACGTGGCCAGCGTGGGCGTGGCCAGGTAGGTCGAGCCGCCCGCGTGGCGCAGCGGCCAGACGTTCAGGCTTTCCGGCTGGGTGAAGCCCAGCAGTTCGTGCCCGGCAAGATCCTCGACGGTGCGCGGCACGCCGCGCCGCGCCAGGTACTCGGGGCTGGCCATCAGCCAGCGCGGACGCGGTCGCATTGGCCGCGCATGCAGCGTGGAATCGTTCAACGGCCCCATGCGCAGGGCCACGTCGGTGCGGTGCTCGATCAGGTCGACGATGCGGTCGTTGCTGGTCAGCTCCAGCGAGATCGCCGGATACTCGCGGCGAAAGTCGGCCACATGCGGCACCACGCAATGCAGCATCACCGGCACCGAGGCGTCGACGCGCAGGCGGCCGGCCGGCTGCTGGTTGACGATGCGCATGCATTCCTCGGCTTCTTCCAGCGACTGCACGATCTGGCGCGCCTTGTGCAGGAAATGCGCGCCTTCGGCGGTCAGCTCCATGCGCCGCGTGGTGCGGTTCAGCAGCGTCACGCCCAGGTCTTCCTCCAGGCGCGACAGGCCTCGGCTGACGCCGGAGGCGGTCTGGCCCAGCATCTCGGCGGCGGCGCTCATCGAACCGGCGTCGACCACGCCCAGGAACAACCGCAGGGCTTCGGAATTGAGCGCCATTTTTGACTCCGGATCACAAGTAGCGGAATTTTATAGCGCGCCGCCGCCGCAATTTCGCGGTGGCCCGGCCGATGACAGGGTTATCTGGCCACCGCGGGCAGCGATCCCGGTCAGGCGGGAGGTGGCGAAAGCGGCAGTGGCGGGATGTTGCTGCGCGCTGCCGCCAGCGCAGCGCACGCCAAAAAAAGCGGCGCACGCGGCGCCGCTTTTTCACTGCATCGACCGCCGGCCGATCAACGCTTCTGCTTGAGCTGCGACAGATCGCGCACCGCGCCGCGGTCGGCCGAGGTGGCCAGCGCCGCGTAGGCCTGCAAGGCCTGCGACACCACGCGCTCGCGGTCCACCGGCAGCCAGCCGCCATCGGCGCGCGCGTTCATCGCGGCGCGGCGGCGGGCCAGTTCCTCGTCGGACACGGCCAGGTGCATCTTGCGGTTGGGGATGTCGATCTCGATGGTGTCGCCGTCTTCCACCAGCCCGATGGTGCCGCCCTCGGCCGCTTCGGGCGAGGCGTGGCCGATCACCAGGCCCGACGAGCCGCCCGAGAAGCGGCCATCGGTGAACAGCGCGCAGGTCTTGCCCAGGCCCTTGGACTTCAGGTAGGACGTGGGGTACAGCATTTCCTGCATGCCGGGACCGCCCTTGGGACCTTCGTAGCGGATCACCACCACGTCGCCCGGCACGACCTTGTCGCCCAGGATGCCTTCGACGGCGTCGTCCTGGCTTTCGAACACGCGCGCGCGGCCGGTGAAGACCCACTGCGATTCATCCACGCCGGCCGTCTTGACGATGCAGCCCTTCTCGGCCAGGTTGCCGTACAGCACGGCCAGGCCGCCGTCCTTGGAGTAGGCATTTTCCTTGCTGCGGATGCAGCCGGTCTTGCGATCGGTGTCCAGCGTCAGGAAGGTCGCGTCCTGGCTGAAGGCCACGGTGGTGGGAATGCCGCCAGGCGCGGCGCGATAGAACTTCTGCGCCGCTTCGCCGGCGCCGCCGGCCACGTCCCATTGTGCGATGGCGTTGCCCAGCGTGCCGCTGTGCACGTTGCCGCAAGACAGGTCGAGCAGGTCGGCGCGCGCCAGTTCGCCCAGGATGCCGAGGATGCCGCCGGCGCGGTGCACGTCTTCGATGTGGTACTTATCGGTGGCCGGCGCGGCCTTGCACAGGCACGGCACCTTGCGCGAGATGCGGTCGATGTCGGCCATGGTGAAGTCGACGCCGGCTTCCTGCGCGGCGGCCAGCAGGTGCAGCACGGTGTTGGTGGAACCGCCCATGGCCACGTCCAGCGCCATGGCGTTCTGGAACGCGCTCTTGGTGGCGATGTTGCGCGGCAGGACCGATTCGTCTTCCTCGACGTAGTAGCGGCGGCACAGGTCCACCACCAGGCGGCCGGCCTGCTCGAACAGCCCCTTGCGCCAGGCGTGCGTGGCGACGATGGTGCCGTTGCCCGGCAGCGCCAGGC